>CAWVRF010000822.1:0-109000 GCA_963932465.1 Maratus speciosus | reverse complement strand
ATATGTTTTAAAAGATTTGCTCGAAGTGATGAATTGAAGAACCATTTTCTTTCTCATACAAAAGAAAAATCTTCGTCTAGAGAAAATTGTAATGAAGGATTTTTTAAAAGAGAAGTTGTGAAGCTTCTGTAAATAAAGCTGCAGATCTTCTGTAAATAAACTGTTTATTTACTGCAGCAGAAAAATTGTTGTTTGTGACACATGTGGAAACGTTTATTCTCGATTAGACTGTTTTAATATCCCTTTTCGACTTAATATTGAAGAAGTCGTTTACACATATGAGATATGTAAGAAAAAATTAGCTACATTTTGGGGTTTTAAGAGACATAATGTAAATGTGAAGCTTCTGTAAATAAAGCTGCAGATCTTCTGTAAATAAACTGTTTATTTACTGCAGCAGAAAAATTGTTGTTTGTGACACATGTGGAAACGTTTATTCTCGATTAGACTGTTTTAATATCCCTTTTCGACTTAATATTGAAGAAGTCGTTTACACATATGAGATATGTAAGAAAAAATTAGCTACATTTTGGGGTTTTAAGAGACATGTTTCTTTTCTTACAAATAAATAGCCTTACTTTTGAGCTAAAATATAAATAAACTAGTCGGATGTGGCAATCCCAAAACTATCTATCTCATACACGTTAATATTTCCTGAAAAATAAAGCATATCAGTGCCTCCGGTTAGGTGATTTACACCAAAATCTAATCATCAACAACTTATGTCAAGTTGTAGTTGAGTCTGAAGTTTGATGCAAATCTGTGAATTAGTTTTTGAGGTAGAACTATTGCTGAAATCGTAAAAAAATGTACATAGCAGCACAACCTGTGAGTCGATTTACTCCAAAAAATAATCAGACCCAATTTATATCAGTGACTAACTGAATCTAAAGTTTGATGAAAATTCATGCATTAGTCTTTGAGACACAGTTATTGCGAAAATAGTGATAAATACAGCCTAACAGCGCCACCTGTTGGGCGATTTGCACTAAAAACTAAACAGTACTAATTTATATTAGGGACTAACTGAATCTCAAGTTTGGTGAAAGTTCGTGCATTGGCTCTTGAGATAGAGCTATTGCGATAATCAGGAATAATGCTGCATAGCAGCGCCACCTGTCAGGCGATTTACACTATAAAGTAATCAGCACCAAACTATATCAAGGACTAACGGAATCTGAAGTTTTATAAAAATCCGTGCTTTAGTTCTTGAGATATAGCTATTGCGGAAATCGTGAAAATGCAGTAGAGTAGCGCCACCTGTTGGGCGATTTACACCAAAATGTAATCAGCACCAGTTTATATCAGAGACTATCTGAATCTAAACTTTTATTAAATTCCGTTCATTAGTTCTTGAGATAGAGCGCCCACAAAATTTGTATCACACAAAACACAGACATTTTTTAAACGTGTTTTTATGGCTCTCTGACCCCTAAAACGTGTAAAATCCGTCGAAAACCGGAATTCGAAAATGTTCTTGAATCCAATGCTTTCTTCTTGTAAAGATAGAAGAAAGTAAAAATTTGATGTGTTACGTTTTGCGTTATAATTAACCAGACAAAAATATTTAACGAACACTTGTTAATCTGTGAAATTTAAGACAAAAGATTTTCCTGAAAGTGCAAAGAAGTCATACAACTACTCGCACTCACACACACTAGCAAAGACGAAATGTTTATTTGTGAAGTTGTTGGAAATGGATTTTCTCAGAATATTTGTTTGAAGATCTACCTTTGATATCATACAAACAGTAAACTTTATGCTTGTGATATTTTTAAATGATTTTCCCGTACCGTCGAACTTTCGGCCACTTTTTCCTGGTTCCACTTATATTTCCATTATTAAAAAATATTATATGTGATTTTTCAACGTCGAAATGGAGTTGTAAGCAATTAATATGAAACAATGAAGCAAACTATATGGTTTTAAAAAGGATTTTTTTTTATTTTTTTAACTATTTTTAAAGTTTTGGAACAAAGTAGCCCCTGCTAGGGGCTTCTTTGGTCCATTCATTTAGTTTTATATAAAATGGATACATTTCATATGTAAATGAATACATTTTTATGGAAAACCCTTGCAATAGCATTTGCTATAAGTTAACTCTGCAAACTCGATAAACAAATGTTTTTTTTTTTTTTTTTTTTTTTCATTTAAGCACAATTAACTAATTGTTAATATTAAAGAAACGAGAAGCAGTTTTCGTCATGTTATCCTTAGGAACTGGAACAAAAACTATTAATGTAACAAGAACAAAAGAACTTCTTAAAACACCTCAAAAACTTTTAATTGCGCTAGGCCTTTCGAAAGATCTAACTGTTTCTTCGTCAGGCGCAAAGAAGACAAGCTTCTACTATGAAAGCAGCAGCAAGACTCAGATGCTTTGATAGTAAAAGCACGTCTTTTTTGCGCCTGGCGAAGAAAGACTCAGATCTTTCGAAAGGCCTAGAGTAATTAAAAGCTTTTGATGGTGTTTTAAGAAGTTCTTTTGTTCTTATTCATTTACACCAGTTTCAACTTAATTTCTTTCAATTAATGTAACATTTTGCAACAGTAACAGTGAAAAAAGTTACTTAAAATATGTTTTAAGAGATTTAGTTGTATAAAAGGCATTTCTAAGTAATTAGGGCTATTTTCGGACCAAAACAGGCCTGGCACAAAGTAGCCCCGAAATACTAGTTTTCCTGCTAGCTTTATGAAAACGTAAACATTTTCTGCCAATATAAAAAGTTAAAGGAAAAATTGTGATCACATATGGGTTACAGGTTACTAAAGGTAATATTTCAACACTTACCTTATTTGTAGCTCTTATCCAGATTAGACGTAAATGTCCAACTGGGCGAAAAATGTCCGGACCAGGATTCGAACCAGGGATCTCCTGGTTGAAGCCGTCAGTGCTCTGCCATCCGAGCTATCCTGGACGAATCTGGTGGAACTTTTTCACCCAGCTAGGTGAAAAAGTTCAGCTAGCTGGGTGAAAAAATTCCACCAGATTCGTCCAGGATAGCTCGGATGGCAGAGCACTGACGGCTTCAGCCAGGAGATCCCTGGTTCGATTCCTGGTCCGGACATTTTTTCGCCCAGTTGGAAATTTACATCTAATATGATTTATTTACCAATTGGAATAATTGTGTTAAAATTAATCTTATCCAGATTGTTTCACAATAGAAAGTTTGGAGAGTTAAAATCTACACACGAAAACGGTTATTTACAAACGCATTCAGTGTTGCCATTAAAAAAAATAAATTACCCCCAAACTATTCAAATACTCTACAGTAGCTACTGTATAGATTAGGGTATAGATTATTTTTCAAGGGCAAAAACTCCAAATTATCTTGTGTTGTTTGTTCAATACAAAGAATAAAATCTTTTTTTATTGGCTGGACCGTAGTCGACGGTAGTTAATTTTTGAAATTTCTACACTCGACTTTATATGAATTGAAGACCTTTCGTTTGCATTTTTTGAGATAAGATATTTCTTTAAAGCTATGTTTTAACATTACACTTTCGAAATCATGGAAATGAAAACACTTATTTTTTAAATTTGCGGTAATGTTTTTTCTAGGAAAGACATACTAAAAAGACGTTCAGATAAGTTTCTCACAAGAAAACCTTTTTATTTGCTTTCACCTGTTGAAATGGTTTCTTTCAATTAGTTTAAATAAGCACTTTTGCTCACACTCTAAAAATTCTGCTGCTTTACAAAACATTACACCAGTGTATTTTACTGTAAAGTGTTTTTTAAAATAGATATGTTGAAATCTCATCTTTATACTGACGTAGAAGAAAAAACCTTTTGTGTGTGTAATGTGCAACAGACCACTTGTGCTTGAAAACGAGTAATTTTTTAGGCTAATGAGGTTTCCGGCTTCTTCCTGTTAACAAAATCTTTTATTTCACCTCAAAGATTGAAATCACATGAATTACCGTCAATCTGGGCATCTTTGGTCCTTGCGGGGGTTACTTTGGTCCAGCCCATAAAAAAAAATATTTATTCTTTGTATTGAACAAACAATACAAGATAATTTGGAGATTTTGCCCTTGAAAAATAATTTATACCCTACAATAGGGTATTTGAATACTTTGCGGGTAATTTAAATTTTTTTAGTGGCAATACTGAATGTGTTTGTAAAGAACTATTTTCGTGTGTAGATTTTAACTCACCAAACTTTTTATTGTAAAACAATCTTGATAAGAGCTACAAATAAAGTAAGTGTCAAAATATTACCTTTAGTAACCTGTAACCCATGTGTGATCATAACTCTTCCTTTAACTTTTTATTTTGGCAGAAAATATTTAAATTTTCATAAAGCTAGCATGAAAACTAGTATTTCGGGGCTACTTTGTGCCAGGCCTTTTTTGGTCCGAAAATAGCCCCATACTTAGAAATGCCCTTTATGCAACCAAATCTCTTTAAAAATGTCTTACGTAACATTTTTTACAAATGTTACTGCAACAAAATGTTACATTAATTGTTTTTGTTCCAGTTGCTGAGGATAACATGGCGAAAACTGATTCTCGTTTCTTTAATATGAACAATTGGTTTATTGCGTTTAAATGCTTTTTTTTTTTTTAAATGTTTATCGAGTTTGCACAGTGTTAATTTATTAGCAAATACTAGTGCAAAGGAGTTTCAATAAAAATGTATTCATTTACATATGAAATGTACTCATTTTATATGAAAATAAGTGAATGGAACAAAGAAGCCCCCAGCAGGGGCTACATTGTTCCAAAAGTTTAAAAATAGTTAAAAAATAAAAAATTTTATCTTTAAAACCATACAGCTTGCTTCATTGTTTCGTGTTAACTGTTTACAGCTCCATTTCGACGTTGAAAAATCGCATATAATATTTTTAAATAATGAAAATGTGAGTGAAACCAGGAAAAAATGACCCAAAGTAGGTTCCACTGTACTTTTTGGTGAATAAGGCGGCCAATGACTAGTGTTGCCAGGTGTCCCACGTAAATCAGAGCTCCAAAAGCTACGGACACCACTAATTTCTTACAGTTTATTTCGACATCTTTAATCGCAGATAATTCTGCCATTAGATAAGGCGAAAAAAAATATTTTAGAATACTGGTGTCCAGAGATTTTGGAGCCCCGGTTTACGCGGAAAACCTGGCAACACTACCAATGACAGTGCATCAAGGTTATGATTTTAGAATTGATAGGCCATAATTCGCACGCAAAACTCACTGTTAAGGGTATCAAAAACACTCCAATAGAAATAGAATTGGATTTTTATCATATAAATACCAATTTTTAGGGTTCCATACTTAAAAAGTAAAAACGGAACCATTATAAGATCACTCCTGTGTCTGTCTGTCCGTCTGTCAGGTCCATTTTACTCGCAAACTATGGAAGGTGGAAAGTTCAAATTGGGTGAAAGTAATAAGACTATTGGCCCACATATTTACAGATCATTAAACATTTACAAATATTTTTAGGAAAAATGTTAACGGGCTAATGAAGTTACTTGAAAAAACAAATCTTTTCTTTGTATATCGTGCTGAGTATCTTGTGAAAGCTTTCGTAACGCTGAACTCAAAAGCACATTTCTTTTAATTTTAGGTATTATATTTTCAGATATATCGCCGAAAATGTAGTGCAAAAATATATCCTTCCCCCCCCCCCCCCCGTCTATTTCCGAATCTACTGAAAATAAAATTATGAAAAAAGTAGAGGTAGTAGACGTTACTTTAAACCTTGCAGAAAAATTATAGCGATAACCTTTGGTCGTACCGTTTTTGAGAAAAGCGCATTTTTCCGTTACACATAAATTTCGATTTGCGGGCATTTAACAAAGCTGTTGAGGAGCGCTGGCAGTACCTATCGTAGTAGAAGTATAAATGCATTGTTGATAGTGATTTTCGAAAAAAATTGTCGGTAATTAGCCGAGATATTAACCCTTGAAGATACGGACGGTTTGGGCATACATAGTGACAGGGGCTGCGTACTCTATGTACCATCGGTTTTTAAAGCTTAAATAGCAACTTTCAGTTTTACATTTCTGTAATACAATGGTCCAGAATCAGTATAAAAGCAATATTCGTCAAATTGTTAAAAAAGACTAATTTAATTAGAATTAATCGCATAAATACAATGGGATTCGCGACTAGTTTGCATTTAGTAGATCTCTGAATACGCCTCCCGTGTCTTTAAAATTTAATTTAAAAACTATCTGGGAAAACGTGGCACGGACCAAGGCGGCGTTGCTGCTTTGCGACCTCCTTTCGAAGTGTACTTAGCAAAATGCCAAGTTTAAACATTTAACAAGGGTTTTGTTTTAGCTACACTGTAAAAAGAAAAGATTATTACGACGCTGAATTTAGTTTATGAAATGCCAAATAAACTTTAAATAAGCACTACTTTTGTTGTTGTTTTGTTTTGTTGTTTTGTTTTTCGAATTAGTTCATCATAAACAGATTAGGATAAGATATAAATAGGAGTTATACAGAATAGCAATATTTGATATCATTTAGGCTTCATAGATCTTTGAACTTTTACGGTATACCCATTCATACTTTTCTAGAATACATACTGCTTTACCAAACCGCTACGCTGTTATATATGTAAACCATTACGCTGTTCAGTTTCTTGCAAAGCCTTATTTTTCTTTAATAACGATTTTTTTAATAATGCAGTTAATAATTCATATATTTATTGTACGAAACCCTCTGAGCGCGAGTAATATTTGCACTTGACCGTTTATTAACAATAACAATACGATCTTCGGTTGAATATGATGATTGGGATACATTTGAAATAGAATGCAATCGACAGTTTATTATTATTATTCCCTCTTTCATTATTCGCGCATTCGTTGTGACATCTAGTGGGATTCTCAGAAGTAATTTCTAGAAAGGATGTGTTAAAAAGTAATCTTAATATTTGTGCAGAAGAAAAACCTTTTGTTTGTGAATCATGCAACAAACAATTTTGAGACTCTCTTCTTTATCAAATCTTTCATGTGACCTCAAATATAGAAATCCCATGGGTTAATATCTTTTGAACAGAGGTAACAGACCTTTAGTAATGAACCAAAATAACTATTTATTGATCTTCGATTGAATGTGACAGATTGGAAGACTTTCTGAAAAACAGTGGAACTAAATAGGTTAACCCTTTATGTACTGAATTATGAATTCATGAAAATTTTATCTTCTACAGCATTTTTCGTGAATTGTTTAAACTACATTAGAAGATTTACATAATCATTTAATAAATTTTAGAAGAATTAATTAAATTTGAATTTATAGGGATTTTGTGTAATATTTATAACCCTACTCAAATCTTTTATTTTAAATAATTTTCTTAGTATTTTATAGAATTAGGAAACGTACAAATATAATGTTCTTATAATATAAATATTTTCGAATTAAAAGATCCCCCCCCCCCCCCCCGCCTCTCCAACGCCAAGAAAGCTGAAAATAGGTAAAAGTAAAAGAAATCATCGTTTTAAAAATATTTTTGTTTAGTGTAACCAATAATGCTTTTGGAACAAGATAAAGTAATGTATCTAATAAGTCATTCTAAACTGTATTACAACTAATCGACGTATTAAAAGATTTTTATAACAAGTTATTTTAATGGTACTTATAAGTACCGTCAGTAGATAAAGAGTTAAATAATTCCTTTTCATTCTGTCTTTCACGCAGACTTCAGAGTAGGGGTGGGCGTTATTTAACGTATTAGGATTAAAAAAAAAAAAAAAAAAAAAAAAAAAAACACTGTTACTATGCTGGAACCTAATATTCCATTAATATGTTACCGAAAAGTCCCTGTTAATTAAATAACATATGGTTTTAAATGGATTCATTTGCCTTAATCAAGAATTCAATTCCGTGCCTCTAAAACAGAACATTCACTAAAAACGTCCTCAATTGTTTCTTTTGAAACGTGCGCCCTTAACTTGGCCCTATCTTCACTCTCTAGATATTGGCAACTTTGTTGTTGTGTGGTACTAAAAAATTATTTTACATTTCATCAATCCCTAATGCATGAATAGTAACAACTTGCAGCACTAATTAAACGCTTTTTCGGCTTGGTGCCTGGTGCTAGGTCACCATCATCACATACTTTCTCAGATTCTGATTGTGCAAAGTAAAGCATAAACGAAACCTATAATATAATTGAACCAAATTTTTTGTGTATGCTTTTGGTTAAGGCAAGAAGGTCGTCTCTGCATTTGGTAAAATTCCGCCGAAAGGGGGCGCTGTAATAGAGATTTTTGCGCCATTTTCAATATTGTACCATCGAAGTGTTTGAAATTATGCATAGAATTGAACCAAATTTTTTGTGTATGTTTTTGGTCAAGACAAGAATGTCCTCCCTGCATTTGGAAAAATTCCGCCGACAGGGGGCGTTGTAATAGCGATTTTTGTGCGATTTTGAATATTGTACCATCGAAAAGTGTATGAAGTTATGCATAGAATTAAACCAAATATTTTGTGAATGTTTTTGGCCAAGGCAAGAAGGTCCTCCCTGCATTTGGAAAAATTCCTCCGAAAGTGGGCGCTGTAATAGCTATTTTGGTGCCATTTTCAATACTGTACCATCGAAAAGTGCATGAAGTTGTGCATAGAATTGAACCAAATTTTTAGGTCCTCCCTGAATTAGGAAATAGTCCGCCGAAAGGGGCACTATAAAAGCGATTTTTGTGTCATTTTCTTGATTTTTCGTAGTTTTATTATACACCGGCGGCTTGTGAAGTGACGGGAACTTCCCACCCTGATAAGCCGGCTATTCGCGAATAGCTGATGAATAACAGAAAACTATTGATTTTAATAAATATCATGATGGAGATTAACTCGTTTTCACTCCGATTAAGTGACTGAAGCAGAAATTTCAGATGTAAGTCAAAGTTTACATAACATTGAACTAATAAATGAAATATTTATATTTGTAACAACATTTTGAAATATTAAAATATATGAGATAGAAGAAAGTTTTGGGATTGGCACACCAACTATTTATTTTGTTTTGTTTTCATGGACAAACAAAAGAATGCATTACATCATAAATTATAGGAAAAAATTGTTTGCGGTGCATTTTAATGATGTTGTGATACTTCAAACATACTGGAATTAAAAAGAATCTCTGAGGTGAACCACATCATGTTTTTGCAAAATGTAGAGTGCGTAATATTTATCCTTAATTTACAGAGATGCACAGAATAATTCGGTTACAATAATGGCTATTGGTCGATAATTGCTAGATTTTCTAGACAGAATACTATACCAAAGTTAGTGTTTTTAACCGAATTTCTAGATGCGTCGGAGAGGAAAAAAACCGCCATCCTGAGGCTGCAATAACTTAACTCAAGATGTAATTCATTTATCGACAAAAGCACGTCCCACAGACTTGTATAATCTCAAAGTCAAGAATATATAGAGCTTTATCAATTTCTTCATGTATTTGTGATTTCAAATTTATTATATATGTTACCGACCAAACCCGATTTTAGGCCAAACTAGATTGGCCTAGACCAAACTAGTTTATCCTAACGCGCATAGGATAAACTAGTTTTTCCTAGGCTAAACTAGTTTATCCTGACGCCCATAGGATAAACTAGTTTTTCCTAGGCCAAGCTAGTTTGGCCTAACGCTCATAGGATAAACTAGTTTAGCCTGCTATTCTTTGGTCTGAACTAGTTTATCCTAGGCCAATCTAGTTTATCCTAGGCCAATTCAATTTGGCGTGCTTTTATTGTTTCCAAAACCGCTTCAGCGCCAACCTTCTACTTTATCCTAGGCCAATTCAATTTGGTGTGTTTTAACCCTTTAGAGAGCGGGGTCCTTAAAAAAGGACACCTAATTTTAATTGCAAAACTAACAAACAGCACCGAGAATATTTAATTAAAATGTTCCTTTTATAATATATGTGAAAATAAGCAAGTTCGTATTTTCTAATAACTTCGTTTATAAATTCTGGTGTCAATCCATTATTTCATCAGTTTATACACAGAATTACTCAGGGTTAATTAACGCCAACCAGTGTTAAGCATTCTCACAAAAAAAAGTGCTAATTGAAATTCAAATTCAATTTCTCAAAAATGAGTCACGTTCAAGCACAAATTCAAATTTCTTCAAACGAATCCGCTCAAGTCAAACATATCTATGGAAGTGAGAAAAGTTCACTAAAAACTCGTTTTTTAATTTTTATTTTTTTAAATATAATAGAAATTTAGAGCGCAAATTTACAAAATTTTCTGAGCTAGTCTTTTGGTTATTAAATGTAAGAGTTTCTACGGCCCCACCCAATTTTCCTTCCCGACACTCGGTCCGGTCTTGGTTTGGGGATTACTTTTTTAGGGAGGTTCGGACCGAGATGGACTGGGACTCAATTTTTTTCCGGCTTAAGTCGGGACTGGACTGCATTCTTCTTGAGGTCTGCACAAGCAGAAATTTTGAGTCCAATTTCCAACCCAGCTCACATTAAAATCATTTGGACCGGCAGGATCACTGGTCTGTTCAGTAAAAATATCAGTAACATTTGAACCGGCCCAACTTTTTACTTTCTTCTATCTTTACAAGAAGAAAATATTGGAGTCATGAAAATTTTCGACTTTCTGTTTTCGACGGATTTACAAGTTTTAGGCGTCAGAGATTCCGAAAAACATGTTTTTACAAAATGTCTATCTGTGAGCCTGTGACACTGTCTGTCCGTCTGTCTGTATGTATGTGACACAAATTTTGTGGGCGCTCTATCTCACGAACTAATGTACCGAATTTAATAAAAAATTATATTCATTTAGTCCCTGATATAAATTGTTGCTGATTAGTTTTTGGTGTAAATCGCTCAACAGAAGACGCTGCTATGCTGGATTTTTGACGATTTTCGCAGTAGCTGCACTCTAAGAAATTTCACCGTTAAATTACGGTCAGTGACTGGCGAAATGTGTGCCAGTCACTGACCGTAAAAATAATGTTATGACCGTAAAGCTGCCATGACCATAAAAATACAAGTTTACCCGTAAACTTTTGCCCGTAAAATTTAAAGTCACTGGCCGTAAATTAACATTATGACCGTAATAAGTTCCTTAATATTTTTACGGTCACTGGCCATGATTTAACATTATGCCCGTAATAAGTTCCTTAATATTTTTACGGTCACTGGCCATAAATTAACATTATGCCCGTAATAAGTTCCTTAATTTTTTTACGGTCACTGGCCATAAATTAACACTCTGCCCGTAATAAGTTCCTTAATTTTTTTATGGTCAATGGCAGTAAATTAACATTATGCTCGTAATAGGTTTGTTAATTTTTTTACGGTCACTGCTCTTAAATTAATATTATGCTCGTAAAAGTTATCTTCATTTTTGTATGTCAGCAACCGTAAATTAATGTGGTCCTTGTAAAAAGAATCTCAATTTAAGGATACCGCCAGTAAAATTAGCTAACCACTGGACCTACAGTTGGCTTCAGCTGGGCAGTTCAGGGATTCCAGTGCATAGTTAGGGGACTATGCTGACATTGTTCAGCTTCCCTTTTCAAACAGTTACACTTTGCTACACATCATATAAATATGACTGGTATGAGTGTACTACAAATAATGTAAATTGATTATTGTTCAAAAACTGTTTAGAATAGTTTTTTAAACATAACTAAAAGGCAGTTGGATGCAGCAAGCTGCAATCTATATTTAAAACTTCTAGAAATCTATTTCTGTAAAATATATGTACCATTTATCTTTCAAAATTTACAAAAGCAGAGAGTTAAAAAAAATATTTGAACTTTAACTTGTAAAATATTTGATTTAAAAAAAAAAAAAAGGTTTCTAGAAGCTTCAATTATGCAAATTAAGAATTTCAATTCATGATATTCAGCAATTTGTGTTATGTTTAAAAAACTATCCCCATTGCAATTTCCCTATGATAAATAACAAATTCAACATGAGAGGCTTCAAACTTTAAACACTCATAAATAACTGGATCAAAAGATTTGAAATTTGGTATCCTGGGATAAAATTTCATCTAGAATTCAAATATGATGGGAATAGTATAAAGGATTAATTTTTATTTGTAAGCAAACGTTTGAGGCACTTTCCGTTGAGAAATTTTCAAAATACGCTAGTTTGTTTACCTTGAAGCGGTTATTGACAAATTCGACTTTTTGAAAATGTATAATTATTCCACTTGAGATTAATCATATGTTTTTATAATGGATTAAAGTTGCAAGTTCTGCTAATAAAACAAATGTCATAAAATTAAAAAAAAAATTATTAATTTTAAATTTAATGGTGCGTTAGCACACCATTGATCGAATGCATCTTATTTCTCAAATAAAATATTTTTCATGAACAAAACTTTTTTTTCTCTTAATGAATGTAATTTAAGCAAACAAAAATAATACCCCATTTTATAAAATCTCTGCTTGGCTTAAAATGGGTTAAGAAGTCTAGGTTAAGAAGTTGTGTCTAGGTATTTCAAATGTGTTAAGAACTTGTGTCTAGGTATTTCAAATGTGTTAAGAAGTTGTGTCTAGGTATTTCAAATTAATTGATAGAGTGATGATCATAAACTACTGGAGCACAATCTACTCGTTTTTCAGTAGATTGTGTTCCTTAATGTGATAAAATACCTGGATATGAAGCACCCTTTATGTTGCAAAAAAATCGGTTACTTTAGCCATTTAAAAATAAAATATTGAATTTAAACAATTCACTGTTTGCTTTCATCATTGTATTCTAACCTGACTGATATCGAGATGTTCCACAAGACAATTATTAAAAATGAAAATGAGTGTTTAGGAATGTTAAGTGCAAAACAGAAATACAAGATGAACATATTTATTTGAAACTGATAAATTGAAATATGAACTTGATTTCTTTTAAATACAGTTTCTGAAAACTAATGGATATTTTTAATTTAAAATGATTACTTTCACAAAAGCAGTAACATTTCTATAAATATGAACAGTAAAAACAACAAATTAAAAAATGACAATTTTTTTTTATTTGCAACACGTATTTACACTAAAAATATAATTAAAATCTTTCATTTGGATGAAAAATCCTTTGTTATTGATGTGTTAAGGACTTAAGGGTGGATGTCAACTCTCTTTCCAAATATCTTTTCCATTTCGGAACCTTTGGATTGCAGATTAATCCCAAACAATGCTCTATAAAGAAAAACAAGAATAGATAAAAAACAAGCTTAAATAACTTAAAACAGAATTAAAGACAAACAAATTAAATGCATACTATTACACAAACAGAGCTCTTATATTAAGTGAATGCTTTGTATGCACATGCTTTAATGATAAGAGGTTCATGAAAATGTTCAGAATTGTTTATGGAAAAAGTAATTTTAACTCAGTATGTTACACTTAAGATTACAACATACTGTCAATCCCATTAAAAAAAAATTATATTCTCAAATATCAGATTCATTTTAAGAAAAGCTGGAAATGTGAGAGTGAGCTGTAATTACTCAAGACACTAAAATAAAGGTTAATACAAATGCTCCAGTGATAAGTTCAAGAAATTTCTACAATAGAATAGCAATCTAACAGAAGAAAGCAGTAATGTTTGCTTAATACTGTAATTGTTTAAATTATAAGGTGCGATCATAAAATTTGCTTAATACTATAATTGTTTAAATTATAATGTGCAATCATTTTCCATTTGAGGTTGCTGCTGCAGCGTATATGCAAATTAGCGCATTGCCAAAGCGGCTATTAATAGCACTGACATTGAGGCAACAGATTATTGTGGGATTCGGTTATTTAAGTGCGTGTAGAAAATGAGTAAGTGTGAACAACGTTAGTACCAAATGTATCTAAACAGGAACAGCAAGCCAGTGCCGCCAACTTATATGTGCCCATGGGACACGAGTCTACCCAAAAATTTGCTCTTTTAGCCCACCCAATTTTCATTCTCTAAAGTTATTTATTTTTCAATCTCTCAAAAAAAAATTCTTCCGTCAATGTTCTCAAAATCTCTTTGTTTTAAAAATACAGTAAGGATAGCAGTAACAGACACACTGTAGCCTAGACTCCCCTTCCCTCTTATTTTTAAAAGATATACAATTACCAATTTTCTCTCAAAAGAGAAATTTCCTCATATTTTACCAGTGAGCATCAAGGAAGTGCACTCTAAATGAAATCTTAAATAAACTTGAAATTTGTATTATTTTATATCTTTAATTGATTTTGTCTAATTGTAACGTAAGTGTAAAATAATTGCGGTGGGAAAAATCTGTTAAAAATATATTTAGCTGTAAATAGCCTCGAAATTACTGCAACGGGAAATGGGATATGGCGCGATATGTTTCTGACAACTGCGTAATTTTCGGACTAAAATATTGATATTTAACTGTAAAAACCATTCTTATACATCTAACTTTTTTCCCTCCCACATCGAAATCCTAAGTGAATTTTTTTTTTTTTTTCAAACTTATATATCACCCTTAAACCTGAATATATGTGGATCAAATCGATACTATCATTAGCTGAAAATTTAACATACAGTATTAAAAATAATTGAGCTATATTATAAAATAAAGTTTTTTTTTTAACAAAAATATCCATAATGTTCATACTGCGGCAAAAAAACTAACCGTGACCAAGTGCAACGTAACTGTAACTTAATTATAACCTAACCGTAACCCAACTGCATCCAAAATGCACATGTGCAGAGTTTATTTTTTTTTTAAACCCACTTCTCCCCAAAAAGTTTTCAGGATTTTAAAAGATTACTCAGCCTATAAATTACTTGTAAAAAGATATACATAGAGGCTCAAATAAAGATAAAATGAAGATTGATTTGACAAATGCTTATCTATTAATGCTGTTTTTAATTATAGGTTTCTTAAATGTAGAAACCGTTGAATTGAGTTCTTTATATCTATCTATCTATCTATCTATCTATCTATCTATCTATCTATATATATATATACATACATACATATACATATTACTCTTAGGCTAATGTCAGACGAACATCTTTTTGCATGCTTTTTTACTTACGTATTATCCCTACACAAAGCTAGCGGCATTGTGTAGGGATAATACACAAGTAAAAAAGCGTGCAAAAAGATATCCATCTGACATTAGCCTTAAAGGCAACATTACTACATTAAGTTGAGGGGAAAAACAGTTTTTACTTCATGTCTCCATCACAAATTTATTTACAAAATTGATTATGTTATACTTGTTTTTCGATTGCTATTATCAATAAGAATTATTTTGCACACATATTTGCACACTGTACAGTTTTTTCACCAATTTTCTTCAAACCCTATCTTACACATTAGATAAAATTATTAAATCATTAGTAAAAGTATGATAGGATGTAAAAATTGAAGGATTTAACATTTAAATCTTTTATCAACAAGCATGAAACTTTGACACATTTACTGACTAATTTACTTTTAAACATAATTGCACAAAATTGGCAGGGCTGACTAAGGAAGGGATTTGGAATTGAAAGACATTTTCCACTGTTTAACAAATAAAATATTTAAGGAGTTATAAGCAATTTTGTGATCACGAGACAACTTGAAGTACAAGAGATATTGTTCTTCAGATTGGTTGACTGGTTTCACTTTATGCTTTAACGGGAAACAAAAATGACAGAATTATCAAATATAAGAGAAGGGAGAAATTACAGAAATATCAGGAGACTTAGGAAGTCTGATCTTACGATAAAAGTCATAATAAAAAAAAAAAAAAAATAAAATCTTTGAGTATGTTAAAAAATAATCTTTTTTTAAAAAGCGGAAATCTTCAGATTTTAAAAATAAACAAAAACGCAGAAATCTGCAATTCCGTGGAAAAGTGGCATGCCTATTAAAAGAAAAAAAAATGCTAAAAATTTTGCTATTTCACGCTAAAAGTTGAAAATCGCATAAAAAATTTGCAAATTTAAAAAAAAAAAAAACAGCTGTGCAAATTCTTATTAAACTTTTCTGAAACGAAACATTTTATTGGACTAAAATATTAAATTCATATTCTTTTTACTAATGCGTAAAAATCGCCACAAAGAAAAAAAAAAAAAAAAAAAGGCTGGAAATTCTAGAATTGCAGAGAGCAAAATTTATCATAGTGGTTTAAACACCAAGGTTGCGGAGTCAGGTCCATTTTTGAGCGAAAGAGTCATCTGTTATAATGCCTGGAGTCGTCCATTTTACAAGCAGGGCTGCAGAGCCGTAGTCAAGCCCATTTTTGAGCAAGAGAGTCTGAGAGTAGGATCAGTTAAAATTCTTGGAGTCAGAGGAGTCCATTTTTCCAACCAACTCAGCAGCCCTGCTAAAAACATTGTAACCAGCAATAAATTGCTGCATGATGTGAAAAAAAAAAAGTAAAATAAACCTTCAATCCCTAAGATTTACTATCTACAAGAAAAATAAGTCTTACATGAATAAGTATAGTTTGTACTTTGTAAAGAAAGAATTTCTAAAATAACCAAATTTGTTAAAAAAAAAGAAAAGAAAAAATATATATACAAACGCCTTTAAACAAAAAAAAAAAAAAAAAAAAAAAAAAAAGGGGGGGGTGGGGGGGCAATTGATTTTATTTAAAGTTGGAAAAAAAAAACTAGAGAACAGGAATTCTGCTTTTTCAGAATTTAGTGTCGCCCCCGGCATTTCTATTACTTCGTTTTCTTCTGATGAACTGATGGCTTCTACTATTATGAGACAGCCATTATAAATGAAGTGTTAGGTGAAGATGAAAGAGCAGCCGTAAAAAAAAAAAAAAAAAAAAAAAAAAAAAAAAAAAAAAATCCCTAAGATTTACTATCTACAAGAAAAATAAGTCTTACATGAATAAGTTTAGTTTGTACTTTGTAAAGAAGGAATTTCTAAAATAAACAAATAAATTTGTTAAAAAAAAAAGAAAAACAAACGCCTTAAAAAAAAAAAGCAATTGATTTTATTTAAAGTTGGAAAAAAAACAAAAAAAAACTAGAGAAAAGGAATTCTGCTTTTTCAGAATTTAGTGTCGCCCCCGGCATTTCTATTACTTCATTTTCTTCTGATGAACTGGTGTCTTCTAGTATTATGAGACAGCCATTATAAATGAAGTGTTAGGTGAAGATGAAAGAGCAGCCGTAAAAAATGTTAGAACTCCGATTTTCTGCTCAGAATGGGGGAAATAATGGCCATTTTTTTTTTTTTTTTTTTTTTTTTTTTTTTTTTTTTTTTTTTTTAACCGCTGCTCTTTCATCTTCACCTAACACTTCATTTATAATGGCTGTTTCATAATAATAGAAACCACCAGTCCATCAGAAGAAAATAACTCTGTTAAGCGGGACTCTACTGCAGTACAATACATATTTCAATTTTAAGATTTAAAGCACACATCTTATTTTATGTAAAATGACGTCATTCACATCCGCTTAAGAATTCCACATTTACGATCTACTCTTAAACATCTACAGTAAAGCATGCATAGCACATCACTATCGCGAAATAATGCACAAATGCAGCAAAGAAATTCAGTCATTCAAGAAAATCGAAAAAAAAAAACCCCCAGCTATCTAATGATTCATTGATACTTACAATTAAATATAGCAATAATAGCTCCATTGTTTTAACAGAAATCACTTGTTTATATTTTTTTCAAAACAGCACGTATTTTAATTACATTTTTTTACGGTTGTTACGAGAAAATGGCAACAAAAATATATGGTTACTATTTTAAAACTATTTTTCCTTTACTTTCTACAGAAATGGAGTACTATCGTTGCCAAAATTAAGCAAATGGCTCCAAAAACTACAAAAAAATTAATATTTCAAAAATAAATGGAGATACAGTTTTCAAACAAAATGCATTTAAAACAACTTTTTTTTTTCCAATACGACAGTATAAAAATTGAAAATGTGCGATGCTTCGAAGTTAAAAAAATTGCTAAAGAGTATTTAATTGTAATGCTTTGTTTTACGGCTAGCGTCTGTAAGGTAACATTTTTTGGACACAAAATAAGCTGGGATAAAGAGCATACCGTACCAGAGGCTAAAATAAAAATCTGACAAATGAAAAAACTAAAAATTGCATAAACAAATGCATGAACAAAGCAGAAAACCCTATTAATTGTTATTCATTGCAACATAACTGCTAACATTAATAAGTAAAGCACTTACCAATACATGCAGTGAATGGTGTAACTAGTGCAACTTCACATTCATCCACCAGGCTTTTGTCTTCCTGGAAGAACGAAGAGATTTAAATATAAATGAACAAACACAATAACTTAAAGCATAAAATTTAGTTGATTTGTTGATAAACCATGAGTTAAATTTTTGCCATATGTTTTTAAAAAGTTATGAAAATTACACCAAATTAATAAAATATCAGTTTTATAATTTTATGAAAAGAAATTATGAAACAAGAAGCACAATTAAACTTTCTTTAATTCTTAAATTGCACATTTCGTCAATCAAATGTGGAGAAATCGTGAATTTCATTAACTACTTCACCGGCGACGGGTATAGGGAAACAGTGCTTTTACCCCCGACTTAACTCGGGGCAGCCGTTGAAGTGGTTAATTGGGCGTAGAAAATTCTGAATCTCGTCAATCGACCCACGGAGACCACCGATGACAAAATCTTTAAAAATTCAGGAGTTGCTACCGTATTTTATGGAAGAAACGCCACACTCCTCAAATTGGCCTGAATAAGCTTTAAAATATTGTAATCGCCGCATCCTTCGGAACGCTAATTTGTCGACAGCGTCACATTGACCTAACTTTAATCAAGTTTTCTGAGAAGTGTAGGATGCCTCGTTTTTAATATCTTAAGATGTCTGAAGTTTTATTTAAAATATTTAAATCTGATTTTAAATATTTTTATGAATTTTTAAATTAAGGAAACTTAATTGGTATTTTTTAAAAATTGTAAATGCCGCACTTGGAAAAAAATTAACTTTTAAACTCGTAAACACCGCGGCATTTCTTCCATAAAATACGGTACTTTTGTTGACCGGAAGCGAAAAAAAGTCTTTAATTTTGTCAATCAAACGCGAAAAAGAAATCTTTAATTTTGTCAATCAAATGTGAAAAATCTCAAATTTTGTCAAATTGAAAAAACCCCTCAAATTTTGTCAATTGAACGCGAAAAGAAAATCTCGAATTTTGTCAAATGCGAAAAAAATCTCGAATTTTGTCAAATGCGAAAAAAATCTCGAATTTTGTCACATGCGAAAAAAATCTCGAATTTTGTCAAATGTGAAAAAAATCTCGAATTTTGTCAAATGTGAAAAAAATCTCGAATTTTGTCAAATGCGAAAAAAATCTCGAATTTTGTCAAATGCGAAAAAAATCTCGAATTTTGTCAAATGCGAAAAAAATCTCGAATTTTGTCAAATGTGAAAAAAATCTCGAATTTTGTCAAATGCGAAAAAAATCTCGAATTTTGTCAAATGCAAAAAAAATCTCTAATTTTGTCAAATGCGAAAAAATCTCTAATTTCGTCAAATGCAAAAAAAAAAAAACCTCTAATTTTGTCAAATGCAAAAAAAATCTCTAATTTTGTCAAATGCAAAAAAAATTTCGAATTTTGTCAAACACGAAAAAAGCCTCGAATTTTGTCAACAGAATGCGAAAAAAAATCTCGCATTTTTTGTCAATCGAACACTAAAAAAAATTTCAAATTTTGTCAATTGAACGCGAAAAAAATCTCACATTTTTTGTCAATGGAATGCGAAAAAAAATCTCAAATTTTGTCAATCAAATGCGAAAAAAATCTTGCCTTTTTTGTCAATAGAACGCGAAAAAAATCTCTATTTTTGGTGAATCGAATGCGAAAAAATCTCTAATTTTGTCAATCGAATGCGAAAAAATGTCAAATTTTGTTGCGAGCTTCAACTTCCTACACTTTCACTTTGCAGCAAAAAATAGATAATATACAAAATATCACTGAGTATAGCTTGTCAAGAATGAATGTAAAATGTGTTAATTTGCATAAAAGGATTAAACATAAAATGAAAGATATAGAAAATCTCCTTTTTTGAGGGAATTAAGTAAAAATATTTAGTACTTTTCGGTTAGTTGGGCACCAGCACCAGTGTAATACATGAATATATATATACAGTCAAACCTCGTTAACATGAACACGCTTAACGTGAATTACTTTTAACATGAATTGTTTTCACAGCCCCCTATAAAAACTAATACAAAGATTTGATACTGATAACATGAATTACTGTTAACATGAACAAAATTTTGATTCCCCTTGAGGTTCATGTTAACGGGGTTCGACTGTATATGTATTATACAGGGTGTCCCAGAAGTAATGGGACAAACTTTAAGGGGAGGTAAGGGACATCACAAGGATTCAGAATTGCATAGCAACCCATGGTGGAAAACATCATGGATGGGAAGGTAGTATGACAGACCAGAGATATGTTTAGGAAAATTTTAGGTCCTTTAAAGGACCCTTCACAAAACAATTTATCTTAAAACAGGACCCTTCACAAAATTATTTATCCCCAAACAGGACTCTTCACAAAACATTTTATCCCAAAATAGGACCCTTCACAAAATTACTTTTCTCTTAAATAGACCTTTCACAGAATTTTTTCACTTTCAAATTGAACTTTTTCACAAATTTAGTCATTTAAAAATAAAATCTGGCCTGTAAGTTGAACTCACCAAAGAGCATATTACTTAGCATTTTATACATGAAGGATAGGACATGAAGGCATCGATAATTTAAAATTCACAAAATTATGACTAGAATTTTCACAAAGATAAGAGAAACTTCACAATTTCACAAAAACAGGAAACTGTGAGAAAAGTCTGGACAGACCCCTGCAGACAAGGGACGAAGAGACAAGACAGACCATCTGAAATAATTTATCGGTCAACGATATTACATTTACTGTGGTAGATATGATGTGAAAATGTTACAAAAGATATTCAAAGTTTCCACCACTGCTAGCGATGCATGCATTACACTGTCGAACCATGGACTCGCTCAAATACACACCTGGATTTTGTTGGATATCCGCAGTAGCACAGATGAGTCTTGCAACCAGATCCATATCAGAATACACAGGCGTTACGTACACAGCGTTTTTCAGTGCATCCCAGGGAAAGAAATCTATGCTGCTTAAATCAGGAGAGCGTGGTGGCCAGGGAACCGGTCCTCCATGGCCAATTCATTGGTGACCAAACATCCGATTCAAATATTCACGAACACATCTGCCATAATAGGAAGGTGCCCCATAATGTTGAAACCACATATGGCGTCTGACATGTTTTGGTACATTGTTAAGTAAGCTTAGTAGTACATCTTACAGAAAGATGCGATAATCTGCAGATGTTAGAGATGCTGGCAACAAGTAAGGCCCGACTACGAGGTCACCGACCACACCAGCCCAAACATTCACTGAAAAGCGATATTAGGCAGCATGTGATCTCACACCATGGGGATTCTCGCCAGCCCATAAATGAACATTGTGGTGATTGAACACACCATCTTGCGTGAAGTACGCCTCATCTGTAAATAAAACGTAGGATTAAAAATGCAGGTTTTGGCGACATTGGTCCATGTACCACTGTGCAAAACGCACAAGCGTAGGATAATCTCTGGGGAGCAGTGACTGTACTCTTTGCAGATGGTATGGGTGTAAGCCTGCACGTTGTAAAATACGATGAACAGTACACCGAGATCCTCCTACGGCAGAAGCGACGGTTCGTACACTGGTACTCTGATTCTGTTGAACAATATCTAGCACATTTTGCTCCATGCTAGGAGTTTGAGTCAAGCGTGGTCTGCCCACTCTATGCCTATTACCTCGTAAGGATCCATATTCACACAAATTGTTATGCGAATTCATAAAGATCCTGCGGTCCGGTGCATCTCTCTATGGGTACCTTTTGCGATATAATCTTTCTGCTTCTCATGCACTTCCCTGTGCCAATCCGTAAATTAGGTGCACATCTGCCAGCTCGGTGTTTGTAATGTGTTGCATAATCCAGTGATGGCGATGAAAGATCCAATTACTGCAGGTCTGCCTTTTCCAGCGTTTCGAGTTAAAATCTAGATGTATCTTTAATTTACGTAACCAAAAATGCTATGTACATTTTCTGGTATGAATAAAAATTCCCGAATCTGAGAAAGCTGTTTTTCTCCAATGCTCTTGTGAACAACACAACCTACCGACGAACGAAGGCGTTTCCAACTATGGGTTGCTATGCAATTCTGAATTCTTGTGATGTCCCCTACCTCCCCTTTAAGTTTGTCCCATTACTTCTGGGACACCCTGTATATATGTATATATACACACACACATAGAATATATATATACACACACATACCGTCCTACCTGCCCTCGTCAATAACTAAACTTTTTACCGACGTTTGGAATACCCACCGAAATTTTATTAATACTAGGGGGCTCGGCCCCCTACGAGCTACGCTCACCAACCCCCGTCCAGACACCGCAGACTCTAAATGCACTCTAATTTGATCGGCTTTAAAAATATTTCGAAAGATTGAATTATAATTTAAAAAACAGTGGCGATCTCCCTATAAACGAATTTCTATTCATTTCTCTTTGATTGGGGAATTTTAACGCAAAATCCGCTGCGTTACTACTTGATTATCCCGTCGACACATTTCGCCAAATTATATAAATCGCCAAACCACTCGCCAAATTATACAAATTGACATAATTTTTATTTTAAATAACAAAAGAACAAATAAATTAGTACAACATTAATAAAAATACAAATAAAACGTCGAAATAAAAATAACTTGATGACGTAGACACGTGTAACAACATTTCAAAATAAGCTAATATAAAAGGAATTAAGTAAACAGAGTCTTTGTATCCTGGTATTTTTTAACAAAGCGAAAAGAAAGTTCTTTTAAATGAGACATTTTAAATTAATCGTTTTTAATCTAACGTAATTTTTACCAAGCTATTCTTTCTCTGTTAAATATTCATGTGAAAATACCAGTTGAAAAGTATCCTCTCAAAATATCAAATAAATGTCTAGCGCAATTTTTAAATTTAAACCGTTTTGCAATATTATTTTGCGTTCATTTTATGTAATAACTGTAATGTGACGTAAATATGACGTAATTTCTCCTATTTAAGACTTCTAACGCATGTTAATAAATTTATTATTTTACAAATTCCTTTCTCTCTTAAAATTCACGTGTAATTATAGTTTTTATGACGCAATTTTTAATAAGTTCCTGCTTTTTGCACATAATTATTTAATTCTAATTCCAAATGTTTTTTCTCTGTTTATAATAGTCACGTGTAAATAAATTTTTAATTTATTTACACGTATAAATATTTTTTTTTTGAAGCAAACATTATTGCTTCCTCTGTTTATACAGTTGGCAACAGTTTAAATTAATATCACTTTCTAAAATCTGTAAAAAAATATCTCTCGAAATGCTGAAAATTTGAATTTAAAATAGAAATAAAACCTCAAAAAATGAGTCAAAATAAAAAAATTAAAGCAATCTGCACTCCGGCAAATTCTAACGCATAAAATGATCTAAAAATGATTACACTGCCATGCATAGTTTTTGCTGCTATAAAACTTTTTTAGTGGAACGATTTTGTCCAACTTCAGCATTAAATATCTCTTAAAATAATTCTTCGATTTGAAAACTGTCTGCTTCAGCGTGTTTATCAAATATTTCTGTATAAAACCACCGATTTTTATATTTTTGTATGCATTATTTTTCTTAATATTAACGAAGAAAGACCTCCAGTCACAGAAAATTCAAAACCGGCGGCGGCGGCGGCGGCGGCGGCGGTGACAGCGGTAGTTACTTTTTTTTAGAATAGAGAGATAATTTAAATATTTTTACAGAATGTTAAGATATGCAAAATATACATATGAACACCAAAAAAATTTCATTTGAAGATTTTTTTATTTTTTAGAATGAAAAGTTTGTTCGAGCACAGTACCATTTATTAGAGTAACTCGGGTGGTACTCGTTTTGAAATTTTACACAATCAATCCGAGTACCTTAATCTCGAACTAAGATGTCTTGGGTGGTTACTCTGTTATTCAATAAATTACCTGAGAAAGTGTATAATGTTATTGAAGCGTTTCAAGGGCAATGGCAATTTATTGAAAGGGTATTTTATGCATTGGGGATGAAATCGTTGTGATTTAGAGATGTTCATCCTTATTTATTTACGATTGTTAATTAAAATAGTACTTTAATTACGTTATTTAAGTCTTGCGCTGCGTGAAGAAAGGTAAAGACCCCTTTCCCACCCTGACGAAAGAAATGGGCCACCCCACTTGATTGGTAACTGGAGTGTCTCTTCCCCGGACCATCTCATCCCTACACCAATAAAGTGTGTTGTTTCTTTACTTTGTTCCCCGCCAGCTATTCGGGGGAGGGAAGGGAGCAGTCCGCGACAGCAGGTGTTCAGCGAAGGAGAGGGGGGAGGGAAACCAGTTTCAGAAGACAGGAGTCTTCAGAATGCGTTTTTGTTTTCATAGATTGCATAACTTTTAACAACGTGGATTAACTTTTAAGAAGCACAAAAGGAAAAATTATTGCTTATTTTAGAACTTTTTTTCCTTTTTTTACTTTCCAGAGAAAACATAAAATGCGGGAAATTCCATAAATAACAAACTTACGATCCGGGTTAAATTAACATTACACGGAAAAACTGGGACCTGATGAAATAAACGTGTAATGCAGGAAAAACATAGATTCGGGGGACGTAAAATCGGGGTTTCACTGTAACAATGTTTTTTAAAGTAGCAGCATGCCATCCCCTACCCATAAAGATAATCTGAAACATAACATTATACATAAAAAATAATAATTTTCCACTTACCTTAAAATTTATCCAACAAACTTTTCTTTACACAAGATGAAGTTATGAAACCAAAGAAGGGTCCAGCATTGACAAGCGAAAAATCTGGAGGCGGCCTAATCCAGCAATGGCTTGAAATCTGTTGATGGCTGAAAAATGATTTTATAAGCTTATTGTTGCATTATTATTATAAATAAAAGAATCACATATTTATAAAAAATCGAACAAATCGATATTGTCAGTAAATAAAGAATTAACAAAATCCAATAAATGAGGCAAACGATTCACTAGAGAAGAGTTTGCAATATGCTTTCGTAGCCAGAGTGAGTTCAAATCAAAGCTCTCACGAGAATTTCAGGTAGTCTAGAGCCCAACCCAGTCCCCAAAGTATGCTGTAAAAAATTCTTAATATTTAATTATTTAAAGGTTCATTTTTCTTTATTAATCTGTTCTTACATAGAAATGTATTAATCCTAAATACACTCTCATAACATTTTATGATTCTCATGTCCCTGAAAATCTGCTTAAAATGGGAAATTTGCTATTTATACCCAACCAATGGCAGAAATCTACAAATGTCGCAATTCCTATTCTTTTAAAATAAGATTGTGCAACTATTTCAAAAGAGTTCTTTTACCCAGTACTTCTGGAAAAGGACATCAAACAGAAAGTGAAAATAGACAAGGGATATTCCACAGCTTCAGAATAAAAATATTTCTTTTTATATTACCACCAATTACAATTTTAAGAGATTTGGAATACATTCTTGTTTCTGATATTGCAAGTCTCCCCCTCTGATCAATTTGTGAATAAATGTAATTTTTACTTTGAGAGCAAGCCCGTAAACTGAAATCCAGACTGTTCTTATCCAACTATTTCTTAAAAACACACTTTCTTAATATTTAATTTTTTTTTTTTTTTTTATAAAAGCAAAATAGTTAAAATTCAAAAAGATTGTGTAAAATTTTGAAGATCTTGTAGCATACCCCTCCCCCTCCCAAATCATCAGCCCACTGAACAATATTAATGGAGAAAAAGTAAATTTCATAATAAAAAAAAAAAAATTAATCATTTTTACATCTCAACCTAATGGCCTTGCATTTAATAGAAACTTAGCATTGGAAACCAGATAACCAAGCCAAAAATAAATAAATTTTTCATTGTAACAGAAAAATAAAATTTCATTCAACACCCAATTTAATACTTATCAAGCTAATAATACATTGAAGCTTTAGAAAAAAATTTATACATTAAAAAAGGTAAACAAAATTTTTTGGTACTTTTTGGTTAGCCGGGCACCAGTGTTATGTATACATATAAATATGCATACATATATGGATATATACACATCTATTTCTATACATATATTGTATATATACACACACATATACATATAATATATATGTGTACATATATAAGTATATACATGTATATATAACACTGGTGCTCGGCTAACTCAAAAGTACCAAATTTTTTTATGTGATTTTAACAAATATTTTAATACAACTTTATACATGGAAAATTTAATTACTGAGGGAATATCAAATTTTCATAAGTTGGCGCTGTCTAAGATTGGGATAACATTAAATATACCTACCTAAAATCTGTGTTGAATGACTTTATGTTGAAGTCCCCACTGCTCGCAGCAGTGCATACTCTCAAATTTGTACAAATGTATATTTTTAAATCAAAATCTCTTCAAATCAAGCTCCCCCCCAGGGCCGAAACTAAGGGGGGGGGGGGCAGAGGGGGCATGTGCCCCGGGCGCCAAATGAAGGATTATACCTTTGGAATAGATCATTTTCTTCTGATAGACTGATGGCTTCCATTATTATGAAACAGCTGTTATAAATGAAGTATTAGGTGAAGATGAAAGAGCAGCCGTAAAAAGTTAGAACTCTGATTTTCTGATCAGAGTGGGGAAAAAATGGCCATAATTAAAAAAAAAATGATGGTCATTTTTTTCCCATTCTGACCCCATTTCCCCCCCCCCCCCATTCTGACCAGAAAATCAGAGTTCTAACCTTTTACGGCTGCTCTTTCATCTTCACCTAACACTTCATTTCTAATGACTGTTTCATAATAATGGAAGCCATCAGTCCATCAGAAAAGAATAACTCAGTTAAAGTGGAAACTTGGTTAAGCGGGACTCTGATAATCCGGACTGTACTGTATATTTCATTTTAAGAATTATCTTTAGAATACTTTTGTTGGTGTTCAGAGGGGAGCCATGACCCCGTGACCTCTCCCTTGGATCCGCCTTTGTAGATTACGTAGTTCAGTATTACATATATTATGATTACATATTTTAAATTTTAAAATAAGTCGGCTATTAGAAAATTAGTAAAATTCTCTTTGTAAATATACTTTGCGGAAGAGAGTGAGGTGGGGGGGGGGGGGGGGGCGCCAAAATCCATGTTTGCCCCGGGTGCAAAAAAGGCTAGTTTCAGCCCTGTCCCCCCCCCCTGCAGTATACCAATTAATGATTTAATTTCTGACTTTTTGATGTACAGTCAACTCTGCGAAATCCGCACACTTAGGGATCGAGGGTTTTGTGGATTGTATATTTTAGCGGATTATAGATCATCCCTTTGTTTACATTTTATTTTTTAAAGTCTGACTATAAATTAGGAACAACTGTACAAAAATTACAATTACAATGGACAAGAAAAACATGATGTAACATTGGTTTAATAAATTTATTAATTAAGATTAAAGAAAAGTTAAATTACATATACAATTTTTTCTGATTATTCATTATTTTAAACATTGACACAACACAATGGACGTTTTGGTTTGTTGTCAATAATTTTTTTCTGTAGTCTATGAGCATTCATTACTTTTGGATCCAAGATAAAATTTTGTTACTTAAGGCAATTTAAATATTTATATCCAATTTATATTTAAATATTTATTCATTGGAAAATTAATTTAAAAAAAAAAGTATCAAATTTAGCTTTTCAGTTAAACTTTTAATGACAATTTTCATTGTTTATATTTCAACATGTAGTGCGGATAACAGACATTTGCAGATTTCACAGAGTTGACTGTATTACCACCAATTACAATTTTAAGAGATTTAGAATACATTCTTGTTTCTCATATTGCAAGTCTCCCCCTCTCATCAATTTGTGAATAAATGTAATTTTTACTTTGAGAGCAAGCCCGTAAACTGAAATCCAGACTATTCTTATCCAACTATTTCTTAAAAACACACTTTCTTAATATTTAAAAAAAAATTTTTTTATAAAATCAAAATAGTTAAAATTCAAAAAGATTGTGTAAAATTTTGAAGATCTTGTAGCATACCCCTCCCCCTCCCAAATCATCAGCCCACTGAACAGTATTAATGGAGAAAAAGTAAATTTCATAAAAAAAAAAATATATATCATTTTTACATCTCAACCTAATGGCCTTGCATTTAATAGAAACTTAGCATTGGAAACCAGATAACCAAGCCAAAAATAAATTAATTTTTCATTGTAATAGAAAAATAAAATTTCATTCAACACCCAATTCAATACTTATCAAGCTAATAATACATTGAAGCTTTAGAAAAAAATTTATACATTAAAAAAGGTAAACAAAATTTTTTGGTACTTTTCGGTTAGCCGGGCACCAGTGTTATATATACATATAAATATGCATACATATATGGATATATACACATCTATTTATATACATATATTGTATATATACACACACATATACATATAATATATATGTGTACATATATAAGTATATACATGTATATATAACACTGGTGCTCGGCTAACTCAAAAGTACCAAATTTTTTTATGTGATTTTAACAAATATTTTAATACAACTTTATACATGGAAAATTTAATTACTGAGGGAATATCAAATTTTCATAAGTTGGCGCTGTCTAAGATTGGGATAACATTAAATATACCTACCTAAAATCTGGGTTGAATGACTTTATGTTGAAGTCCCCACTGCTTGCAGCAGTGCATACCCTCAAATTTGTACAAATGTATTTTTTTAAATCAAAATCTCTTCAAATCAAGCTCTCCCCCCCCCTGCAGTATACCAATTAATGATTTAATTTCTGACTTTTTGATGTACAGTCAACTCTGTGAAATCCGCACACTTAAGGATCGAGGGTTTTGTGGATTGTATATTTTAGCGGATTATAGATCATCCCTTTGTTTACATTTTATTTTTTAAAGTCTGACTATAAATTAGGAACAACTGTACAAAAATTACAATTACAATGGACAAGAAAAACATGATGTAACATTGGTTTAATAAATTTATTAATTAAGATTAAAGAAAAGTTAAATTACATATACAATTTTTTCTGATTATTCATTATTTTAAACATTGACACAACACAATGGACGTTTTGGTTTGTTGTCAATAATTTTTTTCTGTAGTCTATGAGCATTCATTACTTTTGGATCCAAGATAAAATTTTGTTACTTAAGGCAATTTAAATATTTATATCCAATTTATATTTAAATATTTATTCATTGGAAAATTAATTTAAAAAAAAAAGTATCAAATTTAGCTTTTCAGTTAAACTTTTAATGACAATTTTCATTGTTTATATTTCAACATGTAGTGCGGATAACAGACATTTGCAGATTTCACAGAGTTGACTGTATTACCACCAATTACAATTTTAAGAGATTTAGAATACATTCTTGTTTCTCATATTGCAAGTCTCCCCCTCTCATCAATTTGTGAATAAATGTAATTTTTACTTTGAGAGCAAGCCCGTAAACTGAAATCCAGACTATTCTTATCCAACTATTTCTTAAAAACACACTTTCTTAATAGTATTAAAAAAGAAATTTTTTTTATAAAAGCAAAATAATTAAAATTCAAAAAGATTGTGTAAAATTTAGAAGATCTTGTAGCATACCCATCCCCCTCCCAAATCATCAGCCCACTGAACTGTATTAATGGAGAAAAAGTAAATTTCATAATAAAAAAAAAAAAATTAATCATTTTTACATCTCAATCTAATGGCCTTACATTTAATAGAAACTTAGCATTGGAACAGTTGAATAATCCAGATAACCAAGCCAAAAATAAAATAATTTTTCATTATAACAGAAAAATAAAATTTCATTCAACACCCAATTCAATACTTATCAAGCTAATAATAGCATTGAAGCTTTAGAAAAAAATTTATACATTAAATAAGGTAAACAAAATTTTTTAGTACTTTTCGGTTAGCCGGGCACCAGTGTTATATATGCATATAAATATGCATACATATATGGATATATACACATCTATTTATATATATATATTGTATATATACACACACATATACATATATATGTGTACATATATAAGTATATACATACATGTATATGTATATATATATATAACACTGGCGCCCGGCTAACTGAAAAGTACCAAATTTTTTTATGTGATTTTAACAAATATTTTTATACAGCTTTATACATGGAAAATTTAATTACTGAGGGAATATCAAATTTTCATAAGTTGGCGCTGTCTAAGATTGGGATAACATTAAATATACCTACCTAAAATCTGTGTTGAATGACTTAATGTTGAAGTCCCCACTGCTCGCAGCAGTGCATACCCTCAAATTTGTACAAATTCATATTTTTAAATCAAAATCTCTTCAAATCAAGCCCCCCCCCCCCCCCCTGCAGTATACCGATTAATGATACCAATAAATACAAAGACATTGTTAAAAATGGAAAAGAATCAGGAATAAATATGTGATTTTAGTTTACAATATCAAAGAACACCTTTTTTCAACGTTTATATTCATTAAAAAAAAAAATTATTTTTCAAAACCAATATTTTTTCATATTTATTAACAACATTTTTTAAAGTAGTAGCATGCCATCTCCCACTCCATAAAGATAATCTGAAATTTGACATTATACATTAAAAATAATAATTTTTCACTTACCTTAAAATTTATCCGGAGGAGACCTAATCCAGCTGTGGCTTGAAATCTGTTGATGATGGCTGAAAAATAATTTTATAAGCTTATTGTTGCATTATTATTATAAATAAAAGAATTACATATTTTTAAAAAATCCAATAAACAAGACAAAAGATTCACTAGAGAGGAGGAGTTTGTGATGTGCTTTTGTAGCCAGAGATCTTTCGAGCAATTTCTGGTAGTCAGAGTCCAGCCCCCCAAAGTATGCTGTAAAAAATTCTTAATAATATTTTTAAATTGTTTCAAGGTTCATGTTTCTTTATTAATCTGTTCTTACATAGAAATGTATTAATCCTAAATACACTCTCACAACATTTTGCGATTTTCATGTCCCTGAAAATCTGCTTAAAATAGGAAATTTGCTATTTATACCCAACCAATGGCAGAAATCTACAAATATCGCAATTCCTATTCTTTTAAAATATGATTCTGCAACTTTGCACAAGAGCTCTGTTGCCCAGTACTTCTGGAAAAGGACAGCAAACAGAAAGTGAAGACAGACAAGGGATATTCTACGGCTTCATTGTTAGTGAAATTGATTGAGTAAAAGCTTCAGAATCAAAATATTTCTCCTTATATTACCACCAATTACAATTTCCTTCCAACTTGATTTTTAAAGGATTGTAAAACAATTTTAAGAGACTTAGTAATACATTCTTGTCTCTCACATTGAAAGTGCCCCCCCCCCCCTCCAAATTTGTGAATAAATAGAATTTTCACTTTGAGTAGACTTAGATAAAATGTTAAACTGTCTGCAAACTCAAATAATTTCTTAAAACTTTTCTGCAAAAAAAGTCACATCCCTCCCAAGTCCTATATCGCTGTTAACAGCAAAAAATGAAAAGTTATATGCGAGTGGAGTGCCACTAAGGCAACACCACTAAAAGAAAAATATTAATTTACAAGCATTATTAAAGCTTAATCAAGAAATGTAGTATTGAATGGTAAGCTTAATACAGACAATCGCAGAAAAAACAGGTACATAAACATTCGCTAAAATTTCCATTTCCAACCAAATAAACTTTCTTTAAAAAGAGATTAACATTTAACATTTATTTTTTAACACAAAATTTATTTTCAACCTGTTAAATTAATCTACAAAGCCTAAAATAATCTGCAGCACCCACTTCGGTGCTGCACTGTTTCTGCTACCGGTCCTGGCAAGAGAGAGAGAGAGAGAAAAAAAAAGCATCATACCTGCCGTTTTGGCATAAGCACGGCACTTACAATATTTTTAAGTTTTAAACTCGTATGTGGCACAGCACTTCTTCCAAAAAATACTGTACTATGGTACATGGCAAATAATTTTTAGGAAATCTTTTTTTTTTTTTCCAGTTGAAAAAGAGTAGTCTGCAGACGGTCTGCAATGTGTGTCCTCAGTGTTGGATTCAGTGGGTGGCCCGGGGGAGAATATTTTAAATGTATTATTATGTATTTTATTAGGGGTGTTAATGATTATTATTATCATTACTTTTTTAATAGCATAATAAACAAATTTAAGCTGTATTCTGCCTGTATATGAAATAAACTATTATTTTTTTTCTCTATAAAATAGAAACTTCTTAATAGAAATAGATTTTTGTTATATTAATATTACACTGATTCAAAATCAATATAGGGTAGATGTGCCAGTAATGGACACCCCTTGATGTTTTTGGTTCATAAAAAAGTAACTAATAAATATTTAGCTTTAATTATTTTTTTTAGAACTCCCCCTTGCATGTTTTACAAAACTGTGTTATTGTTGATACTTTTAATCAAACCAATCAGGAAGCAGAAAATAATGTTTCAAAGTTTCGCTGTTTTTCTGTGAAAATCTTGATGAAGTGGCAAAGAGCTGGCTGCGTTTAATTAATTTATATATTATTTATTTTCTTGCAAAATTTGAATGTTTTTGTTTGAGTAGCAATAGAAAACATAGAATTTTATATACTAATGGCCATTTACAAAATTTTATTTATTTTTAAGGTTTTAAGAGGTCCATTACTGGAATGGTTAATTAGTCATTTTCCAGTAATGGACACCCCATGTAGACATTGCTAAAAATGCAGTTTCAGTAATGTTTATAGTGCATAAAATATTTTGACTTAACTGCAAACCTAAATAATCAAATTTAATTTTTAAATTATACTTACCAAAATGTAATAAACACAAAAACTTTTATAGTAAATAGCTGCTTTTAAATTATTTTATGTTATTAATAAAATTTGCATATTTTAAAATCTGGCAATTAAACCAGCCAGGAAGCTGAAAATACTGTTTAAGGGCACGGTCAAAGAGGGGCTCATAGGGCTTAATACCTCTCAGTTTAAATAAAAACAATTAAGTTACAGAAGCTATTAAAAATCTATTCTCTGTCTTAAATGTTTCCTTATTCACCTCTTACGAAAAATAAAAAAAAATGTCCATTAATGAAAGTTATAAATAATAATCATGAAACTAGTAAATCTGCAGATCAGTGGCTTCGAACATCAGATCTAGTTTTATTTTGAAATAATTTTATGATCAGTGGCTTCGAACATCAGTTCTAGTTTTATTTTGAAATAATTTTATTTAGTACTTAAAATATTCAACTCACAATATCATTTCTTTAATATTTGTAATATTAATTATTATAAATGATATATCAAGTAAGTCTCTGGAAGATTAATTGTTAAAAATAGTGTGACAAAACTAAATACTAATATTCCAAAACTTTTTTTTTAAATTATTTTTTAAATTCCCCACTGTTTCAATAATTTGATAGCTGTAATTGCCTGCTATTTAGTATTTTAAACTATCCATCTAAAATAATTAAAACAGCGATCTTCTGATAATTACAATAATTGATGCAAACAGTAAATGAATATCACAAATATTTTATTAATTACTGGTATCCTAATTGTTAAATTCATTTGAAAATAACTATTTTGTTTTGTTAGTATATATTCATTAAATTCTGGTTCTAAATAAAGTCATAAAAACAATTATATTTATTATTTTCTATGGGGTGTCCATTACTGGGCTTTTGATATATTTTTGTTATTTAAAATTAAATTTCAATTGATATTGGGAAATGAGACTATAAGAATGGTTAAATATTGTTGATAGGTTAATATAATATTGAAAAAAATGGAATATAATAATTAAAACTATTAATAAAAAAATAATTTTTAAAGAAATTCCTTAAGGGTATCCATTGCTGGTACATCTACCCTAGGTCATTGCATTATGTGTGAATCTGCAAAAATGTAGAAATTAAAATAATAAACACTTCAATTATTAAATTACTTATGCAGGGGTCGATCGAGGCAAAATTTGGGGCCTATTTAGGTCCCCTTCACAAAAATACATTTTAATAAAAGAGGCGCTTTCCCAAAATTCTGTTCTGTACAAACATACTATTAATTTTATTTATATTGTTAGGCTTTAAACTGTGTAATTTGCAAAAAGAAAAGAAAAAAAAAAAAAAAAGAGTTCACGAGATATTTAAACTTCAGCATAAGGACATATAACTTTTACTTAAAAAAAAAAAAAAAAAACCTGCATCGGCCTGTTTCTTATTAAAAGCTACCTATTACAAAATAAAATTTAGAGGATGCCGAATAAACATTGTTTACATTTTGTAGCGTAATGTAATCATTATAACTAACTATTTTTACCCTTTATGATTAAAAAAAAAAAAAAAAAAAAAAAAAAAAAACAGAATATAAAATGAAAGAACCATGTATTACTGCCTTCCAAAAAGGGTATTTTTGGAACGTATGCATTTTAAGATACGGAATGACGAAAATTTTTTTTTTTTTATTTTTTTTTTTTACTTTTTAACATGCTAAAAGAAAACATATAGAAAAACTGGTTTAGATATTCAAAAATGCCTTTTATTCTCCGATCTAGCAATGCTTAGCTTTGATTACAAGTAACGAAGCCAAGGCAGAAATTTTCATAAGGATCAGAGATAGTATAGCGAGACATTTTAGCTTTGTTTACATTGCAGCTTGGCAACAAACATTGGCCCAGATCCAGATAGATTTTTCGCTATTAGCGAGACGAGATTGACCAATCAGAAGCCAGCCTTTTTGCGAACTTTTCGCTGCTAAAGGTAAACAAATTTTGACAGGTGTCAAGGCGGGGCTTATTTCTCTAACTGCGAAACTTTCGCAAAAATGCTGTCCAGTTTCAGAAAAAAGCTCCACCTTTCGCAATAAGCTAAAATATACACCTGGAGTGTGCATCAACCTGCCGTTTTCAGTTTTACTGATTCAATTTTCAAATAATATTTGATTTTTAATAATTTGTTTTAATTATTAAGGGTAGATAAGTGCGCTGACAACTTTTCACATTAAAGTAGTTTATATCATTGGATTAAAAATTGAAATATGCAGTTTAATGCGTAAAGTTTTCACTTTTTTGTATTCGTTAACCATGTTTTCTGTATAAATTTACGAACTTTTTACAAGCCCATATTAGTTTTTTCAGAAGCAGACTAGTAAGAAGTATATAAAATAAACTGAAAATAGCAATATTCAATGACGAAAACTGATAATTTACCCATTTCATAGTAAAAATATTTCTCGGCTGTATTATGCCATCAACCAAAGCAACTGAAAATTCTATCATCTCTCCCGGTCGTGATTGAGCTCAGCAATTTTCTGCTCGTGTGACAGTTGAAGGCGGAGTTTAAAGTTAATTTTCGCAATTAACTTTTCTCGATCAGTAAAACAGAGAGAACTTCGCAGCTAGTTTCTCGCTATTTCGCATGAAAATCTGCGGATATTCAGAGATGCCGCAAGCAGCGTAAGCGTACAGTTCGCAGTGGCATTTTCGCAGTCTCGCTTGAAACTCTGGAAGAGATCAATGGGTGTTGCATTTGTAAGTGTTCATTGTAAGAAAAATCGCAGAATTTTTTGCTATTCGACGTTTGCAAAGATGTAAAAAACTCATCTGTGGCGTTTCAGGGATAGAAGAAACTAGGGATGCACCGAATATTCGGTATTCGGCCATACAATAGAATATTCGGTTAGGCGGAATATCAAACTATTCGGTAGGCTGAATATTCGGTTTGGCCGAATATCGAAATATTCGGCCAGACCGAATACTTAAAAAACCTTTTTTTTTTTTATCAATTAAAGAAACTTTAAAACTATCCTTTTCTTAAATAACAATTCAAAGCATAGATTTTTTTAGTGCAAAATTTACTTATAAAGAGATATTTTTTATCAATATATGAAGTAGTGTTAAACATTATGTAAAATTGATTTAAAATTTATCTTTTTAATGCTTTCAAACTCTGAAACTTAAAAGTATTTGGCAAGCCGAATATTCGGTATTCGGCCGAATAGCAGAGCCGAAACTAGCCTTTTTTGCACCCGGGGCAAGCATGGATTTTGGCGCCCCACCTTCCTCTTCCACAAAGTATATTTCCAAAGAGAATTTTATTAATTTTCAAATAGTCGACTTATTTTAAAATTTAAAATATGTAATCTTCAAATATGTAATACTGAACTACGTAATCTACAATGGCGGATCCAAGGGGGGGGGGGGGGAGGTCACGACTCCCCTCTGAACAAAAATATTCTAAAGATCATTTTTTAAATGAAATATACAGTTAGAGTCCCGATTATCCGAGTCCTGCTTAACCGAGTTATTTTCTTCTGATGGACTGTTGTCTTCTATTATTATGAAACAGCCATTATAAATGAAGTGTTAGGTGAAGATGAAAGAGCAGTCGTAAAAAGTTAGAACTCTGATTTTGTGGTCAGAATGGGAAGAAAAAAAATGGTCATAATTTTTTTTTTGGCCATTAAAATTTGGCCAAAAAATTATGGCATTTTTTCTCTTCCCATTCTGACCAGAAAATCAGAGTTCTAACCTTTTTACGACTGCTCTTTCATCTTCACCTAACACTTCATTTATAATGGCTGTTTCATAATAATAGAAGACATCAGTCCATCAGAAGAAAATGATCCACTCCAAAGGTATAATCCTTCATTTGGCGCCCGGGGCACATGCCCCCTCTGCTCCCCCTTAGTTTCGGCCCTACCGAATAGTCACTATTCGGTATTCGGGTTGATAGTCACTATTCGGCTAGCTGAATATTCGGTATTCGGTTTACCTGTTGCTGAATATTCCGTATTCGGCCAAAATCTCTATTCGGTGCATCTCTAGAAGAAACTCATTTAATTTTTTAATGAAACTGGTTTCAAATGTCGTTTCAGATAATCAAAAAGAGGACACTCGATTGTTATGCGAAGAATTAAAGCTTCTAATGAATGAATACCATACAGGATATTCGGTTTAAATGCAGGTAAAAAATGTCTAAATAAGATAGAAGAGTACACCCCAGGTAGCACAGCAATATCGGGAACAGCGATTTCGCAATACCGGTGAACAACGGATTGGCCGATATTGCATGGCTAACCTTTTTACTTTCTTCTATCTTTACAAGAAGAAAGTATTGGATTCGTAAAAATTTTCGACTTTTGGTTTTCGACGGATTTACACGTTTTAGCGGTTAGAGATTCCGAAGAACATGTTTTTACAAAATGTCTGTCTGTCTGTGTGTGCCACAAATTTTGTGGGCGCTCTATCTCAAGAACTATTGCACGGAATTTAATAAAATTTCATATTCAGTTAGTCCCCGATATAAATTGGTGCTGATTAGTTTTTGGTGTAAATCGCTCAACAGGTGTGCTATGCCACATTCTTCAGGATTTCCGTAATAGCTCAATCTCCTGAACTAATGCACAGATTTTCATCAAACTTCAGATTCAGTTAATCCTTGACATGAGTTGAAGTTTTATATTTTTTGGTGTACATCACTCAACAGGTGGCGCTGCTATACTGCATTTTTTACGATTTCCGCAATAGCTCTATCTCAATGACTAATGCTTGGATTTTCAACAAACTTCAAAATAAGTTAGTACTTAACATGAATTGACATTTTATACATTTTGGTTTAAATTGCTCAACAGGTGGCGTTGCTATGCTGCATTTTTTAGAATTTCCACTATAGCTGTATCTCAAGAACTAATGCACGAATTTTCATCAAACTTCAGAATAAGTTAGTTCTTGACATGATTTGACTTTTATACATTTTGGTAGAAATCGCCCAACAGGTGGCGCTGCTATACTGTATTTTTCAGAATTTCCATTAAACTTCAGAATCAGTTAGTCCTTGACATGAATTGACATTTTATACATTTTGGTGTAAATCGCTCAACAGGTGGCGCTGCTAGGCTGTTTTTTTTGTGATATCCGCAATAGCTCTATCTCAAGAACTAATGCTTGGATTTTCAACGAACTTCAGATTCAGGTATACTTTGATATGAATTAGAGTTGTTTATGTTTTGGTCCAAATCGCTCAACAGGTGGCGCTGCTATGCTGCATTTTTCAGAATTTCCACTATAGCTCTATCTCAAGTAACTAATGCACGAACTTTCATCAAACTTCAGATTCTTGTATACCTTGATATCAATTAGTGCTGTTTATGTTTTGGTGTAAATTGCTCAACAGGTGGCGCTGCTTTTCTACATTTTTCAGAATTTTCGCTATAGATCTATCTCAAGAACTAATGCACGAATTTCCATCAACCTTCAAATCGAGATATACTTTGATATGAATTGGTGTTAAATTGATGTAATTTCTTGTACTATTTAAATGATTTAATTGATGTGATTTATATAGAAGAAAGTTTTGTTATGGTCGCAACATACTAGTTTCCAATATCGGGGAAAGTCGGACAGGCCGATATTGGTCAAAACTGGATTCGGCATTATAAAATATCAAGCTTTTTACTTTCTTCTATCTTTACAAGAAGAAAGTATTGGATTCGTGGAAATTTTCGACGGATTTACATGTTTCATTAGGGGTCGGAGATTCCGGAAAACATATTTTTACAAAATGTCTGTCTGTATGTATGTGACACAAATTTTGTGGGCGCTCTATCTCAAAAACTAATGCATGGAATTTAATAAAAATTTATATTCAGTTAGTCCCAGATATCAATTGGTGCTGATTAGTTTTTGGTGTAAATCGCTCAACAGGTGGCGCTACTATGCAGCATTTTTCACGATAGCTCAATCTGCAGAACTAATGCACGAATTTTCATCAAATTTCAGATTCAGTTAGTGAATTGACGAATTATATGAATTGACGTTTTATACATTTTGGTGTAAATCGCTCAGCAGGTGGTGCTGTTAGGCTGCATTTTTTGTGATTTCCGCAATACATCTATCTCAAGAACTAATGCTTGGATTTTCAACAAATTTCAGATTCAGGTATACCTCGATATGAATTAATGCTGTTTATCTTTTGTTGTAAATCGTTCAACAGGTGGTGCTGCTATGTTACATTTTTCAGAATTTCCACAATCTTAAGAACTAATGCACGAATTTTCATCAAACTTCAAATTCAGATAGACTTTGATATGAATTGGGGCTAAATTGATGTAATTTCTTGTACTATTTGAATGATTTAATTGATGTGATTTATATAGAAGAAAGTTTTGTAATGGCCACAGCATACTAGTTTTTTTTTCTTCCAACATAGGAAGATATTGATTATCTGTCTTGGCATAGTATTGGTAATCAATATCTCTTTATATTAGGGGAAAAAGTGTTAGAAATATTAATGAATCCAGGTTTGAATATATATGTATATAAACATTTTTTAAATTATTTAAAATAAAATTTTTATTTGGCTGATATAGAAATATATATTTATATATAATATATATACATATTTCGATGATATAGAAAATTAAATTTTTAAGTTCATTTTCATAATATGCAGAAAATATCTAAAGAACGGATTTTATGATGTATGTTGAGTGACACTTTGACAAATGATTAGTGATGGAAATGCTCTGAAATAACCTAGAAATTGTTTGGGGGAAATTTTTTTCTTTTTTCGAAGGTATTTATTTTTTTTTTAGTAAAATTTAAATACCATTAATAAAATAATTTATTCAAAATTTTATAATAGGTACATTCGGGTGTTTTTTAACTTTTTCTTTTCATGTTCAATGTTCTACTTGAAAACATTAACCCTTAAAGCTCAGGCGTCTTTTACACAAATTTTATTCGATCGGCACCACTTTTTAAAAAGCAGTTTCCTTCAAGTACACAATTTCAAAAATGCTCTGATTAAATAAGGTGAATTGTATTTTCCTTGATTACTGGTACCAAAAACAAATTTTGCAAAGATTAAGAATGTCTTCGCAGCAGAGCCAATGGAGTGGGAAGAGTTAACTTGTAAAATTGACAATTAAATGCTACTTTTCATAAAAAAAAAAAAAGTTATATGCAAAATTATACAAATTATTGCATTTTGTGGAAATGGTAAGGTTGAGAGTGTAATATAGTATTACTTGTATAAAATTATTTTTATTACCAATTTTTCTTTTTTTTTCACATAAACAATAGAAATATTCAACAATTATTAAAAATAATATGTAGCTGAAAGAATTTATTCTTTTCTGCCCTTAACATAAATCTTCACATTGTTTAATTGTATTTATATATAAACTTTGTCCCCCCCGCCCTTTTTTAAAATCTTTTGCCACAATTTAGTTGAAAACATTTTGTGTTAACTCATTAAAGACGGTTGGCAAGAAAGCTTGCCGTATAAGATGAACAAAACTTTTAAATTTAAATTTGGAAATTTTCACATTATCTATTCTCAAATTTTGGGTGATTAAATAATTCAAAATTCCAATGAGGAAAAACTGGTGTCAAAGAATTAAAAGAAATGTAAAAGAGGCTCGCCGTGAATGTGTTAAGGGTGCTAGTCACTCGGCATCGGAATTCTCCTCCGTAATGTTAAATCTATGGACTTTTGATGGATTTGTATATTTAAAATATCTTCTCCCATATTTTTAACCTATTTTTTCAGTGTACTCTTTTTAAAGGATGTCTCTTTTTTTCTTAGTTTTCAAAGTATTTCTAAGTTCTATGCTGAATTTAATATTTTATGTGTTAAAAGCAGGCGAACTGTGAGTATGCTTTAAGCACTTCCTATAAAATTAAGTTTATACTTTAGAAATATTTTGAGAACTAAAAAAAAAAAATCTTTTAGGAAGTGTACACAAAAAATAGAAGTTAAAAATATTAATTTCCCGAGGAGATATTTCAAATATATGAATGCATCAAATACCCATACACTTTACATTAGTAAGAGGAAATCAGAAGCTGAGTGACCAGCCCTTTTAAGTTACATATTCAGAAATCGGCCTGTGTTGTTTCTTGAGACAAATTATTCCAATATTAAAAAAATATCAAAGCATTATTAAAATTTGAGTTTCCAATTTCTCATTCAATTCGACATTCAATTAACGCAGAACAAAATTTATATTTTATTCTTATGACAATTTTCACCCTGAACTTACCGACTCTACAATGCTGGGGAATGAATACTCAGTTGGAATACTACACTTATTTTCAATCTACAATCTGATCTTTTTCATGTTCAATATTCTACATAAAAACATTAACTTGTAAAACTGATAATTAAATGCTACTTTTCTCATTAAAAATAAAAAGTCATAACCAAAATTATATCATATACTGATTTGAGGAAATGGTAAGGCTGAAATATGCATTATTTGAAAAAATAATTTTTATTACACGAACAGTTTTTCATATACTTTTTTCAAATACTCAATAAATACTTAACCATAATTTTAAAAAATAACATGTAGCTAAAATAGTTTATTCTTTTCACTTTTACTATAAATATTAATCTTTAGACTTATTTATTGCTTTTATTTACACATAAAACTTGCAAAAGAAAAAAAAAAGCAAATTTCTGTCAAAATTTATTTAAAAACAATAAATTCACCTGTTGTTATGTTTTCAAACTATTTTTTTTAATTACTCCTAAATTAAAAAATGTATATTATTAGTTTTGAATTTTTAAAGTAATTAAGTTAGAACAAAATTTATATTTTATCATTATGACTGCCTTCATTCTAAACCAGAGTCTGAATTACTTGAAATATCTGAATTACTTGAGATGAACAATCTGTTCAAATCCCATTTTTTCATTGCATAAACACAAATTGCAGCAAATTTTGTTTTATTTAAAAATAGTTTTAATGACAATTTAAAATAGAAAGTGCAACTAAAATGACCATCAAAAACAGTTAAATACATTACAAACCATGCTGTTAAATTCAGCATGAAAAGGTATTATGGAACTAATTTTCTTTTAGTAAATTTTTATTTCCATTTACAATGTATACATATGAAGTAAAAATAAAACCTTTTTATTTTTAGACATAAATTCAAAAAAGTCCTTCCGGCCAGTGCCGGAAGGAAGAGGTAGCTTTCATAATCCTTATTTAAAAAAAGCCAACTTATATCATGCAAACACACGAAGCTCAATTTAGTGGAAACCGAATATAGGAGATTCAATACTAATTTTTATCAATATAATGAATGAGAATTTCGCGAAATTAGTCAGCTTTATCCAAGCTGCTTTTATTTAAAGTAACTTATATTTGGCTGCCAAATTCGGCAATTTCTTAAAGTGCCTGTCTTTTTAAGACAACATGGTGGATGAGGCTAAGCAGTGAACGTGGTCGAGACCTTAGTAATTGCTGTGCACATGCTCACTCACTTCGGAATCGGTTAATATATAGGAGTGCTGTCGCATGCAAAAAATCAGATTTTTCAAAATGTCACCCACAATAGAAATTGAAACTGCTATATCGAGCCATTTTTTAAGGTAAAGACAAACAAAAAATGCTCCTGAATCCTTATATCAAGATCAAATACTTAAGAAAGAAACCTTTTTCAATTTCTAATTTTTTTGCACCTCACTTTAAATATATATATATTTTTTTAATTTAATGGCCGCCATTTTGAAACAAGATGGCTGATGAATCTGGCCAGCGAACTTGGTCGAGGTGTTGATGTATACTATCCACATGCCTTCTTACATCGAAATAGGCGAATACGTATGTTATCGCGTGACAAATACAAGATCGTTTCAAAATGTTAGCCATGCTAGAAATTCAAAGTGCTATAAATCAACCATTTTTTAAGATATCAACAAAAGAACAAATTTTCAGAAACAAAAACTGCTCCGGAATCTTTGTATCAAGGCCAAACACATAAAAAAAAATCTTTTTCATTTTCCAATTTTTTAATACCTCATTTTGAATTTTAAATTTAATTTTTTTAAATGGCAACCCTTTTGAAACAAGATGGCGAATGAAGCTGGCCAACGAACTCGGTCGAGACATTGGTATGTACTATATACAGACCAAGTTACATCCAAATAGGTTCATAAATACGCCTGTTATCGCGTGACAAAAATCAGGTCGTTTTAAAATGTCAGCCACAAGAGAAATTCAAAATGCTATTACTCAGCCATTTTTTTTTAGATATAGACGAAAGAAAAACTGTTCCGGAATCTTTGTATTAAGGTCAAACACATACAAAAAAATCTTTTTCATTTTCCAATTTTTTGGTATCTCATTTAAATTTTTTTATTTTTAAATTTTTTTAAATGGCCGCCATTTTGAAACAAGATGGCGGATGAAGCTGGCCAACGAACTCGGTCGAGATATTTGTATGTACTATGTACACACCAAGGTACATCCAAGTCGGTTCATAAATACGCCTGTTATTACGTGAGAAAAATCAGGACGTTTCAAAATGTCAGCCACGCTAGAAATTCAAAATGCTATAACTCAGCCATTTCTTAAGATATAGACGAAACAAAAACTGCTCCCGAATCTTTTTATCAAGGTCAAACACATAAGAATAAAATATCTTTTCAATTTTCAATTTTTGGTACCATATTTCAAATTTAAATTTTTCTTAAAAATTTAAATGGCCGCCATTTTTAAACAAGATGGCGGGTGAAGCTGGCCAACGAACCCGGTCGAGACATTGGTATGTACTATGTATAAACGAAGTTACATCCAAATCGGTTCACAAATACGCCTTTTATCGCGTGACAAAATTCAGGACGTTTCAAAATGTCAGCCACGCTAGAAATTCAAAATGCTATAACTCAGCCATTTTTTAAGATAGAGACGAAACAAAAACTGCTCCGAAATTTTTGTATAAAGGTCAAATACATAAGAAAAAAATATTTTTCCATTTTCAATTTTTTGGTACCACATTTCAAATTTTAAATTTTTAAAAAAAATTTAAATGGCCGCCATTTTGAAACAAAATGGCGGATGAAGCTAGCCAACGAACTCGGTCGAGAGATTGGTATGTACTATGTACACACCGAATTACATCCAAATCGGTTCATAAATACGCCTTTTATCGCGTGACAAAATTCAGGACGTTTCAAAATGTCAGCCAAGCTAGAAATTCAAAATGCTATAACTCAGCCATTTTTTAAGATATAGACGAAACGAAAATTGCTCCGGAATCTTTGTATAAAGGTCAAATACATAAGAAAAAAATATTTTTCCATTTTTAATTTTTTGGTACCACATTTCAAGTTTTAAATTTTTTTAAAAATTTTAAATGGCCGCCATTTTGAAACAAAACGGCGGATGAAGCTGGCCAACGAACTCGGTCGAGACATTGGTATGTACTATGTACACACCGAATTACATCGAAATCGGTTCATAATTACGGGAGTTACAGTGTGACATAGGATATATATATATATATATATAATTCATAATAATTGACGGTGGCAGGTTATGTTTAATTAATGGTAATATATATATATATATATATATATATCAATTTTGAACGGAAGGTGGTTTCGGGGTCTGGGGGTCATGATCGATGAAAATATACCAAAATTTTTTGAAATCGCTTTCCTCCGAACGGCTGCAATAGGTAGCTTTTTTGTAAAGAAAGCTACCTAAAATGTTTAACATTTTTTATGAAAAGCTCTTATTTGTAAAAAAAAAATCCATTTTTCCCCCTTAAATAGAAAAATGCTTTTTTTCCATCATTTAAAAACTTCCAGAAATTGTACACCTACACAAAAAATAGACTAATATAACAATAAAGCTATCTTAATTCCAATTCAGAATTTCTAATGCCTACTTAGTTGATGAAATCAGTAAGACATGGTGGCTGATAGAAAGTAAAATTTATTTGAACACAATAAATTTCAGTGTTACCCCCCCCCCCCCCACACACACACACACAAAAAAAAAAGCAGTTAAATTAAAAAAATACTTTAAAAAGTCTTAAGTGATAAAAAGAAAGAAGATAATTAAAACATGGTACTTTTCATTATATCCATACATGCATATATATATATTATGGAGTTTCCTCACTACCTAGGTGAAGCTATATAATACTTTTTTAGAAATACAAATTGATATAATCTCTATATTGCATATCAGGCATTTGAAATAAATAGAAATTAAAATAGTTTAGCTTTTCAATATCATCATAATTTATAAATGTTTCATTTAAATTAAAATTTTAGCTAGATTTTATGACTCAATTTTTATCAATTGTTTCTCATTTTTTTGGTCATGAATAGCAACTTTTAAGTTTAATTTACAATAATTTTAAGTTTATAAATTTATTTTATAAATATTTTATTGAAATATCTCAAACATGGAAGTGCTAATACAAAAAAACTTAAATTCTTAGAAATGTAAATAAAACATACTATGTAGAACAAATAAAATTTATTAATCACAAAAATGAATTAAATGTTTTTTATTTACAAACTATTATTATTCATAATTATACTATTACAAAAAAACAACAACAAAAAAAAATCTGCAGCAAGTCATCTATTTCTTGTTTATCTGTTCATTCTTTTCCTTTGAAAATAATTTCCATCTCAATCAGCAGATCTTGCAAGGACCTTTCCAATGCAGTTAGAGATAGCGTGCCTTCTTCAAACTTCATTTCCACACTCACTAGAAAGATACAATGAGTCAAAATCAAAATCTGGCCAAGTAAATACTTGCTATAACAATTAATAATTTGCAATAGTTTATTTATTCTGTTTATTAAATTTTACAAACTATGTAATTGTAAATGTGAGATTTGAATTTATTCACCAAAAGTTATAGCTTGAAAATTAAATATTTTTACAACATTGAGGATTTTAAAGGACTAATAGTATTTTTCCATGTATGATATGCCTTCATGTAACATGCATGTCCATCCTCATTTTAAGATAAAATCTATATTTGATTATATTAAAATCTAATAGTTAGCGCTAAAATTTTGCAGTATTCACAATGTATTGTTTAATGGTTTTATAAATCTGAATACAGAATTGCCAACCAACTACTGTATGCAGTGATCAATGATATTGTGTAGCAATAGTCATTAATGACACTCTGTTATAAGAATCAAACATAATTAAAAAAAGATAAATTCCAACTAAAGTGCAGAGTTCATTCTAGGCGTTTTTCACGGGACGGGCCGCCCTGCCTGCCCTTTTTTACAAAATTTGACACCCCGATGCCCCCACTGTCCGAAATCCCCGCCCCGCAAGCCCTATCACTCGGAAAATCGACCAAGGGAAAAACAGCGCCCTTTCAGTTAATATCATCGCTTATTTCAAGCAAACTCTAAACTATTTGTAAACATTATATAATGTTCCTAGCCCCATTTTACTCCTAATCTGTTGCTTTTCACACACCCCCCCCCCCCCCAAACATCCTCATACAGACACCAATTATTTTCAGTAAAATTCCAGCACCGACACAGTCATAATTTCTCTCTCTCTCTCTCTGTTTCTATACCCCGCTTCTCGGCTACTGTGAAAATTCAGCTGAAATAAGAAAGAAAAAAAAAACCGGAAAGATCCTTTGACAAAATTGCCGTTTTTTCGCGATTCTCTGACGAAATTGGTTTTTTTCGGCGAACATTTCTCAAAATTTGCAATATAGTTTATGTCCAAATTTTTGGATTTATGACTGATTTTTTTTTTTTTTTTTTACATTTTCGGAAAAGAATCGCCTCTGCACTGAAAAGTTTCATGAATGGAGTAAAGGGGTAGTAGCAAAGACTTTTTAGGGGGGTGGGGTCAGCGGGGGAAGAGTTAGTTGATTATTTATCATTACATTATTGTGCCCTTTTTTTTCACTAAAGTGCCCTATTATGGCAAAGTGCACCCTGCCTGCCCTTGATCCTAGAATGAACTCTGAAAGTGAATATTTAAAATACAGTAAAACCTCCCAAAAGCGACCACGTTCCGTTCCTATAAAAATTAGTCGCTTTGAGAGGTGATCTCTTAATGGAGGTCATGTTTACATCTAGATTTTAATTGTTGAAAAAAGGTAACAATTAATGTTACTAAACTTTATATTTCACATTAGGAAAAAATATGAAAGTTTAAGTATCAAAACAAAAGTTAATTACTATAGAGTTAAAAAAAATGAATACATTGACGTTTTCTTTGATTTTACGGTTTTATCTTTTATAACTTTTATTTCCAAGTCCTTTCGAAATTCCCGTAAATAAATACAATTTTTTTGGACGGGAATAAATAATGACGATTTCATTAATTTATCTATTTCTTTGAGAGGTTCCTGACAGAATAGGACAGGAGAGTTTATTGACCGTCATTCTTAATGTGTCATCTGAGTTAAATTCATTGCCTAAAAAGGCACAAAGGGGTTTAAACACTTAAAAGTAATTGTAATAAAAAAATTTCTAAACTTAGTTTAGAAGTTTGATGAATAATGCACTCCCCAGAATTATTTTTCTAACAAAACCTTCTTCAAGCGACCAGGAAAAAACCAAATTTGTTTCATTTTCTTCAAAGAAATTGGTCACTCATGGAGGGAGTTCAACTGGAATGGTCTCTGGAAGGAGGTAAAATTAGTATTGAGCCTATGGGAATAAATTTCGTTCCATAAAAAAATAGTCGTTCAGGGAGATAAAAGTAAAAATAGTTTTAAAAACATACACTTTTATAAGAATTCAATGTTTATCTTAAAAATCACACATACACTTTGTTTCACCTTAATTTGGCAGTGCTGATTACCCTAGATTAACCGAATTGTAGCCATTGCCGTAGAAACTGGAGATTGCTCAAACAGCAGAGGATTACTAATAAACAAGGAAAAGTACCATTTTGGCGGAAACATATAACGTGTGTGCCAAAATCGGTACTTTTAAAGTTTCTATGAAATTAATTTTATTATATAACCATTTATTAAAATAACGAATGAAATTATTATTATTATTTTCTTTTGTTTACCACTTTTTAAATTGATTTCAACACTATTTTATATTATATTAGCTGACACACCTGACATACAAAATGCGAAAAATATCTAAAAATCACTGCATGAATTCCTGAAAAACTTTATTGAAAATATGGCAAAATTTACCATATTAAGCTAAAAGTTTGAATTCCATGTACAAATGACAAAAAATCACATTGGAATGCAAAAAATTGCATCAAAAATTCTCTATTTAAAATCACGGAAGGAAAAATTTCTTATTAATATTTAAGCTGCGAGTTTGAAACTGAATAACCTTTTACAAATGTCAAAAAATCATTGCAAAAAGCAAAAAATATAAAATTGCTGTACGAATTCCGAATATATTTTACTGAAAATAGGACAGCAATATCTATATTGGGTTAAACGATTAAAACAGAATTATCTGACAATCTATTTAAAATAGAAAAATTTGTATTTATACCATGCCACTGGCAGAAATCTGGAAAAGGTTTGGCTTCACGACCTCAGACTGAGCCTGTGTCATCTTTAATGTACCTATAACTTTTGTTATTAGGATACAAAAAAGACATGATTTTTATAAATTTACATTTATGATGCCCCCTCTCCCTCTGCTTTAAAATACATGATAGCAACCAAGAAGTTCATATTCCCAAAACAATTACATCTCTAATTGCTAATATAATCAATGTTTTATGTTTCAAATAATAAAATTATAACTATTAGTTAGAAATTACAAAAATTATATAAACTACAGAATAAGTAATTTCATTAGTTAGTATATAATAACTGAGGATAGACAAACAGTTTTTTAAGGCCGAAACCGAATTTCGGTGATCTTCCTACTTTCAACCGAAAACATCCAAAAATTTGTTTAAAGTAATTAAATTGTATACATGAAAGTAATTAATACATACATAAATATACATAATTATTAATTAATTATACATATTTATTAAATATGCATAATTATTAATTAATTATGCATATTTATTAAATATGCATAATTATTAATTAATTATGCATATTTATTAAATATATATAATTATTAATTAATTACATATGTGGCCCAAATTGACTCTGTGCCTTAGACCCAAAACTTTTTATTTTCATATAAAATAAAACATAATTAATTCATTAATGACACAGAAAGATTTTCTAACTATACGAATTTCATTTATTTAAAAAATATTTCAGTTTTAGGTATACACACCTCGATTTATCATTCACAATGATTTCTGTAAAGGAGCATCTGTCATACTAGAACTTTCTAAAAGAGTATTTGAAACACTTCTGCGGTTTCAAACTGAAAATTTTCTATTACTGTTATGTCCAGGGATGTAGTGGAGGGTATACGCCATATACCCTCTGGATTTTTTTTAAGGAACACCGTATACCCTCTGTTTCTCAAGAAAGCTATAGTATGTATACACTATGGTATACCTCTGCTTAGAATGTATACCCTCTGTTTTTTTTACGACTAAATCACTGGTTATGTCTGCAGCTTTTAATGAGCACGTGAAAAAGTTTAGTTATATATGCATTGTTTGCTTTATTATTTGCACTCACGTCTTGAATCAGTCATGACTGATAATTATAAACAATGAAGTTCGTAGCAATAAATAGTCTCATTTGAGTCGATAAAGCTCAAATCGATGAGCAATGTTGAAAATTTCCGAAGGAAGAAACAAGATTTTTGGAATACTGATAGTTTTGATCCAGCCGCATTTTGGCCGAAATTCAGATTTTGGCCCAAAATCTCTAATACAGTCGAACTCGCTTATAACGAGCCCTGTTTTAACGAGGAAATCAGAAATGCTTGGTTGGTACAATGTTAAGTCTATGAGAGCATAACTCGCTTTTAACAAGCAAACCCCGGTTATAGCTAGCAATATTTCTATGATTCATGAAATTTCTATTGACTTCCACCCTCTCCAGCTTAGCTAATCGTTTCTTGGGAAAATTCCTTTAACATTCCGAAGTCAACCGAAAGTTAGTGATGAGTCATAAATCCTGAGAACAAGTGATGGTGGAATTTTTCATTGTGTGAAGGGCACGTGCGAAGACTTCCCATGGACGACCTTGAGGAGACGTACAGAGAAGACAGAGGTTGGTGATTGGATGGAAATATACTCTGCATAGGAGACTTGTGTAGAAGTCATTCTTTGATTTGGATTCATAGAGTATGTTCGTCAAATCTTATCTTCGATGTCAAAACGTAAAATTTTATAAGTTGCCGAAAAAGTAAGGATTTTACGGGAATTAGAGAATGGCTTAAAAAATTCAGAAATCTGCAAAAAGTATGATTTATCTTCTACTGTTTCAACTTTGTTAAAAAATAAGGAAAAATTAATGGCTGCGTACGCTCAAAATAAGAATGACTGTAAACGTTTGAAGAAATGTGCTAAAGATGATTTGGACGAAGCTTTTTTGAAGTTGATGAAGGTGCAACGTAATACAGATTTACTCGTAAATGGTCCACTTTTTAAAGTTAAAGCAGAAAAATTTGCTGAACAATTTGACTATTCTGGATTTGTATGTTTGAATGGATGGCTTGATCGATTCAAGAATGTACATGAGATAATCTTTGGAAACATTTGTGGTGAAGCAAAGTCTGCCATCCACACATTGCCGGTTATTTCCCCTCTATTAGACAGGCACTTCGCAATCTACGAAGTTTTCATATAGGGCTGCATTCGGAGAGTTTTTCCATCTGTTTTATGCAAATATTTCGGCAAATGTGTGGGTGTAAAGGATTTTTCTCGTAGCTCGGGAAAAGGTATTGGTAGAAGATTAAAACAATGCAAAGAAACTTTTAACTTGCGAACAATTTATATGCCTGCCTGCCAATTTATTTATTTACTTATTCACACTTCAAGTGAGGATATCTCTAAAACGGTTCGATTCCGATGGGTAGTTCCATTGGGCTTTTTGATGTGCATGACGAGACCTTTCTTTTGATACCACTCTCGTCCAAATCCACAACTTGCACCTGGGAACGTTCCCTAGTTAGTTACATGTTTTATTATTTAATTAATTTTAAGAGCTATTAATATACAAGTCTTATTTTATTTCTAATAAACATTTAAAATTATACATAGTCGTATAATAAAAGCATTATGAACAGCAGATGCATGAATATGCTTAGCAACAAGCTTTTCAAAATTTTATTTTTTTTTCTTGTTTGTTTAAATGTTCTATTTTTTATACACATATCTACCAAACTCTCCTCAAATATTATATCCTTTCTAGTTTCTCTGTTAACATTTATAACTTAACTCTCCATATGGACACATAAGAATGTTTCCATTTTGTCATTGTTTAATTAAATATAACCTTTAATATGTGTAGTATATGTGGAGCTATGTAATATAGATTTTCAAAACACCAGTTTGGAGAAAAAACTTATATTCTTTTTAATATTTATAATTTCCCCCCCCCCCCCCCAGACATAATGCTTTCACAGTTGCCTTCTAGCATTCATAAAGACTTATTTATTTGTCAAAATTTAATAGAAATTTATAATTTTCTTAGTAGAAAATATTTATAAGTGTGTTATAAATTAATTGATCCAAATTTAAAATGAATTAGCTGTAAACCAACTTTTAAAAATAAAAACCAGCAATCCTGCCCTTTCTTGAGTCATTTTTCTCTGTTTGCGTGGAAATTCGGTTCAAAACACCCACTTTGACACTATTTTCTGAAAGATTATTGTGTTTGCAAAAAAAAAAAAAAAAAAAAAAACAGCTTGATTACATAGTTTCTGAACAACAATGCCTGCTAGTTTCATGCATTTCGAACAAAAATAAATTAAAACTTATGTCATAAAGTTGCGTTTTTGGATTTGAGAACAGCCTTAATATACAGAAAGTATGAAATGTATATGAAGCAAATTTATTTTTGATTCTTGGGAACAGATGTCATATACTCCCGTGGCTGCTATTTTGGATTTCTTGGTGATCTTTATCGATATGGCAACCACGTTGAGTGTTGGTTCTGGTAACCCCTTTTTTTTGGGAGATTGTCTTTTGCATCGGATTTATTTGATTGACCATGGCTTCCGTAGTTTGTTTACCTGCTGTGGGAGATGTTATTACAGGGTGTCTACAAAAATTGTAAAAAAAAGTTCCCTGATTTTTCCATGATTTCCTTGACTATCATTATCAGACTTCCCTGATTTCCATTATTAACAATACACATATGGTATTTTTTCATGTAAACCAATTCCTCGCATAACACACTTATCCAACTTGCTAATATCTCGTTTGGGAGAAAAAAACAAGAGATAAACAAAAAAATTGCCTAATATTCATTAAGTATTGGTTGACAGTTTTATAAATCTGAACTCAAAATTTAGTCCAACTTCATACAGTGGTAACCAGTAAATCTCCTCATTTTCTTAAAAATATTAAATTCTAAGACTTATCTATATCTGACGGGATAGCTAATTGGATTAAGCTGACCACCTGGTTAGGTTATGCTAATGTATCATTTTAAAATGGGTAAATTGCCTTCAATATAAACGCTATCAACAGAAAATGAGGAAATCTGATCACCTTAATTTGCGTTAAATATCAAAAACTTATCAACATGTGAAAAAATATGGTATATAAAGTAGACGAATCAGTCTCGTTGACAAGGTGAAAATGCGAATAGTTTTGCATATAGACAAATTTCCCTGATTTTCGAATATTTCTACAAAGTTCCCTGACTTTTCACTGATTTTTCCAGATCAATAAACCTCCCTGATTCCTTTTTCCATGATTCCCCGATTTCCAGATTCTGTAGACACGTCCTGTATTAAGAAATATCAGGGAATTTGATATATTTTTTGCTAATTTATTTCTTAAATAGTGTTATTTATGTTTTTTTTCTGCAATATTGCTCTTTTCTGTCAATGAAAACATAGTTTTATTGACGTCATTAATGATGTATTCTGATATTCGAGATTGAACATTTAGCTGAGCCGTGTTTTGACAACTCAACTCTGCATGTTTTATAATTTGCAGTCAGGGAAGTTTTGAAGAATGGAGACATTTTGTATTTGTTTTTTATTGTAAAATTAAAATTATGGTAATGCGAAGTTTGATATTGGTAGTATATATTCAATATTGCAAGTTTTTGTGTGATGGGCGATTCTGTGCGGAGAGTCACACACGTAACGCAGGCTTTAATTTTCATTTATTCAATTATTTATTAAATTTTAATTGTGATTTTAGGTGGTATGGTAAATAAGTTATTACTATATTTTTTAGTTTAAATGTGTGGAAATAAAACTCACAGAAAGATATCATTTAATTTCATACTCAAAATGTGCTTTTTTTCTGAAGTAGAAAAAAAGCACATTTTGAGTAATGAAATTAAATGATATCTTTCTGTGAGTTTTATTGCCACACATTTAAATTTAAAAATATGGTAATAACTTACTTACCATACCACTTAAAATCAGAATTAACATTAAAATTTAATAAACAATTGAATAAATGAAAATTAAAGCCTGCATTACGTGTGTGACACTATCCATGGAATCGCCCTGATTTAGTTTGAAATTGTGAGTAATTATTTTTATTTTTTTTCTGTAAAGTTAAATGACAGTTTTACAACGACTTCAAATTTGAGAAATTATGGCGAGTGACCATTTTATACAGTTGGGTTTCAAGGAATGAGATGTCTGTTAAGGTATGTTGATAATTTTATGTATATTTCTCATGCATTTCATGCATTTTTGAGATTGTTGTACAGCAACGTACGTGCATTTACTGCTGATTTAACAAGTTCTGTGCATTTTTGTGATTACTGCAGAAGTAGTTTGCTTAATCCAGTGATTTTTTTTTTTTGGTTAAAGAACACGTAGCGTTCATATGTTCGTTTACTAATTGCTGCTTTAACGAGTTTCGTGCATTTTCCAGATTGCTGCAGAAGTAGTTTGCTGAATCCAGTGCCTTTTTTTTTTTTTGGTCTATGAATGTATAGCATTCATACGTTTATTTACTAATTGCCGCTTTAACGAGTTTTGTTTATTATTTACATTTTTTTGTTAAGTTACATTTTATTTTTGTTGTGCATAAATCGGTGCTTGGCGACATTTACTACTTGGCAGAAAAGGGGTTTTCATGGCAAAAAAAGAATTCAAGATAGCGGATGCAGGAATACATGACATCTGGGCACAATCCCAGAACAGGCGAGACACCCCATTTGGCGACTTTTCTGACAAGCGCCAAACACCCCACATACGCCAACCTAAAATGCGACAGCCTGAAAACTAACGTGATTAGTCCACTCCCCTGAATGCTTCCAGACTGTTTTTTACAATGTCATCATCCTGGAATCATGGGAAATACAACATTTATAAATAACGATGTATTAGAAAACACAGGAGAGCTGATTTTTATGAGATTCAAAATAAAACAAACGATTTCAACATAAGATTATTGAAAAATGTGAAATTTATAAAGTACATTTCCAAATCAGAGTAACAATTTAATGATTAAAATTTTCATTTTTCAACAACTTTTAGAAAAAATCATGTTGTCATTTAATATTTTAAAGTACGTCCCTATATCGGAGTAAACATTGAACAATTCATTTCTAATTTATAGAAGTATGAACACTTTGCATTCATAAAAAAATAATATATATCACTGAATACAGCAACATTGTTCTGCAGCAATATGAAAAATGCAGGAAACTCGTTAAAGCGGCAATCCCTAAACCTTGTATGAACGCTACACATTCATTAACTGAAAAAAAAACAAAAACATCACTGGATTCATCAGCTTTCGCTGTGTAGCAATCTCAAAATTCATCAGCTCTCGCTGTGTAGCAATCTCAAAATTCATCAGCTCTCGCTGTGTAGCAATTTCAAAATGTACAAAACTCGTACGGCCAGCATACATGAGAAATATACAATAAACGGCTAATATGAAACACTACAACAAAAAATGCATAAAATTATTAACATACCTTAACAGACATCTCCTTTCTTGAAACCCAACTCTAAAAAATGTTGAATCGCCATAATTTCGTAAATTTGCAGTCGTCAGTAAACTTCATTTAACTTTCTAGCAAAAAAAAAAAAAAAGAACAAATACTCACAATTTCAAACTGAATTACACAGTTACTTTAACTTTCAAATTTTACAACTAAAAACAGCAAAAAAAAAATTAACAAATATTAACAATAACAAACTTTTGCCTTGTCGTCATTTTAATTTTACAATTACAAAATGTCTTCCTTCTACACAAATTACAAAACATGCGAAGTTGAGTTGTCAAAACACAGCTGAGCTAATTGTCAATAAAAGTTTTCAGGTATGCGTAACTATCCAATACACAACAAATCAACCAATCCCATATTAAACTGATCCAAATTCAAGATCAGACCACTGTAGGCATGGAAAGAATTTACGAAACAAACTGGTAACAACAAAAATCCATTTAAAGCCTCGCCAAATTGAACGATGCCAAGTGTCTCGGCTGTTCTGGGATTCAGCCGACATCTGTTTCTATAAAAGTTTTGGCGTTATTACCAGAGTTGAATAATATAGACGCAGGCGCACACGCGGAAAATTTTCCACAAAATTCAGAACTTTGCGGAAAATTTCTTAGAAAAAAAAAAAGTAATTTTTGTTCTTGTATTTTTTTTTTTTTTTTTTTTTTTTTTTTTTTTAAATACCGAAAAATTAAAAATGTTCCCCAATTTTATGTACAATTTATTTATTGTTTGCCAGGGGTGATTCTGTTCCGAATTTTCCAAAAATTTAAAGCATTCAGTTCCGAAAATTAAATCGCCCATCAGTCCGAAAATTCCGGCATAAAAAATATCACTGAAATATATTGCGGATTTCAACAAATGGTCGCCTAAAATAAACCCATTCCGTCAATCGTTTGCAAAAAAAAAAAAAAAAAAAAAAAAAAATTTGTCAAAGCATCGCAGAAAAAACACTAATTTCTTTAAAGGATTGCGGGAAAAAACATTTCTTGTTAAAGAATCACAGAAAAAACGCAAATTACGTCAAAGAAGCACAGGTAAAACGAATCTCATAAAAGCATAGCGGAATAAACGCGAATTTTGTCAAAGGATCGTGGAAAAAAAAAAAACGCAAATTTCGTAAAAGAATCGTGGAGAAAAACTAATTTCGTTAAAGGATCGCGAAAAAAACACAAATTTGGTAAAAGGGCCGCAAAAAAAGCGTGCATTTCGTCAAAGGATCCTGAAAAAAAAAACACACACGCATATTTCCTCAAAAGGCCACAGAAAAAAATGTGAATATCGTCAAAGGAACGCAAAAAAAAAAAAAGCGAATTTCATCAAAGAATCGCAGAAAAAAGAAATTTCGTCCAAAAAGGATCTGGAAAAAAAAGAATTTCTTAAAAGCATAGCGGAAAAAGCTTGATTTTTGTCAAAAGATCGCGAAAAAAATGCAAATTTCGTCAAAGAACTGCGTAAAAAAAAATTCGTTAAAGGATCGAGAAAAAAAAAAGTGCTAAAACGCCGCGAAAAAAGCGTGAATTTTGCCAACCGACTGCAAAAAAGGCAAATTTCGTCAAAGGATTATAGAAAAAGGCACATTTTGTCAAAAGATCGCAAAAAAGTGCGAATTTCATCAAAGCATTGCGAAAAAAATGCAAATGTCGTTAAAAAATCGTGGAAAAATGGAAATTTCGCCACATGATCGCGGAAAAAACGAGAATTTCGTCAAAGGGCCGCAATAAAAACTTATCGGTCTCTTTAATGATGTTACCTATGAATGGAGCTCTCCTTACAAAATGTGATTCAGTTGTTTCAGAAGCAATGTCCATTATTGCATTTTTCAAGAGGTCACAATATTAAGGATTGGGCTGTTTCTAAATGCATTGACAAAATAACTGACAAGAATTCACTCCTTCTTATCATGGATTTTAGCTTTACTATTTTTTTAGCCAACATAACTATGCTGTAATTAATATTAATTCATTTTTAAATTAAAATTCTTACCATCAAAGTAATATAACACGTTATTTTACTAAACATTAAATTAATTTGCAGAAAGTTTTTGACCCAATATTTAAGTGCGCAGAAAGTTTTTGGTTTTATACAAGTCTGGTTTATTACATTTTGGTAAGTATAATTTAAAAATTAAATTTGATTATTTAGGTTTGCAGTTAAGTCAAAATATTTTATGCACTATAAACATTGCTGAAATTGCATTTTTAGCAATGTCTACATGGGATGTCCATTACTGGAAAATGACTAATTAACCATCCCAGTAATGGACCTTAATGGACTCTTAAAATCTTAAAAGTAAATGGCCATTAGTATATAAAATTCTAAGTTTTCTATTGCTACTCAAACAAAAACATAAAAATTGTGCAAGAAAATAAATACAGTAGAACCTCGATTATCCGAAGCAATTGGGACCGACCCTCTTTCAGAAAATCGAAATTTTTTCACTATACAAAATTGTGTTTTTTCTAACTATCAACATTGTAATTTATTAATAGTATCTTTAACTTACCATTCGATATAAATACTAAAAAACTGGCATTAATATGTAATAGAAACATATAACCAAGAAATTACTGCTTCCACAAAGTCAAGCACATATTTGAAGATTTTTACACATACTTAATGCAATGTATAAAAGAGACAAGGAAATTGAAATATATTTTAAGAATTATTTTATTAAAATCTTGAATATTTTATTTTTACTATTAATTGCAATGAAATAAATCCATAGTAAATTTTAAGAAAGGTTACAGCAGAGGTGGACCCCCCCCCCCATCGACACTAACTACACACCGGCATTTTTCTGCAACCTTTTAACGAATTTCATCTTTTTTTCGCGATCAATTGACGAAATTCACGTTTTTTTCGCAATCTTTGGACGAAATCTGAGTTTTTTTCCCGCGATCTTTGGACGAAATCTGTGTTTTTTCCACGATCTTTTGAAGGAATTCGCGTTTTTCCTCGATCTTTTGATGAAATCCACGTTTTAACCACGATATTTGCGTTTTCCCCACGATTTTTTGATGAAAATTGCGTTTTTTCTGCGATCTTTTTATGAAATTTGCTTTTTTTCGCGATCTTTTCATAAAATTTGTATTTTATCCACAATCATTTCGCGAAATTTGTGTTTTATCCGCGATTTTTTTCATGAAATTTCCGATTTTACCGAGATCTTTTCACGAAATTTGCATTTCTTCGCGATCTTTTCACGAAATTCATGTTTTATCCGCAATCTTTTCGCGAAATTTGTTTTATCCGTGATTTTTTTCACGAAATTTGCGTTTTTAACGTGATTATTTTCACGAAATTTAAGTTTTTCTGCAATTTTTTCACAAAATTTGCGTTTTTCCGCGATACTTTGAAGAATTTTGTGATTTTTTTTTGTGATCCTTTTACAAAATTTGCGTTTTTTTTCCACGATTTTTTTGACGAAATTCGCATCTTTTGCATGGTCCTTGGGTGAAATTCACGTTTTTTCGTTATTCTTTGACGGAATCGGCGATTATTTTCTGCGAACAATTGACGAAATTGATTTTCTTCGGCAACCATATCGAAATTAGCGATATTTTTATGTCCGAATTTTTGGACTGATGACAGATTTTTTTTTAGTTTTCGGAACCGAATACCTTAAATTTTCTGAACAGAATCGTCCCTGCTACTTTCTTTTCTTACGTTCGGGAATCGCTGATCTGGACGCCATAAATTCTGAACTAATTTCACCCCTTTCCTCAATGGCATCGATGTTTCAACCATCGCATTTGGCGAGTGGCACCCATTGAGTTTGGCGAGTGAGGACAATAAAGCTAATCACCACGTTTTAAGTGTTACCTGGCGAGTGCTAATTTTGTGCTATACATATATATACACAAATATAGGGTGTAAAAAAAATCATGATTTTTTTTAAAAAATCAAAAAAATTGGATTTTTTTTATTTAAATCAGATTTTTTAATTTTTTTTCCCCTGTGTTAAAATATTAAACATTTACCAAAAATTAAGCATTTCAAAAATGAATAACCTTCCAATTACTAACATAATCTATGATTTTTTTTGCTTTAATTAATAAAATTTTAATTATGTAATTGTAGAAATTACAAAAAAACCGCAAACTAAAAATTTCTTTAGTGACATACAACATTATGTGCATTAATATTTTGCAATAATTAAGTAAACCAATATTAAATACTGCTTATATTTTAAAGTTATTGAGAAATTGCATTTAATTTTAAATTGATGATACAGATTAAACCAATTATTAAACAATCAACTGTTTAATTAAGAACACAATCTACATTTTTGAAAAAGTGGTTGAAAAAATGTGATAAATAATAATTTGATAAATTCATAAAGCAGCCAGTAATTTTACACAGGTTCTAAAGCGTATGCATATCAAATTGATCAAAATTTGTAGCAATATATACAGCAAACTCACACATAATTTATAAATAGATTACAAAAATTGTATTTTTGAAATTTAAATCAGATTTTTTCCCCACAACATTAAAATATTTGAATAGCTACTAAATGTTATAATGTTTTTGAAGTTATTTAACATTTAGTCAGATATTTTTTAAATGTATAATACTTCTTTTTACACAGTTTAATATTGTTATAATTAACAATAACAAATATTACATTTTTTACAAGTGAATTAGTGATCATTTTCGTTACTGATTATAATGCTTTTTCACACTATTTTAAAAAATCAGAAAATATGTGATTTTATCATCTGATTTAAATCAATTGATTAAAATCATTGACACTATATTGCTATGTTTATTATATATAAAAGAAAGAATAACTTGACTATTAAAAGGAAATTAGGACATTGTAAGTTATATTAGATTTAAATATCATTTTAAAATTAAATGCTTTTTATGTTTGTTAGATAAAAACAATTCTTTTTACAAACTTACTGCACTTAAATTTTTCACAATACTCAGGAATTACACTTAGAAACAATTATTTAAAGCTTTGTTTTATGTATTCATAAGTCACAATACTTGTAGAAACTTTCCAAATTATGTTCATCTTAGATTTGAATACTCTTTTATGTCATTTTAAACATTTGGAAAATTTCTGATTTTAATCAATGATTTTTTTAAAAAAATCACTTGATTAAAATCATGATTTAAATCGCTTATTTAAATCAACTGATTTAAATCGTTGACACCCTACATAAATATGACTAATTATTCAGCCCAGTAATGGACATCCGTCTTAAAAACTTAATAAATAAAATTTTAGGGTACTACTTGGTTATCCCGTCGACCAAAAATCTATCGTCAAACTATAAGATTAAATGTCAATAATCAGGGGTGGGGAATTTTTAGAAAATCCTACTCACCAAGGATTTACCCTACCAGCCAACAAGACTTAAGGTACAGTATAAGAGAAATAAAAGAAAGTTCAGTATATGGTAGAACTTAGTACCATGTTTACATTGCGGTAAATTTGAAAAATATAGCCAACAATTAGAATAAAAAAGTTTTTGGCATATCTTCTATAGTCTGCAGTTTTTCAAAGATTGCCTAAAAATTCACTCGCCCTGTCAGGAAATCTACTCGCTAGTGGCGAGTAAAATGATGTATTTCCCCATCCCTGTCAATAATGGTTGATCGTAAATGTCACATTCACTTGACTTTAGGGAAGTTAGACGTGTTTACACCATCAAATGATTTTTATTCCGACGTTTTATTTGTATTTATTAATGTTATACTATTTTTATTGTTCTTTTGTTATTTAAATAAAAATTATGCCAATTGGTCGACGGGATAACTAAGTAGTACCAATTTTAGAAATGGCTGTTAATATATGAAATTCAAAGTTATCTATTATTACTATAAAAAAAATTGCTGCAAATTTTACAATAAAGAATATAATAAACTTATTTAAAATGAAGCTCTTAGCATATTCATTAAAGATTTTCACTGAAAAACAGTGGAACTTCAAAACATTATTTTCTGCCTCCTGATTGGTTTGATTATGAGTGTCACCAATAATGCAAGGGAGAGTTATGAAAAAAATAATAAAAGCTAAATTTTTATTGGTTATTTTTTTTATAAAACAAAAATATTGAAGGGGTCCATTACTGGCACATATACCCTAAATACATGATAAAATAACTTGTCAAATTAAAAAATTTTACTGTAATAGTACTAATTTTAGAAATGGCTATTAGTATATAAATTTCAAAGTTTTCTATTACTCCCAAAACAAAATATAACCAAAAAACATTTCTTACAGTATTATTCGACCGTGTTGAATTCACACACTTTTCTCCGGAAGAGATTTCTGTGGCTCCGGGGGGGGGGGGGGGGTTGCACTTTTTGACCATTGAAAACACAAAATCTCAAACTTTAATGTACCCCCCGGGCCACCCCCTGAAATCAACACTGCAATAATGCACTTGAAATTCGGCAAATGGGCCGATTATTCGGCTACGGCCGATTATTCGGCTACGGCCGATTAATCGTCGCGTCTCTAATTTAGACCAACTTTTTAGCATAAAAAATTTTCACATAAGAACATGATAAAGGCAGAATGGCAAAAGCAAACAGTAGTTTCATACCCCATAATAAAAAAATGTCAGCCAAAAAGAAACCAGGGTTGGGTTTTTGACATGACAGTGGTAAAAACAGTGTTTTTACCGGTTTATTCCGTCAAAAACCTATCATTTGAGATTTTCCTCCAATTTATAGTGTAAGTGTAGCATACAGTACATTTCTAGATTAATTTTTTCTTGTTGTTCTTGTTATTATTATTCACAATTACTTTATTAAATTTATTTAAAAGAAGAGCACTTTCTAAATGGGAAAAATTTAAATACAAGAGTAAAAGGAAATAACAATATTTGTCATAATCTCCACTAATATAGATTCTACTAACTGCAATGAACATTAATATTATATGATAATAAAAGGTTATTATAATTATTAAATAACATTCTACATACATTTTTAATAAAATACTTTAAAATTATTTTAGAGATGCAAAAATGCTGTTATATGGTATGACAATAGATGTCAAGCATGGACTGTGGCCATAGAATAAATTTGAATATTCTTAGATATAATATTTTAAAATGCATATATTTTCATTTTCACTTGAATAAGCAGAATCTTAAAATTTTAAATTAATAATTTTTTTATACAAACATGTAGGACCTGATTACAGGTGAAAACTCTTAGACTTAAATTTTAACACATAACAAAACAATATTTAAGAAAAATCAGAATATAATGTCCTGTTCCTGTATACATTTTACTTAAAATTATTTAGGCATTATTTAAAGTGAATTGAAAGAAATAACGCATTGCATATTTTTATTACATACATATGACTGTATGAGTAAAAATCTTTCACCGTTAAAATTTTTCTTAAATTATTATTAAATTTAGAGAGATTCTTAAATGTTTTATTTATTTTTAATGCAGTTAACTTTTTAATTAATGGATCTACATTTCTGCTTTAAAGTAATATTTAATTATTTATTTATTTTAAGGAAATAATTAAATTACTTAACAAAATAATAAACTACTTAACAAAAATATATAGTTAAAAATTGAGTTTTCACATGGTTTAAAGTTTAATATGGATTTGCAATTTTAATCTCTACAAGATTTAACTTTGAAGAACAAGTCTTATTCCTTTCTTCCAAAAGATGTATGTAATTCTCAACTATTAAAATATATTTTATTTCATTTATTTATATAAATCAAGTTTTGCTATATAGAAATAAAAATAATCAATGAACAATTTTGATTTAACACTTTAAGAAATCTTACTTCTGAGGAAATTTCTGAGAAAGCTATTTAGTTTTAAAGAGTGTAATAATTAATGCTGAAATTATACACATTTTTTAATCTTACACTTATGGGTTATAGAATTTCTTTAAAAAATCTAATTTTTACAGAATATGCCAAATAGCTTAAGATTATTATAGAGATCTGCTAACAGAGATGTATATGTATTATTCTAATGCAATTCTTTTTTGTTTTTTTCGGATACATAATATACTTCAGAGTCTTTTCAATATTGAATATTTCATGTAAAACAACTTAATACTAAAGACAGAATGAAAAAAGATAATGTAAAAACAAACTACAACTAAAAAATAGATTCTTGACAGTTTTCGACCTTTTTGACAAAGAGGTTTTTGACATGACGGTAAAAACCATGGTAAAATCCGGTAAAAACCGTCATGCGTCAAAAACTTGCCAACACTGAAAGAAACAGAAGCTAACCTATTGAAAACATAATTGTAAAATGGGGGGAAACTATACAGATAAATACTATACTGGCTAATCTCATAAAATACAACGAACAACAACATTTTATTTTCATTAGAGAAGTTAAAACAGGTTGATGGTGTTAAAATGTAGAAGCAATACTTACTACTTCAGCTTTCCAAAATTTCGAGCTTTCAACGTGATGCTAGATACGAACGTTATGAATGTGTAATCAACTTTGCAGGGAATTTTTTAAACATCCGATTAAATAAAATAATAATTAATCCAATCAAAAATCAGTCTTATTTTTTTTAATTGACTGTTTAGTTCGGTGTTCAACGTTCAACTCGAGAGATGTTGACATTTTCCCCCCCTTCCATCTTTGGTGTCTATCGCTTGTATCAAACCCCATTTCTAGGCATTTGATTGGTCCAAGCTTCATGTCACGTGATCTCGCAAGTTATTTCTAGCTATTTTGAGGTGGGCTGGACTTCAACTTTGATTCAACTTGGCGAAACCCCGCCCCTGCGAACTGTTCGCAATCTCGCAAACAGCGCAAAGTCTATCTGGATCTCGGCCATTATTAGCTAATTTACAAATACAAGCAGTTTAACGGTTAGTTAATGATTCAAGCAATTAAGCAATTCAAGCATAAAAAAAGAATGTAAACAGTAGTTTACTTACTTTTACTTGTGTTTAAATGGTAAATTCCACATCCAACCGCAGATGAATCACGAATCATGGCGTCCATTGAACACGACAAACGGAAGCCTCGATATCTTTTTTTTCTTCTTGCTTCGGAATCTTCTACTTCAATGCGCATGCGTTCGAGAAGGCGAAACTCCTCGCCGAGGATGAAGGTAGAAATTAAGGGGGTGTACCGTAAAATTAGGTTTGATAGCAGAAATGAAGGTTCAGCGCGGGATTACGGGCATCGCCCTTAAGAACAAGTCAATATTTAGAAATTACACTTCCATAAAGTAAATTTACGGGACTTCTTGAAATACGGACATTGGTCTTTAAATTATACGGTAAAAGCCCATGATTTTACAATTTTTTTTTACAGTGTGTTTTTCAAAAACTAATGCACGAATTTTCACCAAACTTCAGATTCATCTAGATGTTGACATATGTTTTTTCTGGTTAGGTTTTGGTGTAAATTACTCAATAGACAGCGTATCTATGCTCCATTTTGCTGGATTTACACGATTTCAACGATAGTCATATCTCAATAACTAATGCACGGAAGTTCATATCTTTAGAATCCTCATCATAAGCATAGCCATTTCATTTTTCGCTGTGATAGCTAATTTTGAAGTATCAACATGTTTGAGATAGCAGAAAGTTTTGGGATTGGTACATCCAACTAGTTTCAAGACGAACAGATGCCTCTTTAGGTAATAAAATTAAAGTACGCTAAAACATGAGAAAAATAACCTGCTTATGACGGAATTCCGTGTTTAACAAAAAGAAATATGTTGATTTATGTAAAATGAGGATATTAGTACTTGTAAAAAGAATATAATGCATTTACAACAGACGATGAACCTTCTAATAAGAGAACCTGTCTATAACGAATTTTTCTTCTTTCCAATGCAATTCCGTCTTAGAAGATTTTATTGTATAGAATTTTTAAATTTTTTAAATCTCCAAACCATAGAACGTGGATTAACGATATTAATGATTCTATTGTAAACTATAGTGATGTTTTTAATGAATCTCTATTTGTATGGAAATATCTGAATAATTACTAATTCCACTTATAACCTTCTAAGACGGAATCACATAGGAGAGAAAAAACTTCGTTATAGTTAAGTTCTTTTTTTAGAAGGTCCGTCGTCTCTAGCAATGTATTATGTTTTTTTTTTTTTCGAACGGATTATTATATCCAATTTGCACCGATTAAAAACAATTCTCCGTTTAAAACAGGATTTCGTCATACACAGATTCTTTTAACAGGTTTTACAGTACTGTATCGCTATCCGTATAAATTTATGTGCATTATACTTTAAAGAGAATTTTAATTGTGGAATAATGGTAGCTTAAAAATATATGTATTTCAGGACAAACTGTGACCGGAACTTCGCCGGATTTTTGAAAGTTCCATATTTCTGAAAGAATATCTGATGTACTTCTGATATTCTTAATGATGCATTTATTCATAAATAATTCAAAGCCAAGTGATATTTATGTGAGAAAAATAAAATAAATTTCTCTAAATTCTTTCTCTCCTAAATTTTATGATAACCTCTCATCCCATTCTTTGGTCCTCCAGCACACAATTTGTCATATGGAACATATTTTGCAACTACCGGTGGCGGTGAAGTGGGACATATAGGGGGACAGCATCCCACTCCCCATACAACTTTGCACAAGGTTGGAGCCGGGGAGGTAGTTGGCATCAATAAAAGCACATGAAATTGCATTGGCTTAGGATAAACTAGAAGGTTGGCGGTGGAGCGGTCTTTGGGATCAATAAAATTACGCCAAATTAAATTCGCCTAGGTTAAACTAGATCGGCCTAGGATAAATTAGTTCGGACCAATGAGTAGCAGGCTAAACTAGTTTATCCTATGAGCGTTAGGCCAAACTAGTTTGGCCTAGGAAAAACTAGTTTATCCTATGGGCGTTAGGATAAACTAGTTTGGCCTAGGAAAAACTAGTTTATCCTATGAGCGTTAGGATAAACTAGTTTGGCCTAAGAAAAACTTGTTTATCCTATGCGCGTTAGGATAAACTAGTTTAGCCTAGGCCAATCTAGTTTGGCCGGTAACATATATATATATATACAGTGTAACCTCTGAATAACGGCAACGCGTGGGACCAGTGAAAAGTGTCCGCTCTTCAGAGATGGGTTTTATTCAGAGGTTTCATTTAAAAAAAATCAAAATTACATAAATTTAAATAGAAATACACATTAAGTAAAATAATGCTATAAAAAGTGATAAAATATCTTTATTAAGATTGACGATCGTTTCGTCGCACCAACGGCGACATTTTCAAAATCATTCATGATAGAAAAAATTCTATCTTTTTTAAAGTTAACTAAACTTTAGTTAACTTTGACCAAATGTTTTGTTTAGAAAAGTTAACTAAACTTTTCTAAAAGTTTTTCCATCATAAATGATTTTGAAAATGTCGCCGTTGTGGCGACGAAACGATCGTCAATCTTAATAAAGATATTTTATCACTTTTTATAACATTATTTTACTTAATCTGTTTATAAGTGATTTTTACACAGGTTTTTTATAGAAATACACAGTTATTTTAATTAATCCTCATTGTTTTAATACATTAAAAAAATCAGTGATCTGCAATTGCTGTTTTTCCTCAAATATCTTTCTCCGAAGAAATAAAAATATGAGTTGTTTTGCTATACAACTCATCATCATCATTATTATTAAATGAACAATTTTGGATTTCACGAAGGTTTGTCAAATCTTCGGGATATGTGTTAATACTGGAAATTTTTTGTGATTTTATAATCTGTTCCATTTCCTCTTCCTCATCATTTTTCTTTTCCTCTCTCTTACCTCCCAGCTAAAAATGAACTGTAGTTTTTTTACAGAAATGATGTATTTTTCAAGTTTTTCTACGGTCAACTGTAGTTTTTTTTGTAGTGCAATATCAACAGTAAAAAAACTTCAGTTATTTTCCAGTTATTGACAAGTATTTTTTCAACCCAAAATTTAAAAAATAGTAAGACTTTATGTCTACAGTAAAACGGCAGTGAATTTCAAGTGATTTTATAGCAATTAATTCACAAAAATTTTCGGTGATGTATCTGCAGTCTGACTGCAGTTTCTGAAGAACTTTACAGGTCTTAATTTTGTAAGTATGATTATTATAATAGTAACTACAGTATAACAGCAGTTACTGTAAGATACTTTTGGAATACACAATGCTGTATGATTGTGTGATATATCCCGAATTTTCTAAAGTGTTTAAAATTGTTTTGATTTTGTGAGAGTTGCATGTTATGAAACACACTTTTTATATACTAATGATAATTAATACTCTTTCCAAGACTTTTAAGGACTTAATTGAAAGTCACATTCCTACCTAACGCAAAATTTTTAGTTCCTCTTTCATTTTAAGCTAAGATAAAAAAAATTAAATTTCACTATGATTTTCAAAATCAGAGAAAAAAAATTAAATTTCACTATGATTTTCAAAATCAGAGAAAAAAAATTAGTTAAATTTCAAAATCGAGGGAGGGGCAGTGGCATCAACCCACCTGTGCCCCTGCCCACAACGGAAAATTCTTAGTTTTTTTTTTAACTTACTCTAAACGAATAAATTTTGCTATTTTTTTTTTTTTCAAAATCGGAGAAAAAAAATATTAATTAAATTTCAAAAGCCAGGGGGGGGCGGGGGGGGGGCGGGAAATGAGAAATTTCTTCATTTTTTTTATTGTAAATTACTCGAAAAGTATACATTTTACTATGTTTTTGAAATAGAAGAAAAGGAAATTTTAATTAACTTTTGAAATCCAGGAAGGGGCAATAGTTTTCTCCTACCCCCTACCCTATCCCTAACTGAAAATTCTTAATTCCTCTTTTATTCTAAGATAATTAAAAAAAAATTCAGTATGTTTTTCAAAAGCGAAGAAAATAGTTAACATTTAAATTCAAGGGAGGGGCAATCGCTCAGCTATGCCCCTTCCCCTAACAGGAAATTCTTAGTTTCTTTATTTTTAGTTAGTCGAAAAGAATAAATTTTACTACTTTTCAAAAGTGGAAAAAAATTTTTATTAGTTACATTTTAAAATCCAGGGAGGGGAGGGCAATGAACCTCTCACCCCCCCCCCCTCCCTCCCTCTTAATGTAAAATTTCTCATTTTTCTATTGAGAGTTACTCGAAAAGTATAAACTTTACTATGTTTTTGAAAACAAAAGAAAAAGAATATTTAATTAATTAAATTTTTAAATTTAGGGAGGGGCAATAGCTCTCTTCTAACTTCGTTCCCATATGAGAAAATTCTTAGTTATTCTTTTATTTTAAGATAAGAGAAAAGATCAAATTTCACTGTTTTTCAAAAATCAGAGAAAAAAAATAGTTACAATTTAAAATCGAGGGAGGGGCAATGACTCACATATGCCCCCTTCCCCTAACAGAAAGTTCTTAGTTCCTTTATTTTAAGTTATTCGAAAAGAATAAATTTTACTATGTTTTTGTAAATTGGAGAAAAAAATTGCTAATTAAATTTCAAAATCCAGGAAGGGGCAATGAGTCTCCCCCCCCCCCCACACACACACACTCACACCACCACCAACAACACCAACAACACCCCTTAACTGAAAATTTCTTATTTATTTTCATTTTAAGTTACTCAAAATATTTACATAATGTTTTTGAAAACAGAAGAAAAGAAATTCTTATTAATTAAATTTTAAAATCAAGGTAGGGGCAATAGGTCTCCCTTGCTCACTGCCCCACTATCTTCATAACTAGTTTTTAGTTCCTCTTTTATTTTAAATTACTCGAAAAAAATTTACTATGTTTTTCAAAATCGAAGAAAAAGGAAATTTAATTAGATAAATTTCAAAATCGAGAGGGACAGTGGCCCAACCATTCTTTTATATGTCGCCCATGATTAGAAATTAGAAACACAGAAGGGTTTACTCATTGCATATTGCATAAATTGTCTTTCTTCCATATCGGACATACATATAACTTCCAGTTTTCCACTTTTACCTCATAAAAACAAAGAAGAACAACAAAAAAATAGTATAATTTTCTTCCTTTATTTTATTTAAATTTCTCATTTGGACATATTATTTATTTTTCAACCCCTTACAGCTGAATGTCTAACCCCATGGTTTCGTTGCAACTGCAGGAGAAGCATTAAAGAAACACCTCAACTCACGGAAACGCCGGCTTGTTTATGAAAATCGGCGCGGAGTACCACGTTGATTTGCTAAAAGAAGTTCATTTATTTTGCAGTTTGGCGAAAAATATCACCACTGTTTATTGAAATAAAGTGGCTGTATGGGTATTTTTACATTCTCAATCGAAAGAAATTAATTTCAGATCCACACGATTGAGTTAATTTGAATAAAGTGATAACGATTTATAAACCGTCGCAATTTTTGTACAATCATCGTTAGTATTTCAAATCTAGATGAGATTGTACTATTAACGGTTAATGCATGCGAAAAAAAAAAAAAAAATTAGGTCCATTTCATATTAACAGGATTAATTAAATTCAAATGTCATACAAAACATTTGATAAAATTTTGTTTCTGACAATCCAGATAGTTATCCAGATAGTTCGATTTTACTTGATTTAGTGCACTTATCTATTTATAGTAATTAACAATGTTTTATTTCAGATTTAGCTTCAATCAGTATGTTCTTTTAGATTAAAAGTTTCAGAATTTTTATATATCTTACACAGATACTTATCTGTGCTTTGTATTAAAGTATGTTTTGATGTTCAGTTACACAAAAAATAAATACTGAACTTCAAATTATAAATTGATGGCTGCCTAGGATACCTACAATAAGTGCATAACATTTCACAGGTAAGTAACTTATTTTCTTTTTAGGAATGAAACAGTTTTATGTAATACAAAGCGGTTAGACACATTGTGTTAATAACATAACATAGTGTTAATAATAATTTTTATTTAATGAGTACATACTCACTAATTATGTAAAATATTAAATTTTTTAAATGAAGCAATCTTTTTTTACTATCATATGAATTGTGTTATTTTAAAAAGAAAATTTACACTTCTGAATGGTAATAGGGCCAAATTAGTTTTTTTCGTCAATTATGATACTTCTCAGAATCAAATAATAAAGGCAATATTTTGCAATATTATATTTCTACCCACTGTTAAAATTTAGTTTTTTCTTGATACTGATTAGTGAAACTCGTGGGATTTCTATCATATGGTCGATGAATGAATTTAGACTTTCAGAGCACTTTTTCAGATTTTCCCTGCAAGCGATCGAAGAATTATTTTTTTTTCCACATGACAGAGTTTTCATATGCGTTTAAATTTTTTAAATGATTTTTTCATTTATTAAGAAGGATATTGAATGAGCTTGGTACACCGTCATGTTACAATACACACAAGCTAATGTTAAACCACTGAAAATATCCTTAATTATTTTAAATGTTTTTTTTGTGCATAGGAGGACATTGAATGAGCTTAGTACACTGTCATGTTACAATACTCACTAGCTAATGTTAAACAAATGACAATATCCTTAAATTTACGTTAACACTTTGGCTACCGCCCATTTTTGAAAATCTGTTCCCAGGCACCGAATGCGTGACTTAGAGATCTGCACGGGCAGACCCGTGGCCCCAGAGTTGATTTCAGGGGATGGGCAAGGGGGGGGGGGGGAAGGCTCTCATTGCTCTGGAAGGAATGTCCCCCCCCCCCCGGACCACCCCCTGAAATCAACTCTGGGGCCACGGGTCTGCCCGTGCAGATCTCTAAGTCACGCATTCGGTGCCTGGGAACAGATTTTCAAAAATGGGCGGCAGCCAAAGTGTTAAGGTAAAATTTTGATCAAAATCCCAACTAAAGGATTTCTCTTTTTTGTCCAACAATCAACTGGCAAATTTCACAAATTTTTCTGATGACTTAATGACTATTTTCAGTTTTTTTTCATGCAACTGATTGACAATTTTTGCAATATTATATTTCTACCCACTGTTAAAATTTAGTTTTTTCTTGATACTGATTAGTGAAACTCGTGGGATTTCTATCATATGGTCGATGAATGAATTTAGACTTTCAGAGCACTTTTTCAGATTTTCCCTGCAAGCGATCGAAGAATTATTTTTTTTTCCACATGACAGAGTTTTCATATGCGTTTAAATTTTTTAAATGATTTTTTCATTTATTAAGAAGGATATTGAATGAGCTTGGTACACCGTCATGTTACAATACACACAAGCTAATGTTAAACCACTGAAAATATCCTTAATTATTTTAAATGTTTTTTTTTGTGCATAGGAGGACATTGAATGAGCTTAGTACACTGTCATGTTACAATACTCACTAGCTAATGTTAAACAAATGACAATATCCTTAAATTTACGTTAACACTTTGGCTACCGCCCATTTTTGAAAATCTGTTCCCAGGCACCGAATGCGTGACTTAGAGATCTGCACGGGCAGACCCGTGGCCCCAGAGTTGATTTCAGGGGATGGGCAAGGGGGGGGGGAGGCTCTCATTGCTCTGGAAGGAATGTCCCCCCCCCCGGACCACCCCCTGAAATCAACTCTGGGGCCACGGGTCTGCCCGTGCAGATCTCTAAGTCACGCATTCGGTGCCTGGGAACAGATTTTCAAAAATGGGCGGCAGCCAAAGTGTTAAGGTAAAATTTTGATCAAAATCCCAACTAAAGGATTTCTCTTTTTTGTCCAACAATCAACTGGCAAATTTCACAAATTTTTCTGATGACTTAATGACTATTTTCAGTTTTTTTTCATGCAACTGATTGACAATTTTTGCAATATTATATTTCTACCCACTGGTAAAATTTAGTTTTTTCTTGATACTGATTTGTGAAACTCGTGGGATTTTTATCATATGGTCGATGAATGAATTTAGACTTTCAGAGCACTTTTTCAGATTTTCCCTGCAAGCGATCGAAGAATTGTTTTTTTTTCGCCATGACAGAGTTTTCATATGCGTTTAAATTTTTTAAATGAATTTTTCATTTATTAAGAAGGATATTGAATGAGCTTAGTACACTGTCATGTTACACTACACACAAGCTAATGTTAAACCACTGAAAATATCCTTAATTATTTTAAATGTTTTTTTTTGTGCATAGGAGGACATTGAATGAGCTTAGTACACTGTCATGTTACAATACTCACAAGCTAATGTTAAACAAATGACAATATCCTTAAATTTACGTTAACACTTTGGTTGCTGCCCTTTTTTCAAAATCTGTTCCCAGGCACCGAATGCGTGACTTAGAGATCTGCATGGGCAGACCCGTGGCCCCAGAGTTGATTTCAGGGGGTGGTCCGGGGAGGGGACACACACATTCCTTCCAAAACAATGAGAGCCCCCCCGTCCACCCCCTGAAATCAACTGTGGGGCCACGGGACTGCCCGTGCAGATCTCTAAGTCATGCATTCGGTGCCTGGGAACAGATTTTGAAAAATGGGGGGCAGCCAAAGTGTTAAGGTAAATTTTTGATCAAAATCCCCAACTAAAGGATTTCTCTTTTTTGTCCAACAATCAACTGGCAAATTTCACCAAATTTTCTGACGACTTAATGACTATTTTCAGTTTTTTTTCATGCAACTGATTGACAAATTTTGCAATATTATATTTCTACCCACTGGTAAAATTTAGTTTTTTCTTGATACTGATTTGTGTGAGCTTAGTACACCGTCATGTTACAATACACACAAGCTAATGTTAAACCACTGAAAATATCCTTAATTATTTTAAATGTTTTTTGTGCATAGGAGGATATTGAATGAGCTTAGTACACTGTCATGTTATAATACTCACAAGCTAATGTTAAACCAATGACAATATCCTTAATTTTTCTTTTAAATGTTTTTTTTTTTTTTTTTTTTGCATAGGAGGATATTCAATGAGCTTAGTACACTGTCATGTTACAATACTCACAAGCTAATGTTAAACCAATGACAATATCCTTAAATTTACGTTAACACTTTGGCTGCCGCCCATTTTTCAAAATCTGTTCCCAGGCACCGAATGCGTGGCTTAAGAGATCTGCATGGGCAGACCCGTGGCCCCAGAGTTGATTTCAGGGGGTGGTCCGGGGAGGGGACACACACATTCCTTCCAAAGCAATGAGAGTCCCCCCGTCCACCCCCTGAAATCAACTCTGGGGCCACGGGACTGCCCGTGCAGACTCTAAGTCACGCATTCGGTGCCTGGGAACAGATTTTGAAAAATGGGGGCAGCCAAAGTGTTAAGGTAAATTTTTGATCAAAATCCCCAACTAAAGGATTTCTCTTTTTTGTCCAACAATCAACTGGCAAATTTCACCAAATTTTCTGACGACTTAATGACTATTTTCAGTTTTTTTTTCATGCAACTGATTGACAAATTTTGCAATATTATATTTCTACCCACTGGTAAAATGTAGTTTTTTCTTGATACTGATTTGTGAAACTCGTGGGATTTTTATCATATGGTCGATGAATGAATTTCGACTTTCAGACCACTTTTTCAGATTTTCCCTGCAAGCGACAAGGTACAAGTGTGCTGTTTTTTAAACATTTCCGCTCAGTGGCCCTTTTTATCTAGAATCAACACTAGGATAGTGATGATTCTAGAAAAAAGGACTGCTGTGTGCGAATTTTTAAAAAAGGGCACTCGCAGAACAGAAGTATAAAAATCTAGGCGCCAGCAGGCAGTTTCTCACCACTAAATTTTATTAGTTCTCTTCACTTAAATTCTTACAAAAAATTTAGGTGAAATATTAGACAAAAAATAACAAATAAAATTTAGTGGTGAGAGACTGTATAGGTCAAAATTGGGAAATTTCATTAGCGGCCACTGGCCGGTAGGACAAATTTTTTAAGTGGCCACTTTCTTTAAACTAGCGGCCACTTTTTTATTTCAAAATGCTAAACAGTAAAATATCTATAAGTATTCATCTAAAACTGAATAGCCCAAATAAATATGTTAATATAAATATATTGGAACTAAAAAAATAGAATCCTTGATGAAAGGCAAGAATATTTTATTATCTCCTTGTAAAAAAGTGGCCGGAAAGTGGCCGCTGATAGACAATTTTTCACTAGCCACTTTTTTTCATTTACTGGCCCTGTGGCCGGTGGCTAGTACTAATTTTGACCTTTAAGAGACTGCCCATTGGCACCTAAATTTTTTTCTTGCATTCGTGTACCTTGTTCACAAAAAATAATTTGAATTGGTTTTCTTAGACTCCTTTTTTATTAGTGGTGTACCGAGTAGTACTTTGGCCGAGTACCGAGTACTCGGCCACTGACTACTCGACCGAATACCGAGTAGTCGTGTAATAAGAAAAACTTACTTTTATTTGTATGTGTGAAACTAAATTTTAATCTTGAATTATTTTATGAGGGGTTTTTGCTTAACTTTTTCTATATTTTGTACACATATTGTTAAATACTGAGTAAATAGTTTTATGAATTATTACATATATTATACATTGATATTCGAATAACTTTTTACTGATCAGTTTGAAATTCTTACAACTACTCGATATTGGCCGAGTACTCGGCCAAAATTTCGCCGAGTATGCCGAATACTCAGTATTTACCGAGTACTCAGTACAGCTCTATTTTTTATCAATAAAATTTTGCAATGTTTTCCTGTGACAGATTGAATTTTGCGATTTTTCCCCCATTTAATGTTATTATGCAATAACTATTTTTCAATTATCAGTTAATGTGACTTATTTAGCAATTTTTCAGCTGCAATCGGTCGACAAATTTCACATTTTTTAATGCCACCAACTGAAGAATCTTGTGAGTTTTGTCTCGATTGATGAATTTCACGATTGATTTCTGCAACAGGTTGACAAGTTTCACAATATTTTAAAGCAGCCGACTGAAGAATTGTTCTGTTTGTTTTTGTTTTTTTTCAATAATGGTTGTTAGCTGCGTTTATGATGGCCAGTTATCAGCACGAGGGATATAGGCCCTAACGGGGGGGGGGGGGAGTGCCCTCCGTGGGTGGTCTTTCTAAGGGAACCTAGCCCGTATTTATGCTTGGAAAACCAAGGTCCGAAGAAAACTCTGAAAGATTAGGCCGACGGGCGCTATTGGGATCGAACACAGCACCTCCCGTCTACCAGCTTCGAGAGCAGAACCTCTCGGCCACTGGTGGGGCTTTTCAATAATGGACTGTGGAATTTCATAAATATTTTCATTGAGTGAGTAATGATTTTTGCAATTTTTTTCACGGTACCAATTCTCGAGTTTTGCAATATTTTATTTCTACTGATCGGGGAAATGTGCGGGAGCTTCCTTGCGATTGATTTGCAAAACTCGTGAGATTTTTTTCATATTGTCGATGGATGAATTTCACAGATTTTCACCACGGCCGATCGAAGAATTTCATTATTTCTCTTACTTTTTGAACTTTTTTAATATTTTCATCCTTTTAGATTGGATTTTTTTACAGAGCCCTCCGATAAATGTCATTTATAATATATAAAAATTTCATAGAGGAGTGAGGATGTATTCCAGGTGGTGCAACCCCCCACTTTTCAAAATTTTGCCGACATCCCTCATGTAACTTGTTAGAAAGGCCCCATCACCACTTATTTATGTTATGCACATCCGGCTTTCCTCACCCGCTTTGCCCCCCCCCCCCTCCAAGGGGGAACTTTTCTAAATTTTGCCATCATGCCTTGTGACATACTGTTGGAAAGCCCTGTGAGCACTTATTCATGTTGTGCACATCCGGTTTCCCCCCCCCCCCTAGGGGGCACTTTTCTAAATTTTGCAGTCACCCATCATGTGACATATTGTTGGAAAGGTCTAATACCACTTATTCATGTTATGCACATCCGGCTTCCCTCACCCCACTTTGCCCCCCCTCCCCCAAGGGGGGCACTTTTCTAAAGTTTGCAGTCACCCATCATGTGACATATTGTTGGAAAGGCCTAATACCACTTATTCATGTTATGCATATCAAGGTTTCCCTCCCCCACTTTGCCCCCCTCAAGGGGGGCACTTTTCTAAATTTTGAAGTCACCCATCATGTGACATATTGTTGGAAAGGCCTAATACCACTTATTCATGTTATGCACATCCGGCTTCCCTTACCCCACTTTGCCCCCCCCCCCAAGGGGGGCACTTTTCTAAAGTTTGCAGTCACCCATCATGTGACATATTGTTGGAAAGGCCTAATACCACTTATTCATGTTATGCATATCCGGTTTCCCTCCCCCCACTTTGCCCCCCTCAAGGGGGGCACTTTTCTAAATTTTGCAGTCACCCATTATGTGACATATTGTTGGAAAGGTCTAATACCACTTGTTCATGTTATGCACATCCGGCTTCCCTCCCCCCACTTTGCCCCCCTCAAGGGGGGCACTTTTCTAAATTTTGCAGTCACCCATTATGTGACATATTGTTGGAAAGGTCTAATACCACTTATTCATGTTATGCACATCCGGCTTCCCTCACCCCACTTTGCCCCCCCCCCCCAAGGGGGCACTTTTCTAAATTTTGAAGTCACCCATCATGTGACATATTGTTGGAAAGGCCTAATACCACTTATTCATGTTATGCACATCCGGCTTCCCTCACCCACTTTGCCCACCCCCCCCTAAGGGGGGCACTTTTCTAAATTTTGCCGTCACCCATCATGTAACATATTGTTGGAAAGGCCTAATACCACTTATTCATGTTATGCACATCCGGTTTCCCTACCCCCACTTTGCCCCCCCCCCCCAACGGGGCACTTTTTCTAAATTTTGGAGTCACCCATCATGTGGCATTTTGTTGGAAAGGCCTAATACGACTTATTTATGTTATGCACATCCGGCATTTCTCCCCATATTTTCTAATAAATTTTTAAAAGGCTACAGTCAAACTGCAAAAAAAATGTAGTTGGGAGACTGCGGTGATTTGGCACAAATCCCTGCAGTTCTTTTGAAGTCGACATAACTATAAATTGACTGCGGTGAGTGTGTAGTTATCAACTACACATTTACTGCGGTTAATTTATAGTTATGTCGACTTCAAAAACACTGCAGGGATTTGTGCCAAATCACCGCAGTCTTCCAACTACATTTTTTTTAAAGTTTCACTGCAGTTCATTTTTAGCTGGGCTTCCACCATTTGCTATATGGAACCAAATATGGCAGTAAGTGCCAAATCGTTGTCCAGACATAAAGACTCGCTGGCCTTCATGTTAGTTATGCCTTCCGTTCTTAGAATATTATCTAAAATTTCCTTATCATTATTAATATCTTCATTTTCTGTTTGTTGACATACGAAGTAAATTTTGTTCGATCTACCTCGCATTTCGGTTTGCAAATAAATTTGAAATTGTACTAGGAGCTGCAAAATTGTTTTTCTGGTGACTTCTGTGAGTGGCCGTTTTTCAGAATTCCTTATTTAGAGGTCCGTACTAATGTTAATGCTATGGAACGTGTTTGCTTCCATCAATATATGGTCGGTATTCGGAGGTTGTCGTTGTTTAGAAAAGACCGTTCAAGGATGTTTCACTGTATACAGATAAATTATTAAATAATCCATATATATATTACGCTATCGTACGTAGCACAGAAATCGCGATTACCGTATATACTCGCGTATAAGTCGAGAAATTTCTGACAGTTTTCGCTAAGCAAAGTTGGAGAGTCGACTTATACGCGAGTCAGTTAAAAAAGTAAAAACAAAAACTTCGAATACTGAAAAATTATGGCCTTTTTATGTGTATGAATAAAAAAATAAAGTACTTGTTAGTTATCTCGTCGACCCATTTCGCCAAATTATATAAATCACCAAACCACTCGCCAAATTATACAAATTGACATAAGTTTCATTTTAAATAACGAAAGAACAAATAAATTAGTATTGTAACATATTATTCAGAATCCGGGGTGGAAACTATTCTTATGTTACGAAATAAAACTGGATAACTTATCATAGATTAATAAGTTTAATAATTACAACATATTTACATGTTACTATTTACAAAATAACTCAGTTAATTTAAAATACGGCATAGCACAAATGCCTTGTCGGCAACCACTTTGTAAACATTCTTCTCTCTCGTAAAGTCTAATTTACTCAGCTTGTCAGTTCTTTTGAAAGAAAAGAAAAAAAGTAAAGGAGAGAAAAAATGATGGAGTGTGTATTGTTCGAGCGTTACACTCTTCCCCTCACACTGCATTACTGGTCCCTCAGATGCAGTGTGGATTTCCTGTGTGGATTCTTTCAGGATGCTTTCTGGTGCCTAAAATCCTCTATGGTTCTCGTGTTTTGTGATCCTTTCGTAAATATTTGCTGGCTGGGCGTCTGATGTTTCCCGGGTCTGCCTCTAGGACGAATAAAGCCTTTAGAAGATCCACCATCATCTTGCGTGTAAGGACACAAAGCTGATATATGATAATTTCCTAAGGGAGAAAAGGGATTTTCTTTAATGACAATGGTATAAAAAGTAGGAGATCTTTGTTTTCCATAGTACCCATTATCATGTCTGTAACTTCCAGACCTATAATCCAATTTGTAATTATCCTGATCATTAGTTCTAAGATCATTTTCATATCTCTTTTCGAATTTGCTAGACGAATCTGGAGTTTGCCGTGCACTATACCAGTGTGATGGTTGGGAATTTCTTTGCTCCTGATAGCTCTACCCGATCGTCGGCCATCATAATTATAATTATTTCGAGCATGATAGTAGACTCTATTTTTGTACCTAGGAGAAAAATTTGGATTATACTTTACTTTTGAAGTAAGTGAAGTAAGTAAAATTCTAAAATCCAAACGAAACACACTTAATTTGACTTTGAATTCTATAACTAACACAGAAGAGCTTAATATATTTACAGAATTGCTAATAGACACAATAAAAACGGCGATACGAGCCACCTTCCGCCTTAAAAATCTTCGCAAAGCACCTGTTTTTACATTTTGGTCTCCGGAATTAAAATCAAAACGTAATTTACTAACAGCTTTGCGTAAAAAACTTAAAAATTTGAAACAGCTAAATTCACCCCCTGAAATTATCCAACAATTCAAATCCTCATACAACAAACAAGCTGCCATTTACAAACGGTCTATTCTTGATGCCAAAAGCGAAGCTTGGAGGTCCTTTTGTTCGCACCAGAAGAATCCCTTTGGTGTTGCACAAAAATTCTTTTCTGGGAAGTTCTTCACTCCGGATGAAATCCTCCTAGAGCGGCCTTCGGGCTTCTCGTCGAAACGTAATAATCTCGAATTCCTTACCAAACATCTTTTTGGTGAAACAGTCTATCCTAACCATAATAATCTTGACATTAAATTTTCGAATTACTCTGATAAGCCTTTTTCTAATGCGGAACTTCGCGCCACACTTGGCAAATTCAAGGATAACAAAGCTCCTGGTGCTGACTCTATTGATTTCCGAATTCTCAAACGTTCCTTTAATATATTACCAGAGATTTTTACCCAATGGGCCAATCTCTGTCTTTCTTTCCATTATTTTCCTCTAACTTTGAGACAAGGGGAAGTAGTATATTTCCTTAAGCAAGGGAAGACTCCCTCTGAACCCAGCTCTTATCGCCCGATCTGCCTGCTTCCGGTGTTAGGTAAATTACTAGAAAAATTAATAGCTAAACGTCTTATTATTTTCCTCGAATCAAACAAGTTATTAAGTAATAGGCAATTTGGATTCAGAGAGGGCAGATCATGTGAAAAAGCTCTTTCCGAAATCTTGACTTCCTGTGCTTTTAAAATTAGTGAAGGCAAATACACTTCCCTGGTCTCTCTTGATATTCAAGGCGCTTTCGACAATGTTGAGTGGAGAGACATTCTCCTCCAACTTAGCATTCTAAATTGTCCGGGTAATATTGCTGGAGTCATTCGTTCTTATCTTTCTGAGAGAAGCATTCTTGTTAACTGGGGAGCAGGAATCTCTATCCACTCACAGAGAAAGGGTTGTCCACAAGGTTCCTGCCTGGGGCCAATTCTTTGGCTCCTCATAGCTAATATTATTCTCTCAGAATTCGAAAAACTTGGTTACTTGCTTTTTGCGTTCGCGGATGACTTCAGCTTTATTTTCTCTGGTTTTCGGCGTCTGGACTTGGAGTTGGAGGCTGCTTTTGCTCTCCCAATTTTCTGTCAGCTGCTGGAATCACTGCACCTGCAACTTTCCACTAATAAATCCCAAGCCCTAACATTTGCAAAACCTTATAAACTTAAAAGGAAACCCACCATCAGAATAAATGGCACTAGCGTCCATCATGTCTCTAACCTTAAATTGTTAGGATTGTCAATAGATGAGCACTTGAACTGGTTCTCTCATATTAATTACCTTAAAATCAAACTAGTAAAATTTTATCATAACTCAAAAAGATTAACCACTAAATCTTGGGGTATTAAAAGCCATATGCTAAAAATTTGGTACTCTACTATTGTTGAAAAAATTATCACCTATGGAGCATCTATTTGGGGGGGAAATCTTACAAAAGCAGCACTTAATAAATTAGTTTCTATACAAAGGATGTTTCTCTTGCAAATTTCTAGGGGATATAGAACCATTTCCAGTGATGCTCTCAATATCTTGACAGGTATTCCTCCCATTTCCATTACCATTAAATATGAGTTCACTAAAAGCAACATCATCCATTTGGAGAATGAAGCTATCTCACAGCAATTTTTTCCACAAATGATGATTCAGCGTAAGACTCTTGGCTGGCAGTTTCATCCGGCAGATGAGACTTCCCACCTACAAGTAAACCCGACTATAAATTCTTACTCTCCCACTCAAAATGTTATGGTCTTCACCGATGGCTCACGCACTGTTACCGGAGTAGGTGCAGCTTTCTGCGCTACGAAAGGGAGTGAAGTGACTCATCGTTGGTCTTGCAGGCTGGATAACAATAATTCCATTTTCCAAGCTGAACTCTTTGCCATCTTTAAAGCTTTAGAGTGGATTTCTCAACAAAACCAAAATTTTTTAATTCCAGTTTTTAGCGATAGTCTTTCAAGCCTGCAGGCTATCTGTTCGTTTGGCTCAACAAATCCCCAGGTTACTGAGATTAAATCACTTCTCAAAAATCTTCTCTGGAAAACCTATTTAAGCCACGTTTCAGCCCATAAGGGTATCCTGGGAAATGAAACGGCAGATATGTTGGCAAAGGAGGCAACTGCTAAACCATCAGTTGATTTTTCACTTCCAGTACCGCACTCACACATCAAAAGACATCTACGCGCTCATTTTATGAAAAAATGGCAGGATTACTGGGACTACTCAGATAAGGGTAGATATACCTATGATCTTGTCCCAGTGGTAACTTTGGATCTTCTGCTGCTCACTCCATCCACCACAGCTTTCCTTACCGGTCATGGTCCTTTTGGAGCATACCTCTTCAAGTTCAAAAGAGCCCTTTCTCCTCTATGTGAGTGCGGTGATGATGCTGTTGCCTCTCATTATTTCTATAATTGTCCTTTAACAGCTCGCTGGCATATCCGCCGTCCTCCTGTTCTTCCAGTTGGTTGGTTAGCAAATATTTTATCGCGCCCGATTTTGCTCTCAAAGCTTAAAAACATCTTCAACTTCTTATGTAACCTTTCAGTTTTACTCCATCACTGAGACAGAGACTTTGATTCTCCCTTATTCAGTACCCAATGTTGTTTCGCAGCAACTTGTATAATATTGTCTAACTTTGTATAACACTGCATTATTTAATGTCCTTATGTTTGTTTCACAAAGCTTGCTAATGTAACATTTTTTTTTTTTTAAATCTTATATATACCACTCCGCCCTCTGTCGCGCGTATTGGCGGGCTCAGCCTCGGCTGAAATTTGTAACCTTTTTTTTTTTTTTTTTTTTTTTTTTAGACCTCAATAAAGGGGACCGGGAGGGACAATCTATGCTCTACAGACTCACTTCCTAGTCTGAGCAGTCTCTCTCGGGCAGTAAAAGTAAAAGTAAAAGTAAAAGTAAAAGTAAGTGAAGCACTTTCTAGCGTTTCAGATGCATCATTAGGTTCAACCATATCTGATGAACTATTCACCAAACCTTCACTTTCTGTCATATCTTGAGATATTAAAGAATCTTTAGTCTCAAAATTTTGAGGAATCTCTGATTCATCTTGGTAAGAATTCTCTGAACCATGTTTCTCATAACTATTTTTATTGTAATTTCCATGGTTAAATGACTGTTTAACATATTTTTGGCCATATCTATTATTGCTTCTGTTAACAATTGGTCTATTAAAATTTCTGTTCTTACCCCTATAATCCAAACTCCTACGGCAATCTTTTACATAGCCTTTTCTATCATGTGCAGGACTATCAATTTCATCAGATAAAATTATGCCCTTCCGTGATCCTGTATCAATATAATGTTTAACTTTAGGTGTAGTCTCTTCCCCTAGTTGGAAGCTACTAGTAAATTTTTCAAGCAGTTCATTCAACCTAACTTGTTGCTCTGAAGTGAGATGTCTACCTTCATCTTCTCTAAGAAAAACGGTGTTTAATTCAACGGATTTTATCGCTAATTCACTGGAGGTCTATATGTATCTTCCGCGAATCTATATTTCCACCTACATCTATCAGCGAAGAACCATTCTTGATTTACTACATCCAAAACAATTTTTGCTTTGCGTAAAAAATCGATTCCTAAAATTGTACGATTATTTCTGGCATTCGGCAGAGCATAAAGTGTTGTTTTAATGTCGCGACCTTCAATTTTAACATGAACTTCTATTTTATAAACTTCGGTAGCGTTTTGTAGCCCATCCGCTAAGACTACGATCATTTGAGTTTTTTCAAACTATACCTTGGTCTATTAATAAAGAATACAAAACTTCACCCGCAACGCAATCTGTTGCGCCAGTGTCAGCACAAGCTGTGCCAGAGAGACCATTTATGCTTATTTTTACCAATAATGTTGGTAGTGTTTGCATATTACATGTACGAAATTCTAGTGACTGAAAGTGCACCGATACATTTTTCGGAGAACAGGTTGGACACTTGGATTTAATAACTCCCTGGTTTCTACAACCATAGCAACTTAACATTGGTCGATTTAAATTTGAAGGGTAATTAATTTTATTTCTCTTGGATTCTTTTTGATTGCCGATTTTACCAAAATCATTTCTTTTAAAATCTAAAGGCGTTTTTTCAAAGCGATTAGAATTCCCGACCTCACTGATTTTATTTGATCTCTTTATTTCTACTTTGTGTGACCTCAAATTGTCATATAAATCTAACTTTTCAGCTAATTCAACAGGATCTGTTAAATTCTCCCATTGGTCTAAATAATGTTCTTTACAATCAGGGGAAACCTTTTTCTTTAATTGGTCAGCAATAATTAATTTCGATAATTTTTCAAAGGAATTTATATTTAATTCGGATAGCCATCCCTCAAAATAGCTTCTAATTTCAAAATAATATTCTTTCCAGCTAATATCGGTTCGCTTTGGATGTCGACTAAACAAAACTCTAAACCTTTCTGCTGTTAACTTGAACCTCTGCAACAATATATCTTTAATATAAGAATAATCCTCAAATTTCTCTTCCGTTTCACGCGCTATTAATTTACCGATTTCATTTGGAAGGACTCCAATTAAATACGTAATCCACAGTTCTTTAGAAACCTTTAAAAGTTTCATTTGCCTCTCAAAAGTTATTAAAAATAAATTCATATCATCCTTTTCAGGATTGAAATCGGATAAAACCTTTATCAAGTCAACGCGTATTGAAGAAGTTTCTAGAGGGTTGCTTGTATTTGCAACAACATTTCTTGTTCCTGCTTCTAACCTGAGCTTCTGTAGCTCAAATTCTCTTTCTTCGGCTAAACGTTTCTCTTCCTCAAGAGTCTTTCTTTCTTCTACGATATTTTCATAAATTCCCTGTACAAAATCTATGTTATCTTTAAATGCCTCACTATTTACAATTTTATCACGTAATTCAAGGACTTTATCATCGCTACTTACTTCTACTTTTAATTCTGAAGCTAATGTGATTAAATCAATTTTCTTACCCTTTGAAAGAAATGCCATCATTTGAACTAAATATGTTTTAGCTAACTTCAAACTTAATTCGTGTTACGAATAACTCTTAGCAAAATACGTAATTTTTAACATATATAGAACATAAATAACATACAATATCTTTCAAAACTCAATATAATGACACCAACTATTTGCCTTTTTTTTTTCCTTTTTTTTCTTACACAATAATATCAATCATATAATAATTAAATAATGCCAAGCACTCATTTATAATAATAACTTCATAATAAAATAGCTCAGTGCAACTCTATAAATGTATAAAATAAAGCAAACGATTTTTAATTTTCAATAATAATTATTAGAATTATTTCTCTTATGAATATCTTCATTTAATTCAGATACTAAAATACTTGAAGCTGCAGACGACTTTTCGTATTTCGATTCTAAGGAAAATATCATTCAATCTGAATAGAACTATTCCAAAATATTTCGATTCTGGACGAATCAAATACAATTTTCAAAAATTCTCAGATTCCGGATGAATCAAAAGTACTTTTGTATAAATTTCTGTACTTTAGTATCTAAATTTTCTTATTAAAACAGTTTAACTCAATTTAAAAATAATACTTATCTTCATATCTTGCTTCTGTTCGAGCCAGACGTTGGGGAGCCACTTCTGTAACATATTATTCAGAATCCGGGGTGGAAACTATTCTTATGTTACGAAATAAAACTGGATAACTTATCATAGATTAATAAGTTTAATAATTACAACATATTTACATGTTACTATTTACAAAATAACTCAGTTAATTTAAAATACGGCATAGCACAAATGCCTTGTCGGCAACCACTTTGAGCGTGTTCAGAAGTGCACTTCGCGCCGCGCGCGCGCTCAGAAGTTTATGCCATGGAGTAGGTCTTATCGAAGAAAGGAATTTTAACATAATTCAATTATTTCATTATTTTTATGGTTCAAAAAAGGTGAAACCAACGACTATATTTCTTCATCCTTCCAAAACATGGTTTTCGTAACAGCAATACATGCCTATGTTCACTCAGATAAAATCTAAAATAGTCGGGAAAAACATCACGTGACCTTCTTTATCTACTTTAGCCCATTTAGCATTTAAAATTAGTTAACCAACCGCACGCAAACTCCGCGCGAGCTGCTCAAAAAAATTGTGTGGGCGATTTGATCACGTGATTGTGCGTTTTCTGCTTATGTGTTATTGGTTGTGCTTTGTTTGGTAGGTTGATTGATATAATTTAAGAATTCAACTGGTGATCTAAAAATTTTAACTTTTTAACAATTTTCTTTTTATTTATTTAAAAATGATTTATCAGTTGATTTATATCTTCTGTGATAAATAGAATGCTGTTAGTAAACCAAGATTCTGATATCAACATATGAGATTTGTTTGTATTCTACTATACTGGATGGATTTCAATGGAATTTGCACTGTTAGTTAGACAGTTTTTCAGAGTAGGTTTTAATATATATATTTCTTATTTTATGATTGCATATTTTAATACCGTGTGGATAACAGACCAAAATACATCATAAAACATGAGAAATAAATGGCATTCAAAATTCTGTTAGTATAAGCAAAATACTTACTTATACTTTCAGTAAAAACTTTATAAACATTCTAATCATACTTTATTCATTACAAACTAGACAGCAGACCTATATATTTTATCTCTTTAAAAAATATATGTACAGATATTTTTAGTTAAAATAATTTACAACTATTACATTTTATTTTTATAATGTTCAAAGTAGAATATGATTTCTAGCCTAGTCTCGATAAAAATTCACTCGTAAAGTACTCAAAAAAAAAAAAAAAAAAAAAAACACAAGGAATTATTCTACGTGCAAAAGGATATTTTCGCACAATATATATTATTTTTTCATTTGGATTTGCTTAATGTTTATATCATTATACATACTACATATATAATCACTTAGAAACAAAACTTTGAATATTTAAAAGGCGTTCAGATCTAAAACTTTCATCTCGAAATACCTCATTTTCTCACATTTAAATGAGTATTTTATTATTATAATAAAAATACACGTGCCTCTGTATAACAAAAATAAAAAATATATCTTCATCAAAAATATCTTATTCATTATGAAAAATATAAAACAACCAATAAACAAAACAAACAAAAAAAAAACCGTGACACAATGTGGGACTGGAGGGATTCGAACCCACAATCCCTAGTCTGGAGTTCACTGCCTTATCCATTCGGCCATCCAGCACACGTTCCATTTGCAACAAAATATCTTTATAATTAGCACCTTAATTAATCAAATCCATGATCTGTTCCTGAACATACTACGTGTTATTCCATACATGATATGGACCCACTCCATGTTCCTGTCTCCTGAGCTCGCGCGCGTAACGCGCGTGCTTCTTGAACACACTCTTTGTAAACATTCTTCTCTCTCGTAAAGTCTAATTTACTCAGCTTGTCAGTTCTTTTGAAAGAAAAGAAAAAAAGTAAAGGAGAGAAAAAATGATGGAGTGTGTATTGTTCGAGCGTTACAGTATAACATTAATAAAAATACAAATAAAACGTCGAAATAAAAATTACTTGATGACGTAAACACATGTAACTCAAGTCAATGTGACATTTACGATCAACCATCATTGGCATTTAGTCTTACAATTTTGCAACAATAATTTGGTCGACGGAATAACTAATAAGTACCAAAAATAATATATAAAATTTGCAAATAATAATAATTTATCACTTAAAAAATGTCAATGATTTGTTTTTTGTTTACTTACTACATTTTCGCATTGGCAAGTGAAATCTTTGGTTTGATTTTGTGCAAAATTGAAGTAAAAAGTTAGGGGGTCGACTTATACGCGGGTTTTTGATTTTTTCCAGAATTTACATTCGAAAGCTAGGGAGTCGACTTATACGCGAGTATATACGGTATTTGTTAATTGTTTAATGGCAATGCCCGAATGAGACGCACCTCTTTGGTTATATTGAATAGCATGTAATGCATCTCCATACTATACGAGGGACTACCATGGGGGGGGGGACTTTGTTCTGTCGCCAAATGCGCCAAGTTTGTCACCAACGTGGCGATATATCGCCAAAAGTGACACCAACTTGGCGATATCTCTAATATTTCGCCAAATTCCCATAGACTTCCATTGTAAAGCAATAAGGTTTACTTGCTTACAGAAAATCAACAAATTGAGATACAGTCATGGGCGTACCCAAGGAGGGGGGAGCTGATGGGGCTACACCCCCCCCCCTCCCCGAAATTTTCGAAAGTGATATGAAAAAGGGCTGATTTTTCGTCTTTCTTTTTTGGAAAAAATTTTAATTTTTTTCAATCATACAGTGTATTAGACATTCTCATTAGTCCCATGTTAGTCCACATTGACAACAAAGAAGAGAAAGGGGGCAGACGGGATTACAGCCCCCCCCCCTCCTCCCGAAATAGTCGAAAAATTAAATGAAAAAGTTATTTTTCCTTGCTTTTTTAAGATGAATCTGTAATTTTTTCTTCTGTCATATAGCAAAATAGGCATTCTCGTTAACACCATATTAGTCGACATTGACTTCACAGCATACCCAAAGTAGGGGAGGGGGCTGATGGAATATCAGCCCCCTCCTCTCTAAATGATCGAAAATGAAATGATAAAATAGTGCTGAATTTTTTTTGTCTGTTTAAAATAAATTTGCATTTTTTCCCCTATCGTTCAGCAGACTATGCGCTTCCTTCGCTTTAGTTCCATATTAGTCCATACTGACACCAAAGAGGAGAAAGGGGGCTGACGGAGTTACAACCAGGGGTGCAATGGAGGGTATACGCAGTGTACCTTCTGCATTTTTTAAGAAGCTGCGTATACCCTCTTTTTCTCAAATAAAGCTTTAGCGTATACCCCAGCTGTGAACGTTCATGACTGCCGCGTATACCTTCTGCCTATGCCTTATACTCGCTGTTTTTTACGACTACAACACTGGTTACACCCCCCCCCCCAGAAAAAAACCAGAAATAGTCGAAAAATTAAATGAAAAAAGTGTTTTTTCCTTACTGTTTTAAGATAAATCTGTAATTTTTTCTTCCGTCATACAGCAAAATAGGCATTCTCGTTAACACCATATTAGTCCACATTGACATCACAGAGCACACCCAAAGATGGGGAGGGGGTTGATGGAAATATAGCCCCCTCCTCTGAAAATAGTAGAAAATGAGATGAAAAAATAGTGCTGATTTGAGATAAATTTGCATTTTCTTCCCTATTATTCAACAGACTAGCCGCTCCCTTCACTGTAGTTCCATATTAGTGTACAGTGACACCACATTATATCCAAAGAAGTAGAAAGGGATGATGGGGTTACAAACCTCTCCCAAAATAGTCGAAAATGAAATGAAAAAAGGGCTGATTTTTTTTTCTTTTTTTTTTTAGATAAATTTGTATCTCCCCCCCCCCCTATCATTGAACAGACTAGCCGCTCTCTTCTCTTTAGTCCCATACTAGTGCACAGTGGCACCACATTATACCCAAATAGGTGAAAGGGGCTAATGGGGTGCCCCCTTCCTAAATAGTCGAAAATGAAATGAAAAAAAGGCTGATTTTTTTCTTCTTGCTTGAGTTAAATGCGTAATTTTTCTTCTCGTTAACCCCATATTAGTCCACATTGACATCACAGCATACCGAAAGAAGGGGAGGTGGCTGATGAGCTTACTGCCCCCTCCTCCCAAAGTAGTCGAAAGTGAAAAAAATATATTGCTTTTTTTCTTTCTGTTTGAGATAAATTTGTAATTTTTTTTCTGCTATCATTCAATAGACTTGCCACATTCTTCTGTTTAGTTCCATATTAGTGCACAGTGACACCACATTATACCCAAAGAAGTAGAAAGGGATGATGGGGTAACAGACCTCTCCCAAAATAGTCAAAAATGAAACGAAAAAAGGGCTGATTTTTTCCTTTTTGTTTGAGATAAATTTGTAATGCAATTGTTTTCTGCAATACAATAAACTAGACTTTCTGGTTAGTCACATATCAGCGCACAGTTACACCACAGTATACCCAATTAGGGGAAGGGGGCTGATGGCGTTATAGGTCACCTTTCGAAGTAATCAAAAATGAAATAAAAAAAAAAACTCCTGTTTTTTCTTTCTTTTGAGATAAAGTTTAATTTTTTTTCTGCGACGTAGCTATTCTGGTTAGTCCCATATATTAGTTCACAGTGATGCCCCCGCATACACCCAAAGAAGCCGATGGCGTCGGGGGTTATAATATTACAGCTCCATTCCAACTCCGAAGAGATCGCAGTGAAATGAAAAAAGGGCTGATATTCCTTCTTTTTCAGATAAATTTGTTTTATTTTCTGAATTTGTTGCCACAAATTTGTTTTTCTCGTTAATCCAATATCTTCCTCAGTCCTGCGACCAAATTTACTTGAAACCACAAAATCAATTTTAAAATGACTGAAAAATAGCTCCATCCCTGTTTTACTGGATAAATGATAACGTATATGCTCTGTTCTAGAGACCTACAAGTAAAATCGACAAATCTAAAAGTAGTTTAATAAGAAGTTTTTTAATTTCTCTCAAAGTCGGCGGGCGCCAAGATTGTCAATGCGGAAGTATGTTAATGCACAGTAACACCACAGTTAACCTCAAGTCGATTTCGGCTAAATCGGAAATCCGGTGCGGAAGAGTTGACTGAAAAATTAGCTTATTAACTTTCCTTTTTCAGTCGCATCTCCATGCCAAAAATTTGTGTCTTTTCCCCGGATTTTTGCCTAAATTCGCGTTTTTTACGCACTCCTTCGTCGAAATATGCATTTTTTCCGCGGATCTCTGAAGATAGTCGCGGTTTTTTTTGTGATCTTGTCAAAATTTGTGTCTTTTCCGCAACTTTTTGACGAAATTAGCGTTTTTTCGGCGGGTTTTTGATGAATCCCGAGTTTTTTTCGCGGATTTTCCCGAAATTTGCGTTTTCTTTACGAAATCCTTCGTCGAAATTTGCGTTTTTTTGATGAAATTCGCGTTTTCTTTGACGAAAGTAGCGTTTTTTTCGCGGCTGTTTGACGAAATTCGCCTTTTTTCAGCAGTCTTTTGACGAAATTCGCGTTTTTCTGGAGCACTTCTTTGTGACCCTGGTTTTTTTTGCGATCCTTTAACGAAATTCGCGTTTTTTTCGCCTCCCTTTGATGGAATGCGTGTTTTTTAGCGATCCTTTGTCGAAAATTGCGTTTTTTCTGCGGCCCTTTGAAGAAATTCGCGTTTTTTCTGAGGTCATTTGCCGAAATTCGCGTTTTTTTTACGCAATCCTTTGTCGAAATTTGCATTTTTTCCGCGGCCTTTTGAAGAAATTCACGTTTTCCCGTGTTCCTTTGACGAAATTCGCGTTTTTTTGCGATCCTTTACGAAATTAGCTTTTTTTCGCAGCCCTTTGACGGAATGCGTGTTTTAAGGGATCTTTTTTGAAATTCGCGTTTTTTCCGCAATCTTTTGATGTAATTCGCGTTTTTTCTGCGGCCCTTTGACGAAATTTGCTTTTTTCCGCGGCTTTTTGGCGAAATTCGCTTTTTTTCGCAGTCTTTTGACGAAATTCGCTTTTTTTCGCAGTCTTTTGACGAAATTCACGTTTTTCTGTGGCCCTTGTTTATGACACTGCTTTTTCTTTTTTTGCGGTCCTTTAACGAAATTCGCGTTTTTTCTGCTTCCCTTTGACGGAATGCGTTTTCTGAGCGATCCTTTGTCAAAATTTGCGTTTTCTCTGCGGCCCTTTGATGAAATTCGCGTTTTTCTGTGGTCATTTGCGGAAATTCGCGTTTTTTTAAATGGAATCCATCGAAATTTGCGTATTTTCTGCGGTTTTTGACGAAATTTTCGTTTTTTCTCGTCTTTTTGATGAAATTTGCGTTTTTTCTCGTCTTTTTGACGAAATTCACGTTTTTTCTTCTTCCCTTTGACGAAATGCGAGTTTTTTTTTAGCGATCCTTTGTCGAAATTTGTGTTATTTCTGCAACCCTTTGACGAAATTCGCATTTTTTCTGTGGTCATTTGACGGAATTTGCGCTTTTTCTGTGGCCATTTGACGAAATTCGTGTTTTTTCGCAATCCTTCGTCAAAATTTGCGTTTTTCCGCGTCTTTTTGACGAAATTAACGTTTTTTCCCGTTGCTTTGATGAAATTTGCGTTTTTCTGCGCCCTTTTGACGAAATTCACGTTTTTCCATGTCCCTTTGACGTAATTTTTTTGCGATTATTTACCAAATTAGCTTTTTTTTCGTAGCACTTTGACGGAATGCGTGTTTTTAGAGATCCTTTTTCGAAATTCGCGTTTTTTGCGGCCTTATGACGAAATTCGGGTTTTTTCTGTGCTCATTTGACGAAATTAGCGTTTCCTCCGCGAGAATTTGACGTAATTCGCGTTTTCCCCGCAATCATTTGACGAAATTTAACTTTTTTTTCGCGATCCTTTGACAAACTTCGCATTTTATCCGTGGCCCTATGACAAAATTTCGGTTTTTTTCCTTTTCGGATCCTTTAAAATAATTGGAGATTTTTTTTCTGCGAACGATTGACGAAATTGATTTTTTTCAGGTCCGAATTTTCGGACTGATGACCGAATTTTTCAATTTTTCGGAAAATTCGGAACAAAGTCACCTCTGCCCCTCCCCTCCCCCCCCCCCCCCTTCTGGCTACGGCCTTATTTGCAAAAATGATTTCTGTTTATAACACAATTCAACGTGTTCCGTAACATTTAGAACATTATGGAAATTTAAGTCCCCCCCCCCCCGAAATAAAATCCTGGGTACGCCACTGGATACAGTAAAACCTCCCTGTGCGACCACCTTCCTGAACGACCATTTTTTCATGGAACGAAATTTATCCCCATAGACTCAATACTAATTTTACCTCCATCTAGAGATCATCTCAGTTGAACTCCCTTCATGAACGACCCATTTCTTTGAAGAAAATTACGTTTTTTTCTGGTCGCTTGAAGAAGGTTTTATTAGAAAAATAATTTCGGAGAGTACATTATTCCTCAAACTTCTAAACTAAGTTTAGATTTTTTTTTTTTGTTGTTTATCCCGGTAACTTTTTTAAGTGTTTAAGCGCCTTTGTGCCTTTTTAGGCAATGAATTTAACTCCGATGACAAATTAAGAATGATGGTCAATGAACTACCCTGCCCTATTCTATCGGGAAACTCTTAAAGAACTAGATAAATTAATGAAATCATCATTATTTGTCCCCGTCCAAAATAAATTGCATTTATTTGCTGAACTTCTAAAGGACTGGTAAATAAAAGTTGTTAAAGATAAAACCGTAAATCAAAGCAAACGTCAATGTTTTCATTTTTTTAACTCTGCAGTAATTAACTTATGTACAGTAAAACTCCTTAAAGCGACACGTTCCGTTCTATTAAAAATTGGTCGCTAGATTTTAATTCAATAGAGCCAAAACACTGTTTTAAACACTAGTGTCGTGAAGGAAATTTTCACTTTGTTATTAATAAACTTTATAATATACTTATAACTACTTAAAAGGTGACAAAAACATATAAAAATATTATTTAATGCAACCCGAGATCTCTCGAACAGACACGCGTTCATTTTCAAAGGAAAAAAAGTTGATTGACTGAATAGAAATACATTTTTAAAACAAAAATAGTACGCATGCGCAAGTGGAGTTCAGTCCATTTCTCTCCAGAGGGTTGAAAAGATCAGCTCATATTATCAGGAGGTCGGGAAATATTTAGGATATTGTACCAAATTGCGGGAATATTATAGGAAAGGACATCGTTACAAACATTATCACTTCTAAGTAAAATTTCAATGGATTCACGGATTATTGACGAATAGTGGTTAGACGTTGAAATGATAATTTTAGCTTTTTCGAAGAATATCTTAATATTTTCTTTTTGATTCAATCTGGATAAAGCTGTATTTGGTTTGTTAAACTTGATAGCAGAAATGTGCTCTTTTAATCTTTCCTTAAATTTTCGACATGTCATACCAATATAAAATAAACTCTTATGCTGTTCTGTGCTGAATGGGATGACTCCTGCTTTTTCATAATCGGGAATAGGATCAATTTTACTGTGAATCAATTCTTTTAATTTTGTTGGAGGTTTAGCTATTAAATTAATATTATATTTCAGTAATGCATATCTCAATCTCTCATAAAGCTGTGGGATATAATCAAATGTGCAATAAATAGACTTGCTCAAACTTAATTCCTTCTTCTATCTTGGTTGTTTTGTTTGATTAACTAATTTATTAATGTGTTGAGAAGGGAAACCATTCTCAATAGCAATTTGTTTTATTATACTAATCTCGTTTTCTAGGTATTTATCTGTACAAACTTTGAAGGCACGTTTAACGTAAAACCTGCAGGCAGCAATTTTATATGAAAATGGTGAGTTACAATCAAAAGGAATAGTGTTGTTCTAACAATTCAGATCTAACAACACTATTGTTTTTGATTGTAACTCACCATTTTCATATAAAATTGCTGCCTACAGGTTTTATGTTAAACGTGCCTTCAAAGTTTGTACAGATAAATACCTAGAAAACGAGATTAGTATAATAAAACAAATTGCTATTGAGAATGGTTTCCCTCCGCAACACATTAATGAATTAGTTAATCAAACAAAACAACCAACACAGAAGAAGGAATTAAGTTTGAGCAAGTCTATTTATGACACATTTGATTATATCCCACAGCTTTATGAGAGATTGAGATATGCATTACTAAAATATAATATTAATTTAATAGCTAAACCTCCAACAAAATTAAAAGAATTGATTCACAGTAAAATTGATCCTATTTCCGATTATGAAAATGCAAGAGTCCACATCATCCCATTCAGCACAGAACAGCATAAGAGTTTATTTTATATTGGTATGACATGTTGAAAATTTAAGGGAAGATTAAAAGAGCACATTTCTGATATCAAGTTTAACAAACCAAATACAGCTTTATCCTGATTGCATCAAAAAGAAAATATTAAGATATTGATTGAAATTTGATTTTCATTTGAAATATTAAGATATACTTCGAAAAAGCTAAAATTATCATTTCAACGTCTAACCACTACTCGTCAAAAATCCGTGAATCCATTGAAATTTTACTTAGAAGTGATAATGTTTGTAACGATGTCCTTACCTATAATATTCCCGCAATTTGGTACAATATCCTAAATATTTCCAGACCTCCTGATAATATGAGCTGATCTTTTCACCCCTCTGCAGAGAAATGGACTGAACTCCACTTGCGCATGCGTACTATTTTTGTTTTTGTTTTTAAAATGTATTTCTATTCAGTCAGTCATCTTTTTCCCTTTGAAAATGAACGCGTGTGTGTTCGAAAGATCTCAGGTTGCATTAAATAATATTTTTATATGTTTTTGTCACCTTTTAAGTAGTTATAAGTATATTATAAAGTTTAGATTTTAATTGTTGAAAAAAGGTAACAATTAATGTTACTAAAATTTATTTTTTACATTAGGAAAAAATATGAAGATTAACATAAGTTAATTAGTGCAGAGTTTAAAAAATGAAAGCATTGACTTTTGCTCTGATTTTACGATTTTATCTTCTATAACTTTTATTTCCAAGTCCTTTCGAAGTTCAGTAAATAAGTGCCATTTTGTTTTTTGGACGGAACAGAATATGACGATTTCAGTAATTTATCTATTTCTTTGAGAGTTTCCTGACAGAATAGGGCAGGGAAAGTTTATTGACCGTCATCCTTACTTTGTCATCAGAGTTAAATTCATTGCCTAAAAAGGCACAAAGGGGTTTAAATACTTAAAAGTTACTGGAATAAATACGAATTCTAAATTTAGTTTAAAAGTTTGATGAATAATGCGCTCTCCGGAATTATTATTCTAATAAAACCTTCTTCAAGAGACCAGAAAAAACGGAATTTGTTTCATTTTCTTCAAATAAATGGGTCGCTCATGGAGGGAGTTCAACTGAGGTGGTCTCTCAATAGAAGTAAAATTAGTGTTGAGCCTAGGGGAATAAATTTCGTTCCATGAAGAAATGGTTGTTCTGGGAGGTGGTCGCACAGGGCGGTTTCACTGTAATTAACTTTCGATTTGATACTTAATTTTTTTTCCTAATGCGAAAAATAAATTTTAGTAACATTAATTGTTACCCTTTTCCAACAATTAAAATCTAGATTTAAACATGACCTCCATTAAGAGAACACCTCTCGGAGCGACCAATTTTTATTTGAACAAAACGTGGCCGCTTTAGGGAGGTTTTACTCTATTTTAATGCAACAAAAACTAATATTAGCTTAAGGGATTACACAAATTATATTTAAGGGAGTGCAAGTAAATTAAATTATGAATAAAAGTAACATGATACAATGCTTAGCCTGCTTTCCCGAACATAAATTTTAAGGGAGACCAAAGTGGTCGCCAAGGGCGGCCAGCAAGAGTGCATAACTGCGCGTCGTAGATTTCTGGAAAGATTTTTAAATTTAATTAACTAAATTTTCTTTTTCTCCGATAAATTAAAAAAAAAACAATAACATTTATTTTTCCCAAGTTACACAAAATATTAAAACACTAAGATAAATAGAAACTAAGAATTTTTCCAATCAGGGGTTACCGCTTTAACTTCACTGTGCTACTCAATTTTTAAGACTTTTCAACATAGTTGAAAAGTGTTTATGACTTCGGTTTGTCTGACCGTCTGTCCGAGCTCTAACATTCGTAAATATACTCGGATTGCCCTGATTTTTTTTTTTTTTTTTTTTTTTTTTTTTTTTTTTTTTTTTAAACCATTTGGAAAAATGGTTATTGCCCCCGGTCAAGGTAGGAAATCAAAAACATATCTGAAGTTTTTTATTAGTTGAATCCGCATTTTATTCGTTTTCTGATTGGTCTATACAGTAATTTGTATTTTCCCTTTACTTTCAACAGAGATGGATACTTCTGTTACCACTATGACAAAAAAGTAATAAAAACTACAAAAAAATAATAATGACTCAGAAACAAATTGAGATACAGCTTTCAAACAAATTGCATTTAAAAGTACATTTTTCTCTCTATACGACGGTGTAAAAAATAATATTGTGGGATGTTTAGAAGTTTAAGAATGAAATTTCATTTAAAATTGGTTCAGGAATATTAATGTTTAATCCATGCCGTACGTAACGTCCAGCTCCGTAGAAGTTTAAAAATTGACAGTACCGAAAAATGTAATCCATCACGTACGTAATGTATGATCAACTCCTTGCGATTTTTTATATCTTAAATTTTAGTCTTTGAAAAAATCATTTTCCAAATGGTCGTTGTAATTTGTTAAATTGCATTTTTTTTTTTTTATTACGTTATTGATGCTTATTATAGTACGATCGGTATTGAAAATGTAGTGGTTAGTTCTTTTAGTTCATTTACAAGGACGATCAAAAGTTTTTCTTAACATTACGGTGTATGGAAAAAAATCGATGGAGTACTGAATCTGAAATACAAAGTCTATTAGCTATAAGTGCGGGAAATGCGATTTCATTTATGGTATGCACATTTATGTTTAACTAAATTTTTACTCAGTATATGGGGGTGTATGAATGCTATAAGATCATTATTCAAGGCTACGCAAAAGAATTCGCAAGCATTGCCGATTAACAGCGAAAATGTCTTAAAGGCAACTTTTATAACTGAGTTATGCACTTTCAAGTTAAATTTATAAAGTTTCCTAAGAAATGTTTGTATAATGCAAATAAATTCATATACAGAGCCACGCAAAGAACTGGATACGTCCAATTTTTTACTTTTTCGATTTGTCTTACAGGTATTTTTAATTGAGACACGTTCCTTTTCGGAACCGGTTTCCAAAAAGCATACTCATAAAAAAAATCTACAAACAAAATCGAAAAAGTAAAAAACGGCCTTTGCAGAGATCCACCTTATAGCTATCCAATCTCCAATGCAAATAAATAAATAAATTCAAAATATTGAAATTCAAACGAGGTATCTTAAAAAAATTTCTTCCATAGGATTAGCATCAGCGAGCAGGTTTTTTCGGGTGACTGAAGTAAGAAAAATACTAGCAAGAAAACTTCTACAAAAGTTGGGGGGGGGGGGGGGTTGAGCTGAGGGAAATGTTAGGATCGCACTTTCTTCCTAAATCTGTGAAAATGTAAGATTTTTGGTTACTTTTGGCCAATTTTAACTACAGTAGAGCGCCGATTGTCCGAACAAGGCGGGACTGACCCTAGTTCGGATAAGCAAAAGTTCGGTTAAATGATCAGGCAATTTAAGGGATGTTCCTGACTATACTAAAACCTTCACACTTTATCTAGACTTAGGACTGGCAGCACCAGTTAGTGCTAGCGTGTTTAAAAATTGGTTTTTTTTTTTTTGTTGTTGTTGTTGTTTACTTTTTATCATTTAAAATTTTCTTTTTCTCTTTTTATCATTTTCTGAACTCCAGAGATTATAATTTAAGCAAAAAAGCTTTCGATTGTTGCGCTTGCTTCAAAGAAGACGTTCTTACCAATGATGCCATATCTCTAATTCTTCTTAAATACGTTAGTTGAATAGAATCAGCGTTCTTCTACCGTTCGAGTCATTTCATAGCTGTTTCCAAACATTCAAAGGCTTCGTTATGTGACGGACCTGGGTCATTTTCAGAGCATTCGTTTTCATTTCTTCAATTTCTTTTTCATCTTAAATCTCATCATCATTAAAAAGTATTTTTGAGAGAAATAGGCTGTTCGGATAAATGGAAGAGTTCGGTTTAAAAAAAAAAAATTGAGAGAAATAGGTTGTTCGGATAATTGGAAGTTCGGTTAATTGGAGTTCCGATAATAGGAGCTCTACTGTATAAGGCAAACTTTTAACAAAAATCTAGATTATTTTCTAGGACGGGGGGTACATCTGCCCCGCATGCCCTTGCATTAGTCAGACCCTCTTCCTAATCCGTAGGCATATCCATATTTCAACATTTATGTCCTTTTAGATGTACTTGTTTGATTTTTTGCTACATTTGTATTTACAATAACCTTGAAAGAAGGTTTCTGATAACAGCCTTCTTCATTTAACAAAAGACTGAAGTTTCCAAGGAATGCTGTAAAATTTTGGGAAGCAACCATCATCGGTAATGGGGGATTATTTACTTTAAACTTGGTTTTGAATGGTGAAGTGTCAGACAAAGGGGAAATCAAATCGACTCACCATTGTCGACGGATTTTTGTGTGGAATGTCAAAAGAAAGCTGTAATTCTCTCTTACTTAGAAAAATTTCAGTAAAATGGAAAATCAATGCAAAAACCCTTGACGGGTTAAAAGTTTCTGACGCAGCAATTTATCTTATGCTCTAAGAATTTTAAATATGGAACTTAAAAATACTGATATCAAATTTTGAGTGACGTTATGCTATTTCTTAAAAAATATATTTGTATTTATTTCATCATTTTATTTTTGTTTTATTTATAATCGCATGTGCAAAAGTTATGTTCAACATGAAAAGCTGCACAAAATTTTATTCGCTGTTGCTTTATCATTTACATCTCTCATAAATTCAAAATATGAGCTTTAAAAGATATGATATAAAATTTAAGTGACGCCTTGATGTGACTTTAAAAGGTTTGTTTTAAAATTCAATTTAAATTATTTTTGACTTGGTTAAAATATTTTTTTACATCTATACAATACTTTTAATTTTCCAATTCACTGTTAAATATATCACTTTCATTGAATCTATACTATGCATTGAAATGTATTTATTTCAATAAATTGATTTATCTTTTGTGTCACGCTATTCAAAATTGTGAGTAAGATTTATGTAAATGGTTTCTTTGCGTCATTGTGTCCAAACTACATGAAATGTATGAAAAAGGATAGTTTGATGCAAATAAACCATTTACATAAATCTTACTCACAATTTTGAATAGCGTGACACAAAAGATAAATCAATTTATTGAAATAAATACATTTCAATGCATAGTATAGATTCAATGAAAGTGATATATTTAACAGTGAATTGGAAAATTAAAAGTATTGTATAGATGTAAAAAAATATTTTAACCAAGTCAAAAATAATTTAAATTGAATTTTAAAACAAACCTTTTAAAGTCACATCAAGGCGTCACTTAAATTTTATATCATATCTTTTAAAGCTCATATTTTGAATTTATGAGATATGTAAATGATAAAGCAACAGCGAATAAAATTTTATGCAGCTTTTCATGTTGAACATAACTTTTGCACATGCGATTATAAATAAAACAAAAATAAAATGATGAAATAAATACAAATATATTTTTTAAGAAATAGCATAACGTCACTCAAAATTTGATATCAGTATTTTTAAGTTCCATATTTAAAATTCTTAGAGCATAAGATAAATTGCTGCGTCAGAAACTTTTAACCCGTCAAGGGTTTTTGCATTGATATCATTACTTTTTTGAGGTTAGTGATAAAATTATTAAAAAAAAGATACTTATGGAATTTAATGCAGATTTAATTTTTACTATTTTATTACAATTTTCCTTATAGCAGTTTGTATATAAAAACAAGTGGGTAAGTATAATTGCAGATCGCACAGAGGGTTTCATTTGATATTCCTTTAAAAACACTTTATCCTTAAATTAATAAATCCAAAATGTTAATTTATAATTATTAAATCCTTACATAGATGGTGCACCAATAGTTCCAATTTTCATGGGGCAGGGAACGCATTCTTTTAAACAAACCACCTTCCAATTGAAGTCACCAAAAACCAAGTTGAATAAGCCAGACCCCGTTGTGTTGTTTCACAAACAGCAGTCTCATGTCCCCTCCTTCCCCCCTTTTTCAAAAATTTTCAGACCACTACCTAAGAATGGAACCGAAATAATTTTTTCTCTTCAGAAATTACGATAAAAAAATAGTATGCAGTACTCATAAATTTACTTTAATGCTATATAGGGTGATTATTAATTTAATTATAACGTTTGGAATCTGTTGCATTGATGTCCGAAAGGTGGTTTCTGAGTTATGGAAGCTGGACCCATAAGGCGCCATAGAGGGGCGAAGCAAACTAGTGTCTATCATAATTATATCTGCCATGTGGACTAATTGCGATATTTAATCAAAATAGTCCCCCCCCCCTCCTCATCCCCGGAAATATAACAAATACAAAATGTGTCTTTATAAACCTATCGTCAAATAGGTTTTTATTTCTTTTTCCCTAAAAAAAAAAAAAAAAAACATGATTTTTATATCTGTAACGTAAATAGCGGACGAAGCCCGTAGTTCCTATCATAATATATATTTTTAATAATTTTATATAGTCTAATAAAAATCAAACTTAAAATAGTCTAGTTCCATGAGTACTTGTAGTGTCAGTTACATGCTACGATTTTTGGATACCAGTATTTTAGAACGGGAAAATGTGACTTATTTTATCGGAGATATCTCATTAATTGAATAAGGTGAAGCAAACTTTTTGAAAAAAAGGTGGCCAACAAGCATGGCAGTTATCAGCTATGTGACTTTGTGCTAAAGTCCATTAATTTGATCTGCTTTAAAAAGATTACGGAAGATTGAATTATAGTAGAACCTGGATTAACCGAGCTTCGATTAATCGAGGTTTCTGTTAACCGAACCGATAACAAAGTCTGATTTTTTCCCCCCTTTTGAATGAGCCTTAAAAATAACCACACTCTTTAGCTCACTGTCCGTGCTATACAGGCCCTTCTGCCCCCAAAAGCACTCAACTCCAAAGAAACACTGGACCCTGAGAAGTCAATAGCGAATAATGCTTTGTTTCCAGTGACTGTGTGAACTTTCGTAAATTTTTCAATTTGCATTTTAAAATTTACTACTGGTAGTTGATTTTCTTTTTAAATTTGTTAAGCTGTGAAACAGAACTTTACATATATTTATTTTTATTATTTAAAAAACGTTCTATATATTTTTTTAAAAGAGATGTTAAATTCGCAAGCACGGCGAGTTTTTACACACAGTTTCTATTAACCGAGATTTCCAATTCCGATTTACTAACAGTCCCAATTAGCTCGGATAATCGAGGCTGCTCTGTATAATTAAAAAATCAATGGCGATCTTACTGTAAACGGGTTTCCCTTTTACTGAGGGATTTCAAGACCGAATCAGCTGATGTTAGTTGCTGTTTCCGTGCTTGATTAAATAAGATTAGTTAAACATTTGAAAATTACCAAATATAAAAGGAACTAAGTCAACAGAGTGTTTGCTTTATGGTATTTTTTAACAACGCTATAAGAAAATGATTTTAAATAAGAGATTTTAAATGTAACGTTTTAAATCTGACATAATTTTCACCAAACTTTCCTTTCTCTTTGTAACATTCAACTGAAAATATTTTTATTATTAGAAAGATAATATTATTATTTGCGCTACCTTAAAATTGGCAACTATAGTTAAAAATATCATCTCGAAATTTGAAATAAATCTCTCATATAAATATATTTTTTAATTTAAACTGTTTTGCAATATTATTATTTGGCCACTTTGGCCAATATGACGTAATTTCCTCCATTTACGATTTTAACACATATCAATGAATTTATTATTTAAAAATTTTCTTTTTCTTTTAATATTCACGTGTAAATATATTTTTTATGACGTAATTTTCAATGTTTTCCTGCTTTTAATGCGTAATCATTTAATTCTAATTTGAAAATAATTGATTATTTTATAATTTTCTTTCATTTTAAGTAAGCATGTGTAAAAACAATTTTTATGACGTAATGTTTAATATTTTCCTGCTTTTAACACGCTATCATTTAATTCTAATTTAAAAGGATTTTTTTCTGTTTATAATTGTCACGTGTGAATAAATTTTTAATTTAAAGGATATATTATTCTTTGCGCTGTTTTAACAATTGGCAACAATTTAAAATAACCTTTTCTAAAATATGTAAAAAATATCTCTGGAAATTCTGAAAATTTTAATTTAAAATTGAAATAAACCGTCAAAAAATTAGGCAAGTTAAAAATAATAAATGCACTCCGCAAACTTCGAGTTTCTATTGAATGATTAAATTGAATGAAAATGATTAAATTCCCATGTATATTTTTTTTCCTATGAGACTTTTTTAATGAGACAATTTTATCCAGATTTAACATTAAATATCTCTTAAAATAATTCTTCGATTTAAAAACTGTCTACTTCAACGTTTTTATCAAACATTTCTCTATAATACTACCCATTTTAATATTTTTGTATGCAGTAATTTTCTTAATATTTGCGAAATAGACCTCTAGTCACAAGAGATTCTTTCAAAGCGGTGAAAAGCGTTAGTTTTTTCTTTTTTTTCCGAATAAGAGACAAAATGTAGTACGCAATGGAGAATTTGCACGTTTTCTAACTTTATCACGAAACAATAGTACATGAGAAAATAAGAAGGATACCCTGCATATGTTTTTTATTTTGAGCTTTTATTACTGATTTATGATTGTTTTAATATCGCACTATTTACCGTATCCCGAAAACGCTCAATAATACTAATACATCTGACGTCACAGTTCATGACAACAAACGACTGTTATTCTTTACGTGTGTCGCTTTTCAACTTGTTCATTTTAAATATTGCTGTTTCTAAAATTATTATGACTGAGAGCACAAAGTCATATTATAAATACAGTGAAACCTCTCTGTGCGACCACCTACATTAAGCGATCACCTCCATTAAGCGACCACCTCCCTGAACGATCAGTTTTTCATTGAACGAAATTTATTCCCATAGGCTCAATACTAATTTTACTTCCGTTCAGAGACCATCCCAGCTGACCTCTCTCCATGAGCGACCAATTTCTTTGAAGAAAAGGAAACAAATTCCGTTTTTTCCTGTCACTTGAAGAAGGTTTTATTAGAAAAATAATTCCGAGGGGCTTTAAACTTCTAAATAAGTTTAGATTTTTTTTTTTTTTTTATTCCGGTAACTTTTAAGTGCTTAAACCCCTTTATGCCTTTTTAGACAATGAAGTTAACTCTGATGACGAATTAAGAATGACGATCAATAAACTCCCCTACCCTATTCAGTTAGGAAACTCTCAAAGAAATAGATAAATTAATGAAAATATCTTTATTTGTTCCCCCCCCCCCAAAAAAAAAAAAAAAAATTGTATTTATTTACTGAATTTTGAAAGGACTTGGAAATAAATGTTATGAAAGATAAAACCGTAAAACCAAAGCAATCGTCAATATATTCATTTTTAAACACTGCAGTAATTAACTTATATAATTAACTTTTATTTTGATACTTAAATTTTTATATTTTTTCCTAATGTGAAAAATAAATTCTAGTAACATTATTGCTACTTTTTTTCAACAATTAAAATCTAGATTTAAACATGACCTCCATTATGAGGCCACCTCTTGAAACGATCAATTTTTATTAGAATGAAACATGGTCGCTTTAAGGAGGTTTTACTGTACTGTATTGTACCACTCTGCACTAATACAACCCGTAACTTCTAGCGAAAAGTTGTTTTTCAGTGTGCGAAAAGACCCTGCTATTAGAAAATCATGAACTAAAGCTATGAAGAGAGATGACAAGAAAAATCCTAATTTATCTAATGCATCATCTCTTTGATCTTGTGAAGATCATTTTTCAGTAACTTTATGTTTGATTTTGTTTAAATATTACTATTTTAGAACATTAATTGATTGGATAAATAGTTACTCAAGAGAAAAAAAAAGGCATTCATATTTATGATGTACTCATTCGTATTTAAAAACAAACAAAACACTCTGTAGTAGATTTCATACGTATATTGTATCTGTAAAGATTAATAAGCAATAACCCTGTTTTATTGATGATTAAATAGGTAAAACGTAGAAACGTCTAAGATATGACACACACAAATATGTTAGTTTTTATTTAGGAAGTAAATAAAAATTTTATTGCGTAAGTGTACATTCTTATTAAGTTAGGGACTAGGTTTAAAAAATAAAGGATTTATTTCGAAACAATATTTGTCATGTCTTAATAGATATTATAAAACGTAAAAATATTGAAACTACTCAAAAAAATTTTAATATTAAATTTTTACTTTTCAACATAAAAATACTTTAGGTCCCGCTGCCTATGACACCGTGTAGCAGGCGTGCTTCGACAATACTGCATAATCTTAAAAAAAAAAAAAAAAAAAAAAAAAAAAATCAACAGGAAAAAAAACCGCGAACCACATCCCCGCTGTCTGCGGCATCGTATAGTACCACGTGCTGCGCACGCACTGCAAATTCTTGTAAAAAATCTAAAAATTTACAAAAGTGCCCCCAGGGGACGAAGTGTAGGGGGGGGGGCACCGGATGTGCATAATATGAATAAGTTTTCATACACCTTTCTAACGATATGTCACATGAGGCGCGTACTCAAAATTTAGAAAATAGCTCCTCCCCGGATGACCCTTCCCTCCCTCTGCATTTCCCACTCTTTCAAATATCTAATGTTAAAAAATAATATTTATTTGAGTGTTAAATGAAAAATCGCATTTAAAACGCAATAAATAGTTGATCTGAAGGAAAAAAGAGAAAACGCCCCCCCCCCCCCCCACACACACACACACCACCACCACCAAAAATCAACTCATCTTAAATTTATAAAATCTTTATTATGCGTTAAAACAACGTCAAAGTTTAAAAGCGATCAGTTCTTTATTTTTCCTAATTTTAACAATATCCCGTCAACTTTCTCTATGTGAAAAGACTTTTAATGAGTTTAAAAATCGATTTTTTCATAAACTTAGAGTTCATTTTTTTTCAAATAGACATTTTATAAATCAACGTACAAAATAACATCCAGATGCGAAAGAACCAAATTTGTAAAATCAGTAGTTTAAAAATTTCGAACCTTTATTTCCAAAGCTTAGTAACTCTTTTCTTTCCGTTCCGCTTGCCTGTCGTGAACTGTGACGTCATAGTAAGTCACGCCCCGATTTGAAGCGACGTGATTTTAGCTTACTTTTAGGACTAATTATTTAATAGTATAGATATTTTTTTCGCGTTTTCGAGAACATTTTTGAAAACTGAGGATGTGGAACTATCAGGAAAATATATAAATGATCAAATCCCCCATGTGTGCAAATTCCTCATTGCGTCAAAAGATGGCGACACCAAAATTCTGGTATGCTTATTATGTAAAACTTCATTGTTATTTATAAATAAAACATTTCAACTAAATTATTTATTATAAAATAATTATTACATCACAATAGTTTTTATGCAAGGAAAATAATAATTATAATAATAATAATATTATGGATGTCAGTGATTATATATTGATTGACCGTCATAATAATAAAAAATGATATTATAAAAAGAAGAGCTGAAATGAATTATTTTTTTACGTTTCTGATCGTGTGATTTATATTCAAATAATAATTAATGTATATTTTTTGTAAAGTGATTGAAATTAAATATATTTATAAAATTTATGGTAATATTTTTATTGTTGAAAAATTGCCAAGAAATAATCATCATCAAATTGGCGTCATTATAATTGTAATTTTATTTAACTTAATAGCAATTAAAAAATTACAAAGGAACTGAGAATAATGGTCAACTAACAGACTTTAAAAAAAAAAAAAAAAAAACTTCACACGCACCAAGAGTATCGAACTGCCTATGTTAAGATCAGTAGACGATGGCCCTCAACCACTCAGCCGTGGGAAGACAAAATTTTTCTCCCCAAAAGTGGTTAAAAAGAAAGCATGTGTATGAATACAGTGTCATGCATTTTCGGTGAAATTTCCATAGAATGGCGAAGAAATATAGTCCGATTTTTCATGCGCATTATAAAACGAACAAGAGTCTTGCTGGAAACAAGTAAATTGTTATTTGGTTCATCTGAAACATATTTATTTGATTTTTAAAAAATCGCCCGTGTCATTTTCGAGAGAAAAAAAAATCGAATTATTTAACGAACGAGAGTTTTCCCAGAAATAAGAAAAGTGTTATTCACCTCGCCTTAATCACATTTATATTATGTATCAATTTAAAAATAATCGTTAGAACCGTTTTCGAGATTTTCAAATTAGGAACTTCCTCGATATTATACCAACGTTTTCCCTTTAAAAATGACTATTTAGATCACAAAATATACTGCGCGTAGAAATGTAAAAATTTCAGTATACGATTAGACTGCAGATATAAGACTGTTCTAGAAAATTCAGAACAATAAGACGTATATCTGCTGAGTTATTAAAAGGCGGCTTTTCGCATTTTCTTTGATGTCGAGTTAGCTGTATATATGAGTTCCGCCATCTACGAATTCTATGATACGATACGATACGATTTTAACGATACGATACGATACGATTCTAGGCTTAAGGCTGCGTCACTCGAAATACTACCGTCTTCCATGATAGTACAAATGCAGAAGCGGCCGGATTTTCAAATTTTACTAACAAAATTTTCTTATTCTCAAACGATAAAAAAAAAAAGAAAAAGAAAAAAGAAGCAGTAACATTTCTTCTTCCCAAGTGTTTGAAAATATTAAAAAGTCGGAAACTGTACGTCAAATATGGCAAATGAGGTGCGTTCGTACTTACCTAGTTTTATAAATATTCAGATCTTGGTGCAATAGCTCTTGCACACTCTTATACAAAAATGCATGAATACAAAATTTCTTACGATTATATGTATTAAATTCAGTAGTACGGGAATAATAGGACTCCGTCTTAAATAGAACGTCATCACTATGGCAACCGAGAATCTTCGCCTATCATGGAATATCATTGCATTAATTACGCATGATTGGATTTAATTGATTGAAGAAAACTTTTATTAATATCTTTTTAAGTTTTGATTTGATTTTCATAAAATTTGAAATGACTCGACAAATTTCTGAAACGATTACGTATATTAAATTTCAAACCATTCGGTCGGCTAGCTTTTACGCTGTTATATGCGGACTGATGGACCAAATGACGAATATAGGAGTTACGTATTTATATAATTACAAACGCACCTAAAAACGAAAAATAAAAAGGCGAAGCACTCCGAATGAAACAGTAGATGTACAGTAGAACCTCGATTATCCGAAGTAATTGGGACCGACCATATTTCGGAAAATCGAAATTTTCGGATAATCGAAGATTAAGGAGAAATATATGCAATATTTCTTATTATGGTAACAAGTCCTTAATAAAAATAAAGCAATAGCAAAATAGATACAAGAATAAATTACTTGAATTCTAATGTTGAAATTAAGTACCCTTTACATATCACAAGGGTTTGACATAATGTTTTGTTTGTCGCAGTTTCGATTGCCTTTGCTTTGAAGCTCTATCACGGAGTTTTTAAATATTATTAGTTCCCCAGTATCACAGTCTTTTTGCTGCTCCAGCTATGCCAAACCTTTTGCAAAACATTCAAAAGCTTCAGAATTGCTAATTTGTTCGTTCCACTCCGCAGCTTACGGGAACTCAAGTTAAATTCAAAAGAACTCTTAAAAAGGGGATCGAAAATATTTATATGTTTTGTAATTCGGAAAGGACCGCTTGTACAGAAGGAATATGATAGTTAAAAAAAAGCTTTCAAAATGAATTTTGCACACAAGGAATGTGATAGTTAAAAAAAAAAAAAAGAAGAAATCTTTAAAATTGGATTTCGGTTAACCGAGAGTTTCGGATAAAAGAGATTCTACTGTATTTAGTTCGGTTTTATTTTTATTTCAGTTGCTTAAAAATTATCTTACACGGTAGGTTCAAGAAAAAAAATTAGTACAATAAACAATTTGATTGTTCCATTTTGAAAAAAGCTGGTGGAAGCTTATCCTTGTACTTTTAAAGATTTCTTTCTCGGTAAATTTCAGATTTATGTTTTTTTCTTCTTTGCATTAATATGTTTAAAAATTGTTTTGCTCGAGAGGAGGGGGGGGGGGGGGAAGGAGATTAGAAAAAAATTCTTAGTTTAACCTTTCACGGTACGACGTTCCACATCTGGAACATACCTAAAAAACCTGTAATTCTTATTATGTGCCATGAATTTGACCAATATGATCTCTATCCCTGATCAAGAACAGTCCAAAGAATGGAATGACACTTATTTTGACCATGTCAGATGGCTATTAGAATTTGTTCTTCAGAAGCAAAAAAAATTACAATCAAGCTATTAAGGTAAAATTTACTTTCATTATTTTTAGTGAATACTTAAAAATGTTAATATAAAAAAAAGTTGCAGAGTGTTAAGCAGATAAAATTAATTAATTTAAGCTCATTTAGTTGCAAAATATAGCAATACAATATTTTAAAACCCTAATTGTGTACATAGGGTACACGCCATAAAATATCAAATTTCAGCTGAAATTTTGAAATTTAAATTTTTTTCTATTATTCCCATTATTAGGCCGATATATAGATTTCAAATAATTTTTTTCATAAAAATAGAAAAAATCGTGCAGTGAACGGTTAACTTATATCAAATTTACATTCTTCATTTTTTAAAAAAGGAGACTTTAATTACAGGCCTCGGGTCTTTTTAATAAGAAATCTCGCCCCTCCCTGGATTTCATTCTGCCAACGCCGATTAACGGAATTTTTATTTTTGATAAAAGTCGATCTACAGTTTGTGTAAGGATTTTTGCACTTACAAATTTCTAATTTATTTAATGACTAGCTGACCCGACATTGTCCGGGCCCGTGATAATATATTCTTAAATGAATGTTAAATTCAGGGTTTCAAAAAACCCGGGTTTTTTATAAAAAACCCAACCCGGCTGGGTTTTATTGAGTTTTTTAGGGTTTTATTGGGCTTTTTGGGTTTTTTGTTTTTTTAAGAAGTGAGGGCAGTGGGAGTCCCTTAATTTTTTTTTTTTTTAAGTATATGTATTAAATTAAGAAATCGTATTATATTTTAACTGATTAACTTAATATACAAGTAATTTGAATTGAAATAACACAAATAAACAGCGCAAAAGTCTGTAAAAAAGTTTAACTTCTGACATCATATAATGTTATATAATATCCACATATTTAAGAGTTAGATTACTTTTTATCTGTATTCCCCACGAAGAACACATTTTTGAAACGAATCTTTTATTATTTATTAATCAAATAATGCTTGATAATATTTTCAAGATATCAATGGTTCACTGTATAGAACAGTTTATTCTTTGAACATAGCTGTTACTAAAAATATTTAAATTACAAATGATTTCAATTACCTACATAAATGGGGTGTACATAAATTGCGCCTACAGCTTCGGCCCCTTCTGTATGAACTGCGCTCGAAGGGGGTGAGATAAGCAATCCATCATTGTATTGAGGGTTGCCTTAAAGAGCTTTTTTCCCAAAAAGTTTTCTGGATGCAAATCCAGCCATAGTAA
>CAWVRF010000821.1:0-51360 GCA_963932465.1 Maratus speciosus | reverse complement strand
ATCTGGCTTTCGCTAGAGAGTCTTTCATTCGGGACGTGGCTGGGCACCTGGGAATCTTGCTTCCGCAAAAGAGTCGGAGTAGAGTAGAAGAATAAAGGGTTGCGTACGAAGATGGGCCGCTCGACGCGGCGGTTGACCCCCCCGCCCACCCCCAACCGCCGCCCGAGACTAATAATAAGCTAGAAAAAGCAAGGGGTCGTCGTGTAGCTTCATCGCCCCGAGCCCTCCCTTCCCGCTTTTCGGTGTCTTTAATTTGTGTAAATTCCTTTTTAAATTTGTCCGGTTTCAATTTTTGATTTTTTTTTTTTTTTTTCAATCTGGCTTTCGCTAGAGAGTCTTTCATTCGGGACGTGGCTGGGCACCTGGGAATCTTGCTTCCGCAAAAGAGTCGGAGTAGAGTAGAAGAATAAAGGGTTGCGTACGAAGATGGGCCGCTCGCCGCGGCGGTTGACCCCCCCCGCCCACCCCCAACCGCCGCCCGAGACTAATAATAAGCTAGAAAAAGCAAGGGGTCGTCGTGTAGCTTCATCGCCCCGAGCCCTCCCTTCCCGCTTTTCGGTGTCTTTAATTTGTGTAAATTCCTTTTTAAATTTGTCCGGTTTCAATTTTTGATTTTTTTTTTTTTTTTTTCAATCTGGCTTTCGCTAGAGAGTCTTTCATTCGGGACGTGGCTGGGCACCTGGGAATCTTGCTTCCGCAAAAGAGTCGGAGTAGAGTAGAAGAATAAAGGGTTGCGTACGAAGATGGGCCGCTCGCCGCGGCGGTTGACCCCCCCCGCCCACCCCCAACCGCCGCCCGAGACTAATAATAAGCTAGAAAAAGCAAGGGGTCGTCGTGTAGCTTCATCGCCCCGAGCCCTCCCTTCCCGCTTTTCGGTGTCTTTAATTTGTGTAAATTCCTTTTTAAATTTGTCCGGTTTCAATTTTTGATTTTTTTTTTTTTTTTTCAATCTGGCTTTCGCTAGAGAGTCTTTCATTCGGGACGTGGCTGGGCACCTGGGAATCTTGCTTCCGCAAAAGAGTCGGAGTAGAGTAGAAGAATAAAGGGTTGCGTACGAAGATGGGCCGCTCGCCGCGGCGGTTGACCCCCCCGCCCACCCCCAACCGCCGCCCGAGACTAATAATAAGCTAGAAAAAGCAAGGGGTCGTCGTGTAGCTTCATCGCCCCGAGCCCTCCCTTCCCGCTTTTCGGTGTCTTTAATTTGTGTAAATTCCTTTTTAAATTTGTCCGGTTTCAATTTTTGATTTTTTTTTTTTTTTTTCAATCTGGCTTTCGCTAGAGAGTCTTTCATTCGGGACGTGGCTGGGCACCTGGGAATCTTGCTTCCGCAAAAGAGTCGGAGTAGAGTAGAAGAATAAAGGGTTGCGTACGAAGATGGGCCGCTCGCCGCGGCGGTTGACCCCCCCGCCCACCCCCAACCGCCGCCCGAGACTAATAATAAGCTAGAAAAAGCAAGGGGTCGTCGTGTAGCTTCATCGCCCCGAGCCCTCCCTTCCCGCTTTTCGGTGTCTTTAATTTGTGTAAATTCCTTTTTAAATTTGTCCGGTTTCAATTTTTGATTTTTTTTTTTTTTTTTCAATCTGGCTTTCGCTAGAGAGTCTTTCATTCGGGACGTGGCTGGGCACCTGGGAATCTTGCTTCCGCAAAAGAGTCGGAGTAGAGTAGAAGAATAAAGGGTTGCGTACGAAGATGGGCCGCTCGACGCGGCGGTTGACCCCCCCGCCCACCCCCAACCGCCGCCCGAGACTAATAATAAGCTAGAAAAAGCAAGGGGTCGTCGTGTAGCTTCATCGCCCCGAGCCCTCCCTTCCCGCTTTTCGGTGTCTTTAATTTGTGTAAATTCCTTTTTAAATTTGTCCGGTTTCAATTTTTGATTTTTTTTTTTTTTTTTCAATCTGGCTTTCGCTAGAGAGTCTTTCATTCGGGACGTGGCTGGGCACCTGGGAATCTTGCTTCCGCAAAAGAGTCGGAGTAGAGTAGAAGAATAAAGGGTTGCGTACGAAGATGGGCCGCTCGCCGCGGCGGTTGACCCCCCCCGCCCACCCCCAACCGCCGCCCGAGACTAATAATAAGCTAGAAAAAGCAAGGGGTCGTCGTGTAGCTTCATCGCCCCGAGCCCTCCCTTCCCGCTTTTCGGTGTCTTTAATTTGTGTAAATTCCTTTTTAAATTTGTCCGGTTTCAATTTTTGATTTTTTTTTTTTTTTTCAATCTGGCTTTCGCTAGAGAGTCTTTCATTCGGGACGTGGCTGGGCACCTGGGAATCTTGCTTCCGCAAAAGAGTCGGAGTAGAGTAGAAGAATAAAGGGTTGCGTACGAAGATGGGCCGCTCGCCGCGGCGGTTGACCCCCCCGCCCACCCCCAACCGCCGCCCGAGACTAATAATAAGCTAGAAAAAGCAAGGGGTCGTCGTGTAGCTTCATCGCCCCGAGCCCTACCTTCCCGCTTTTCGGTGTCTTTAATTTGTGTAAATTCCTTTTTAAATTTGTCCGGTTTCAATTTTTGATTTTTTTTTTTTTTTTCAATCTGGCTTTCGCTAGAGAGTCTTTCATTCGGGACGTGGCTGGGCACCTGGGAATCTTGCTTCCGCAAAAGAGTCGGAGTAGAGTAGAAGAATAAAGGGTTGCGTACGAAGATGGGCCGCTCGCCGCGGCGGTTGACCCCCCCGCCCACCCCCAACCGCCGCCCGAGACTAATAATAAGCTAGAAAAAGCAAGGGGTCGTCGTGTAGCTTCATCGCCCCGAGCCCTCCCTTCCCGCTTTTCGGTGTCTTTAATTTGTGTAAATTCCTTTTTAAATTTGTCCGGTTTCAATTTTTGATTTTTTTTTTTTTTTCAATCTGGCTTTCGCTAGAGAGTCTTTCATTCGGGACGTGGCTGGGCACCTGGGAATCTTGCTTCCGCAAAAGAGTCGGAGTAGAGTAGAAGAATAAAGGGTTGCGTACGAAGATGGGCCGCTCGACGCGGCGGTTGACCCCCCCGCCCACCCCCAACCGCCGCCCGAGACTAATAATAAGCTAGAAAAAGCAAGGGGTCGTCGTGTAGCTTCATCGCCCCGAGCCCTCCCTTCCCGCTTTTCGGTGTCTTTAATTTGTGTAAATTCCTTTTTAAATTTGTCCGGTTTCAATTTTTGATTTTTTTTTTTTTTTTCAATCTGGCTTTCGCTAGAGAGTCTTTCATTCGGGACGTGTCTGGGCACCTGGGAATCTTGCTTCCGCAAAAGAGTCGGAGTAGAGTAGAAGAATAAAGGGTTGCGTACGAAGATGGGCCGCTCGCCGCGGCGGTTGACCCCCCCCGCCGACCCCCAACCGCCGCCCGAGACTAATAATAAGCTAGAAAAAGCAAGGGGTCGTCGTGTAGCTTCATCGCCCCGAGCCCTCCCTTCCCGCTTTTCGGTGTCTTTAATTTGTGTAAATTCCTTTTTAAATTTGTCCGGTTTCAATTTTTGATTTTTTTTTTTTTTTTCAATCTGGCTTTCGCTAGAGAGTCTTTCATTCGGGACGTGGCTGGGCACCTGGGAATCTTGCTTCCGCAAAAGAGTCGGAGTAGAGTAGAAGAATAAAGGGTTGCGTACGAAGATGGGCCGCTCGCCGCGGCGGTTGACCCCCCCGCCCACCCCCAACCGCCGCCCGAGACTAATAATAAGCTAGAAAAAGCAAGGGGTCGTCGTGTAGCTTCATCGCCCCGAGCCCTCCCTTCCCGCTTTTCGGTGTCTTTAATTTGTGTAAATTCCTTTTTAAATTTGTCCGGTTTCAATTTTTGATTTTTTTTTTTTTTTTTCAATCTGGCTTTCGCTAGAGAGTCTTTCATTCGGGACGTGGCTGGGCACCTGGGAATCTTGCTTCCGCAAAAGAGTCGGAGTAGAGTAGAAGAATAAAGGGTTGCGTACGAAGATGGGCCGCTCGCCGCGGCGGTTGACCCCCCCGCCCACCCCCAACCGCCGCCCGAGACTAATAATAAGCTAGAAAAAGCAAGGGGTCGTCGTGTAGCTTCATCGCCCCGAGCCCTCCCTTCCCGCTTTTCGGTGTCTTTAATTTGTGTAAATTCCTTTTTAAATTTGTCCGGTTTCAATTTTTGATTTTTTTTTTTTTTTTCAATCTGGCTTTCGCTAGAGAGTCTTTCATTCGGGACGTGGCTGGGCACCTGGGAATCTTGCTTCCGCAAAAGAGTCGGAGTAGAGTAGAAGAATAAAGGGTTGCGTACGAAGATGGGCCGCTCGCCGCGGCGGTTGACCCCCCCGCCCACCCCCAACCGCCGCCCGAGACTAATAATAAGCTAGAAAAAGCAAGGGGTCGTCGTGTAGCTTCATCGCCCCGAGCCCTCTCTTCCCGCTTTTCGGTGTCTTTAATTTGTGTAAATTCCTTTTTAAATTTGTCCGGTTTCAATTTTTGATTTTTTTTTTTTTTTTCAATCTGGCTTTCGCTAGAGAGTCTTTCATTCGGGACGTGGCTGGGCACCTGGGAATCTTGCTTCCGCAAAAGAGTCGGAGTAGAGTAGAAGAATAAAGGGTTGCGTACGAAGATGGGCCGCTCGCCGCGGCGGTTGACCCCCCCGCCCACCCCCAACCGCCGCCCGAGACTAATAATAAGCTAGAAAAAGCAAGGGGTCGTCGTGTAGCTTCATCGCCCCGAGCCCTCCCTTCCCGCTTTTCGGTGTCTTTAATTTGTGTAAATTCCTTTTTAAATTTGTCCGGTTTCAATTTTTGATTTTTTTTTTTTTTTTCAATCTGGCTTTCGCTAGAGAGTCTTTCATTCGGGACGTGGCTGGGCACCTGGGAATCTTGCTTCCGCAAAAGAGTCGGAGTAGAGTAGAAGAATAAAGGGTTGCGTACGAAGATGGGCCGCTCGCCGCGGCGGTTGACCCCCCCGCCCACCCCCAACCGCCGCCCGAGACTAATAATAAGCTAGAAAAAGCAAGGGGTCGTCGTGTAGCTTCATCGCCCCGAGCCCTCCCTTCCCGCTTTTCGGTGTCTTTAATTTGTGTAAATTCCTTTTTAAATTTGTCCGGTTTCAATTTTTGATTTTTTTTTTTTTTTCAATCTGGCTTTCGCTAGAGAGTCTTTCATTCGGGACGTGTCTGGGCACCTGGGAATCTTGCTTCCGCAAAAGAGTCGGAGTAGAGTAGAAGAATAAAGGGTTGCGTACGAAGATGGGCCGCTCGCCGCGGCGGTTGACCCCCCCCGCCCACCCCCAACCGCCGCCCGAGACTAATAATAAGCTAGAAAAAGCAAGGGGTCGTCGTGTAGCTTCATCGCCCCGAGCCCTGCCTTCCCGCTTTTCGGTGTCTTTAATTTGTGTAAATTCCTTTTTAAATTTGTCCGGTTTCAATTTTTGATTTTTTTTTTTTTTTTTTCAATCTGGCTTTCGCTAGAGAGTCTTTCATTCGGGACGTGGCTGGGCACCTGGGAATCTTGCTTCCGCAAAAGAGTCGGAGTAGAGTAGAAGAATAAAGGGTTGCGTACGAAGATGGGCCGCTCGCCGCGGCGGTTGACCCCCCCGCCCACCCCCAACCGCCGCCCGAGACTAATAATAAGCTAGAAAAAGCAAGGGGTCGTCGTGTAGCTTCATCGCCCCGAGCCCTCCCTTCCCGCTTTTCGGTGTCTTTAATTTGTGTAAATTCCTTTTTAAATTTGTCCGGTTTCAATTTTTGATTTTTTTTTTTTTTTTCAATCTGGCTTTCGCTAGAGAGTCTTTCATTCGGGACGTGTCTGGGCACCTGGGAATCTTGCTTCCGCAAAAGAGTCGGAGTAGAGTAGAAGAATAAAGGGTTGCGTACGAAGATGGGCCGCTCGCCGCGGCGGTTGACCCCCCCCGCCCACCCCCAACCGCCGCCCGAGACTAATAATAAGCTAGAAAAAGCAAGGGGTCGTCGTGTAGCTTCATCGCCCCGAGCCCTGCCTTCCCGCTTTTCGGTGTCTTTAATTTGTGTAAATTCCTTTTTAAATTTGTCCGGTTTCAATTTTTGATTTTTTTTTTTTTTTTTTCAATCTGGCTTTCGCTAGAGAGTCTTTCATTCGGGACGTGGCTGGGCACCTGGGAATCTTGCTTCCGCAAAAGAGTCGGAGTAGAGTAGAAGAATAAAGGGTTGCGTACGAAGATGGGCCGCTCGCCGCGGCGGTTGACCCCCCCGCCCACCCCCAACCGCCGCCCGAGACTAATAATAAGCTAGAAAAAGCAAGGGGTCGTCGTGTAGCTTCATCGCCCCGAGCCCTCCCTTCCCGCTTTTCGGTGTCTTTAATTTGTGTAAATTCCTTTTTAAATTTGTCCGGTTTCAATTTTTGATTTTTTTTTTTTTTTTTTCAATCTGGCTTTCGCTAGAGAGTCTTTCATTCGGGACGTGGCTGGGCACCTGGGAATCTTGCTTCCGCAAAAGAGTCGGAGTAGAGTAGAAGAATAAAGGGTTGCGTACGAAGATGGGCCGCTCGCCGCGGCGGTTGACCCCCCCGCCCACCCCCAACCGCCGCCCGAGACTAATAATAAGCTAGAAAAAGCAAGGGGTCGTCGTGTAGCTTCATCGCCCCGAGCCCTCTCTTCCCGCTTTTCGGTGTCTTTAATTTGTGTAAATTCCTTTTTAAATTTGTCCGGTTTCAATTTTTGATTTTTTTTTTTTTTTCAATCTGGCTTTCGCTAGAGAGTCTTTCATTCGGGACGTGGCTGGGCACCTGGGAATCTTGCTTCCGCAAAAGAGTCGGAGTAGAGTAGAAGAATAAAGGGTTGCGTACGAAGATGGGCCGCTCGCCGCGGCTGTTGACCCCCCCGCCCACCCCCAACCGCCGCCCGAGACTAATAATAAGCTAGAAAAAGCAAGGGGTCGTCGTGTAGCTTCATCGCCCCGAGCCCTCTCTTCCCGCTTTTCGGTGTCTTTAATTTGTGTAAATTCCTTTTTAAATTTGTCCGGTTTCAATTTTTGATTTTTTTTTTTTTTTCAATCTGGCTTTCGCTAGAGAGTCTTTCATTCGGGACGTGGCTGGGCACCTGGGAATCTTGCTTCCGCAAAAGAGTCGGAGTAGAGTAGAAGAATAAAGGGTTGCGTACGAAGATGGGCCGCTCGCCGCGGCGGTTGACCCCCCCGCCCACCCCCAACCGCCGCCCGAGACTAATAATAAGCTAGAAAAAGCAAGGGGTCGTCGTGTAGCTTCATCGCCCCGAGCCCTCCCTTCCCGCTTTTCGGTGTCTTTAATTTGTGTAAATTCCTTTTTAAATTTGTCCGGTTTCAATTTTTGATTTTTTTTTTTTTTTTTCAATCTGGCTTTCGCTAGAGAGTCTTTCATTCGGGACGTGGCTGGGCACCTGGGAATCTTGCTTCCGCAAAAGAGTTGGAGTAGAGTAGAAGAATAAAGGGTTGCGTACGAAGATGGGCCGCTCGCCGCGGCGGTTGACCCCCCCGCCCACCCCCAACCGCCGCCCGAGACTAATAATAAGCTAGAAAAAGCAAGGGGTCGTCGTGTAGCTTCATCGCCCCGAGCCCTCCCTTCCCGCTTTTCGGTGTCTTTAATTTGTGTAAATTCCTTTTTAAATTTGTCCGGTTTCAATTTTTGATTTTTTTTTTTTTTCAATCTGGCTTTCGCTAGAGAGTCTTTCATTCGGGACGTGGCTGGGCACCTGGGAATCTTGCTTCCGCAAAAGAGTCGGAGTAGAGTAGAAGAATAAAGGGTTGCGTACGAAGATGGGCCGCTCGCCGCGGCGGTTGACCCCCCCGCCCACCCCCAACCGCCGCCCGAGACTAATAATAAGCTAGAAAAAGCAAGGGGTCGTCGTGTAGCTTCATCGCCCCGAGCCCTCTCTTCCCGCTTTTCGGTGTCTTTAATTTGTGTAAATTCCTTTTTAAATTTGTCCGGTTTCAATTTTTGATTTTTTTTTTTTTTTCAATCTGGCTTTCGCTAGAGAGTCTTTCATTCGGGACGTGGCTGGGCACCTGGGAATCTTGCTTCCGCAAAAGAGTCGGAGTAGAGTAGAAGAATAAAGGGTTGCGTACGAAGATGGGCCGCTCGCCGCGGCTGTTGACCCCCCCGCCCACCCCCAACCGCCGCCCGAGACTAATAATAAGCTAGAAAAAGCAAGGGGTCGTCGTGTAGCTTCATCGCCCCGAGCCCTCTCTTCCCGCTTTTCGGTGTCTTTAATTTGTGTAAATTCCTTTTTAAATTTGTCCGGTTTCAATTTTTGATTTTTTTTTTTTTTTCAATCTGGCTTTCGCTAGAGAGTCTTTCATTCGGGACGTGGCTGGGCACCTGGGAATCTTGCTTCCGCAAAAGAGTCGGAGTAGAGTAGAAGAATAAAGGGTTGCGTACGAAGATGGGCCGCTCGCCGCGGCGGTTGACCCCCCCGCCCACCCCCAACCGCCGCCCGAGACTAATAATAAGCTAGAAAAAGCAAGGGGTCGTCGTGTAGCTTCATCGCCCCGAGCCCTCCCTTCCCGCTTTTCGGTGTCTTTAATTTGTGTAAATTCCTTTTTAAATTTGTCCGGTTTCAATTTTTGATTTTTTTTTTTTTTTTTCAATCTGGCTTTCGCTAGAGAGTCTTTCATTCGGGACGTGGCTGGGCACCTGGGAATCTTGCTTCCGCAAAAGAGTTGGAGTAGAGTAGAAGAATAAAGGGTTGCGTACGAAGATGGGCCGCTCGCCGCGGCGGTTGACCCCCCCGCCCACCCCCAACCGCCGCCCGAGACTAATAATAAGCTAGAAAAAGCAAGGGGTCGTCGTGTAGCTTCATCGCCCCGAGCCCTCCCTTCCCGCTTTTCGGTGTCTTTAATTTGTGTAAATTCCTTTTTAAATTTGTCCGGTTTCAATTTTTGATTTTTTTTTTTTTTCAATCTGGCTTTCGCTAGAGAGTCTTTCATTCGGGACGTGGCTGGGCACCTGGGAATCTTGCTTCCGCAAAAGAGTCGGAGTAGAGTAGAAGAATAAAGGGTTGCGTACGAAGATGGGCCGCTCGCCGCGGCGGTTGACCCCCCCGCCCACCCCCAACCGCCGCCCGAGACTAATAATAAGCTAGAAAAAGCAAGGGGTCGTCGTGTAGCTTCATCGCCCCGAGCCCTCCCTTCCCGCTTTTCGGTGTCTTTAATTTGTGTAAATTCCTTTTTAAATTTGTCCGGTTTCAATTTTTGATTTTTTTTTTTTTTCAATCTGGCTTTCGCTAGAGAGTCTTTCATTCGGGACGTGGCTGGGCACCTGGGAATCTTGCTTCCGCAAAAGAGTCGGAGTAGAGTAGAAGAATAAAGGGTTGCGTACGAAGATGGGCCGCTCGCCGCGGCGGTTGACCCCCCCGCCCACCCCCAACCGCCGCCCGAGACTAATAATAAGCTAGAAAAAGCAAGGGGTCGTCGTGTAGCTTCATCGCCCCGAGCCCTCCCTTCCCGCTTTTCGGTGTCTTTAATTTGTGTAAATTCCTTTTTAAATTTGTCCGGTTTCAATTTTTGATTTTTTTTTTTTTTCAATCTGGCTTTCGCTAGAGAGTCTTTCATTCGGGACGTGGCTGGGCACCTGGGAATCTTGCTTCCGCAAAAGAGTCGGAGTAGAGTAGAAGAATAAAGGGTTGCGTACGAAGATGGGCCGCTCGCCGCGGCGGTTGACCCCCCCGCCCACCCCCAACCGCCGCCCGAGACTAATAATAAGCTAGAAAAAGCAAGGGGTCGTCGTGTAGCTTCATCGCCCCGAGCCCTACCTTCCCGCTTTTCGGTGTCTTTAATTTGTGTAAATTCCTTTTTAAATTTGTCCGGTTTCAATTTTTGATTTTTTTTTTTTTTTTTCAATCTGGCTTTCGCTAGAGAGTCTTTCATTCGGGACGTGGCTGGGCACCTGGGAATCTTGCTTCCGCAAAAGAGTCGGAGTAGAGTAGAAGAATAAAGGGTTGCGTACGAAGATGGGCCGCTCGACGCGGCGGTTGACCCCCCCGCCCATTGCCTTCACCATTGAAGCATCGGAAAAATTTTGTCCGCAATGAACGGCTAATTTCTCAGGAACGGGGTAAGCTAGCATGCTCTACTATATATCAATCTCTTTCTCTCTTTATGATCTTTAATTTGATACCTATCCCATGTTGCTACGTGCACTAGAACCGAAGTTGTGTTCAATTAATTTTCTCTCTCTTTTTTACCACATGACTTTCGGTTTTGAAAATGTATGCGAACTTCCTATGTTTATTTTGAGTGTTTAACTGAACCGTTTTGATAAATATGGTATAAATGATGTTCTACAGAGTTTTATCTTTAATTTGGTACATGGTTTATCTATCTATCATAACTACATAAAAAGTTATTAGCATAAATGCAAGGTTCACTTTTTGAGCCATTTTCGTTTTTGAGATAAAAGTGACAATTTTCAAACGTTAATTAAATACATAATTTTTGATGTAATTTCAAAATTCTTTCATGCGTTACCTTCAGTTTGAATCGTAGATCTTTTATCTTCCATTTTCTTTAAGTTTTCATCAAGTTTGTTATGTTATCTAAGTGTTTGAAAATTGTCGTTTTTGGACGCCATTTTCCCATAGACTTTACATTACGTAAACATCAAAATTCTTTAGCTTCTTATTCTTAATATACGTGTTCATTTTGAATCTTTTTCGGTAAATTTAGTTCTTTCATAGTTTTAACTTTCTTCCGGTACTACTTTTATTAAGTTTTCGATAGTTTTTGACTATTTAGTGAGTGATTTAAAAAGTACTGTTTTGGGAGATTGGCGTTCTCAGAATCCCATGTTAATCTATGGGAAAAATTTTGTCGTTAGAAAATTTTCATAAGGCTCAAATTCACCTTTTGGTCACTAGTTTTTAAAAACTAATACCATATTCGTATATAGAAATGTTTAAGCTTTCATTATATACCAGTGTTATATTATTATGAAGTGATTTTATATATTAAATAAATTTTTGAAAAGTGTAGTGGAAATTTTTGTTCCAACCCCATTTCCCATAGAGTTAGGGATTTTGTGTACTTGTTTGGATCACACTTTGCACCACTTTTTCCTATTATTAACGTTATAAATTTATGCGTTTTGAAAAGTTAATAGTTTAAGCTTTCGAGCGGTGCTATTTTTATTATTTTATTGTATCTCTAAGTATTTTTAATTTGTACTTGAAAATTGAATATTTTTATTCCATCGTGATTGAGTGGTTGGTGGTTTCTTGTATCAAGACATAAGCTCAGTAGTAAATTCATATGTTTAGTTGTATTTTTTTTTTCTTTTTTTTTTTTTTTTTTTGTTAATAAATATTCTGCTAATATCACGTGGTGTACCTTCATATCAGAGTGAATCGAATTGACGTCAAGGCCTTTTGATTAGATTAAAAAGTAAATAAACATAATATTATCCGACACCGATTCATTCTGAAAGTAAATATTGGAAGTTATAAGTATTAAGACAACACCAGTTTTTACTGAGAGCGTTTTTTTATGATATTAACTTTTTAATTTAGGGCTTGGGGGGTTGTGTCAGATTTATGGGCACAACAACTTGATCCTTTAAAGGCCAATTTTCTCAAAACGGACCCCATTGATTTTTCAATGGAGAATTTAATAATTAATGTTAAGCTAATTGTAAACATACCGGATTTTTATAAAAGGTTTATCGCATTGCTGATTAATAATAAGAATATCTTATGGGGTTGTATACTAAGAAAAGTAAGAAAACACGGTTTCTAGAGTACTGATATTAGACAACCGCTATTTTGTTTCTTTTAAATGAAGTTTTAAATATTAAGCTTATCTTACTGTTTTAACGTTGTGTTTCTCCTAGGGGGTTTTACTAAATGATAATGTTACAAATTAAAGAACTTTTTAAAACATAGAATACGTGAATAAAATGGCAGCCATTTTGCCTCTTCTTTTCCAAATTGGAAATAATTATACTAAAATATAATAAAATATTATAATAACATTTTTATAGTACTGGCTGTTATTGCTATTGCTAAACTTTGAAATCTCATGTCTGTGTATTGTTATAAATCCGCCACTTTGTTTCTCTCTATTTTGACTGCTATTTTCTTACTTTCAATAATTAATTAGAAACAATAGTATTAAAATAAATAGTAATAATAAAGTAACATATTATAAGACTTAGGGTTCATGATTAATGCTAAACTACTGAAATGTAACGGTTTGGACATGGTTACAAGTCCGCCATTTTGTTTCTTCCTAACTCTATTTATTAGCTATTGTGCTTTCCGTAGGTTTTTTTTGTAAACTCTTTCTTCAACCCCAACAACATACACCTCATTTTAAAGATAAATAAAAATCCGGACTGAATCTGTAGCTTTTAAGGCAGTACGAGGTACGCACAAAGTTATGGTAAGGACCAATGATCCCAATAGAACACCATTTTTTTTTTTTTTTTTTTTTTTTTTTTTTTTTTTTTTTTTTCAATGGGAATTTTAATATACAGTTTTAAACTGGTTAAAACCATACCGGGCTTTTTGTATATGACTTTTTATGTTTTATATCGTATTATAAGGGTCTCATGAGGTCTAACACTGTAAAATGTTAGCAAATCTCAGTTTTTAAGGGTAATTTTAATGGATGGACCGCCAGTATGAGAACTTTTCCCGAGCATTCTTCTCATGCAATAAACTTTTTGCTAACTCTACAGGGGGCGTTGTTAAGGGGGCATTTGGGGGGGGATGTATATAATTTTAAATCTTTCAATTAACTTTTGGATTCGATATATCTCTTCATTCCTAGAATTTTCCAACCCGTTTTTGTCTCAGTTGCCTTAAAGGGCTAACATTCGTATTTTTTCCTGCATCCTTCTTTGATCAGCCATGCGACCTATCAAATTGTCGGTCTCAAAGAGCCCAATTTGACCCCCCATTCCCCCCCCCTTTCCCATCCCCCCAACGGTAAAAATCTCTCTTTCAATGTATCAAGAATTAGCCAATTTAGCACGGAACTTCAACATTTCAGGATTAACAACTCTACAAACATATAATTACCCAGTGTTTCAAGAAAAATACATTAGAGAGGGAAAAGCATCATTGCTAGAGCTCTTCAACAAGCGCAGCATGGACCTCTCACGATGTAAGAGGTAAGCATTAAATATTCACTTTATAATTTTACTTAAAACATTTTCATCTGAATTTTTGGAAACATAATTTGTCAATAATTGTGAATACAAACTTGGACCACCAACCTCACTTTCTATTAATGCTATGGGTATGGCTATCATAAAGGTCATGTATTTCTTGTAAATATATTAATATTTCCGTTCATTGTACATAACGTAAATATTTTATACTATTCATATATTATCCTCATTATTCTTTTGTTATAATTTCATAACATATTTCATTTATTATTATTATTGAATGTTCTAAATCTTTAAAAAGATTACCTGGTTAAGCAGTGTGTGTGCATGGGAGGTCATGGCAACATTCCCCATTTTATTTTCATTGGCATTAATTTTTTCTGTCTTTTATTTGTTTCATTTAATTTTATTTTAATAGTCAGAATTGTCCATTATTCTAAATTATTTTATCTTAGTTACTTTCAGTGGTCTAGGCCATTGGTTTTTGCTTTCCCTATCCTAACTACCTTTCTTTCAATGATGTGTAGTGGACGGCTGGTGATACCCCATCCTGTCTTCTCTGATTTTCTTAATTAAACTGCTCTATTATTTGATATTATTTTTAGTTCACTCGGACTAATAGCTAGTAATATCCTGAAATAATAAAAGTTACCCGCTGAGAAAAGTAGGTAACAGTAAAAAATGTCGGAAAAAAACTATGGACGGCCCCCGCCAACCTCAAGAGGGAAGTGTCTATACAAATACGAGCAAGTGCAGCATTACGACGTCAGCGTCTTCCAATTATACGATCTAATGGAGAGATCCTACCTCAGGAAGGCAAGCGGAAGCGACGACGAAGCAACGAAATATCAAAATGCCCTGGAGCTAAAAATAAAGCTACTGTCAAGCAACCTAGACAAATTAATAGTAGATGAAAAAGATAAAGATCAACAAGATAAAGGTGACCATTCAACGGAAGAGGACCCGCTGCTCTCGAGTCTCTCTCAAATTGCAGAACATTACAAGAAACGTCAAACGGATAAAAAAGACGCTTTTCAGAAACTTAAGAATGAATTTCAAGAAGAACTAAGAAACAGATTCATAACATACGAATATGAACAATTAAGTAGGGAAGTAGAAAAGGCAAATCTTTATCAATCACCTGACCTTGATTTAGAGAAGAATACGTCTAACTCATTGATAGAAGAGGAAGAAACAATTATTGAATCTACCCCAAACATTATCCATACTTTAAGAACAGGAAGCTATTCTGCCAAAAAGAAAATGAGTCAACTGGAAGAAAAATATAAAAAATTGGAAAAGGAACTAAAATTCAAAAATCGTAAACTAGAAGAAATAGACCAACAGTTATCAGAAAAAAGGGAGGAACTAGAAGTCAAAGAACAAGAACTATCATTCAAAAAAAATCAAATAGAAGAATACTTGAAAGAATTAAAGGACCAAGATAGCAGAAAGAAAACAAATAATGAATTCACACAGACGGAAGACAGAAGAATACTCGTTACTTTCTATAGCCAGTGGGGAAGATGAAGAAGAACTAGAATCAAAAGAAGAAACTTCCCCAACAAGAGGTCAGAAGCTCTTAGAAAAGGACTTCATCAGACACGGGCGGAAAACTTGGTCAGATAAAGATGTTACAAATTTCCTAAGAAACATCAAAAAACAAAATGTCTCTTCCGCCAAGATACAACCCTCCACACAAATAGATACAAAAAAATTAACGATTGAAGTAACAGCAACAATAAAGACAATATACGGAATAACGCAAGACTTAGCAGAAACCATGACAACCTATCATAATAAAATTACAGATGAATTAGAAACAATCAGAAGCTCAAAAGGTAAACACACAACGTTTCAAACATATCATGAACAATATCAAACAGAAATGCACGGTAAACTGTATAAGTTACAACACTACTGTGATTCGCAAATAGATCAAATACAAACATTTAATTATGAAATACAGGACAATCAAATAGACCTGCTAAGAAAACAATTATTAGGAAGTTTAAACAAACAATTTCAAGAACAGAACCAAAAATTCAATGAAATGCTGAAGACATTAGGCACCCAAGAAACAAAGACGACTCAAGCAGTCAAGTCAGTAGTACAAAAACCCAAAAAGTTAATTATAATTCCGAAACAACCTATTGAAGTATCAGAAGTCACAAAAATAATCAGAGACGAAGCCAAAAAGAAAGACAAACAATTGGAAATTAAAAATATAAGACGCACAAAAAACAACAACATAGAACTGAAAACCCTAGAAAAAGAATTAGAAACGATCTCAGAGCTACTTAAGAACAATTCAAAAGACTTTGAAATAATCAACCCAGAGGAGAGGAAGATGAAAATAATTCTAATGAGAATAAATAAAGAATACACAAAGGAGGAACTGGAAGAAGAACTATCTAAAAAGAAGTATCTAAACTCATTCACGATCTTTAAATCATTAGAAGTTCCCAATTCAACATTCAATAACTGGATAATAGAAGCACCGGCGGGCGACTGCAGGAAAATTGTCAAAACAGGGAAAATAAAATTATTTTACGAACTAATCAAGACCGATTTCTATATAAGAGTGCTGAGATGTACTAACTGCCAAGAGCTAGGCAATCACACCAAATCACAGTGTGAATTTGGATCACGGTGTGCGAACTGTTCAGGGAAACATCAAACAAGTGAGTGTGAGGAAAATATAAAGAAATGCATAAATTGCTTGAGATATAACAAGGAAGACTCAAATCACCCAGCATACTCTCCCCAATGTCCAATCTTCCAGCACGAAAAAGGGAGGAGACTGGAGGACTATCATAAATCAAAAGCACTAAACCCAAACATAAAGAACCTAACAAACGGTAGGAAAGATAAAAATGAAACGCAGCTCAGAAGAAACTATAAAGGAAAAGATCAACTAGTAGAACAAACACATAATGGAAGTAAAGAAAAGAAAGGATTTCACTCTTCGGAAAACAGTACAAGAAGATACAGACAAGACAAAGGAAATAACTATGAGGAATCCTACGATTATAGAGAGCGAAAAGAGTACAAAAACAAAAGATACGAGAGAAGAGACGATAGGTCAAGACATAGAGAAGATGAAATAACAAATCGACATGGAGAAACCAGAATAATAAGAATGAGGACATTCGAAAATTCCAACAGAAAAAACTACAACTATAAATATCCAAATTACACAAGGGAGGCACAGCCTCCCTATCGCCGATAGAGGCGATACGGCTAATTCAAGCACTCCAAGCCAAATATCTTCTAACACAGGCAAACCAAAAAGAAATAAAAAACAGCAACAAGAAAATATCCCAAAAACAAGTATTTCTGCCATTAATAACTTAAAATTCGCACAGATAAATCTACAAAGGAGCAAAACTGCAACAGCGGATTTAATTAACACACTTTATAAAGAGAAATACTCAATTGCCTGTATCCAGGATTGTAACATGACAAACAACCGCCCACATGGCCTGCCAAGAGGCACTCCATGCTATGCTTCTAATAAAAAGAATAGCTTTATATTAATAATCGATCCAAATATTGGACATATCAAACTAGGCAGCACAGATCATACAGTAGTGGTAAACTTAACACTATCTAAAAGAATATTAACAGTGATATCCCAGTATTCACCTCCCTCTGCCAAGCTACACGAAGACCTAGAAGATTGGAGCACCATTACAGGCATGTCGTCAGACATATTGCTTCTTGGTGACTTCAACGCACACAGTGTGCTATGGGGATATCCGAAAGACGATGAAAAAGGCCATCACCTTTTAAATCTGATGGGTCAAAGACATTTAATCTCCCTAAATGACCCTCACAGTCTACCGACTTTCGAAACAAAGCACCTGAAGGGTTGGCCAGATGTCTCACTGGCATCCTTCTCGCTGTTCCCACAAATAGAAAATTGGACAATTGACAGTGACCTTAACTATGGGGATCACCGATTAATAACTATAACCACAGACATTTCAATCATCAAACTCCCGAAAAGGAGATACAGAACTAAAAACATCTCATTTAAGAAATTTAATAAACTGTTATCCAAGAATATCTCAGAAAAACAGCTGAACTTTAACAATCTAATCTCCACTCAAGAATTTGACAGAAGATATGATATTTTCTATAAATTAATAAAAGAAGCCTGCGACAGAAACCTAAAAAAGAAAAACAACACTTTTACCCCTAAGATATCATGGTGGACTCAGGATCTCCGTAGACAGAGGAATTACGTCAAGGCACTGCAAAGAAAAACAAAACTCCCAGAAGCATCTCAAACAGATATAATAAAATATAAAAGAGAAAGAGCTCTATACAAACAGAACATACTCAAATCAAAAAAGACTTCCTGGACAAAATTATGCGAAAATACAAGAGATCCCTTCGGTAAGATAAAGTCAATAGCTTTCCAAGATTTTCACAGGGCAGAAATCACAACACTCTCAACTTCATCAGCAGAAATTCACTCCAACTCTTCCTTCTACAAGGAATTAACAACAAATATTTTCGGACAGTCCAAAAAACCAAAACCAACAACCATACAACCAGATGACTCAGCATCTCCATTCTTAATTCAAGAACTCAAAACAGCAATATTTTCTTTCAATGCAAATAAGGCACCTGGTCCGGACAATATAGACCACTATATAATTCGTAATATCTTCAAAACTCATGCTAACCTGCTACTTGAGATGTACAACTCAGCCCTAAAACTCAATTACTTTCCGAATCAATGGAAAGTAGGGGAACTAGTTTATTTCCTGAAATCGGGACGTCCACCAGATGATCATCACTCTTACAGACCAATATCCCTCCTGCCAGTTTTTGGGAAGATCCTCGAAAAAATGCTATTAAGAAGAATTAACTACTCATTAACATCATCTTCAGTACAACATCTTAATAACTCACAGCATGGCTTCTTGGAAGGACACTCAACTGAAACAGCCTTGCAAGATCTCTTATTAAAAATTCAACGTTTATCACAAGACAACAATTACATCTCCTTAGTTTCCCTTGACTTTCAAAATGCCTTTGATAAGTTACCGTGGCACATTACGATGGAAGAAATCGATGAACTTCCTATCGAAAAAGCATACAAAAATACAATATCTTCTTTTCTATCAATAAGAGGAGCATTCTGCAACTGGTTGGACACAGAGGAAATCCACTGGTTCTACAGAGGTTGCCCACAGGGCTCTTGCTTCGGGCCTTTTCTCTGGCGTATCTTCATCAACAAACTACTTAAATTGCTTCATTCACATGGAGTCACCTTTATAGCCTACGCAGACGACATCCTGTTGATAGCGAAAGGGAAGTCATGTAAGGAACTTGAAAATACCACAAATCAAGCACTCGAACTTATAAGCAATTGGGCAAGACAGAACCAAATGACATTCTCTTATGAAAAATGTAGAGTCCTAAACTTACGACGTCCAAGATTCCTAAAAAGGCCCCCCATATTTAAATTGGACAATCATAAACTAAAATCAGAGAACACGCTACAATACTTAGGATTAACATTGGACTCAACTCTCTCTTTTCTTCCTCATCTCAAAAATAAACGAATAGAAATAGTCAAAATAATACAAAACTTAATGAAGTTCTCATCCTCCAGTAGCAGGCTATCAAAACAAATACTTAAAATCTGGTACAAGACCATACTAGAAAGAAAAATCATATACGCATCATCAATATGGTACCCACTTCTTCAAAAATCTCACGGCCTCAAACTAATTTCCTCGATCCAAGCACACTGTCTGCTGATGGTCAGCAGGGCCTACAGGAAGACGGCAACATCAGCGCTCTGTGTCTTGACAGGCTCTCCACCGCTACATTTACAACTACAAAGAGAAGCCTTACATGGCAGAGTTTTGCGGTTAGGAATACCAACTAACAACTATTTCCCGCAAGACTTTCAGAGAAAGATCATCCCTCAAATCAACCCAGCAATACATTATCTGAATATCATATACAACGAACATCAATCACCACCTAACACCGAAATAAACATTTATACTGATGGCTCAAAAACAGAGACAGGTACGGCCTTTGCCTTCTGTACATTTGCTCAGGATTCACTAATACATCAATATTCCCGCACATTAAATAAAGAAAACACGGTGTACCAATCCGAATTGCTAGCAATTCTAAATGCGCTACAATGGACAGAAACAACACATTACAAGAGAATAGGTGTATTCACAGACAGTCAATCTAGTCTTCAAGCACTTGAAAACATCATGTCACAAGATTACCTTATAAATGAAATAATTAAACTTCTGCAGTCAACTGACAAAACTTACTACTTTAAATGGGTTAGAAGTCACGCTGGTCTCATGGGCAATGAACTGGCAGACAAACTCGCCAAAGAAGCGACGTTACAATCTTCCACAGCTTCAAAGATCTTTTTCCCCGTCCCGGCATCATACATCAAAGGGCAAACAAGTCTTCAACTCAAAAATGACTGGCAACAATGCTGGGACTACGAAGAAACAGGACGTTTCACCTACAAACTCTTTCCAAAAATCTCCTCAGATCTCCTGCTCCCGCACCGTAATATCTACTTATTTGCAACGAACCACGGACCATTCCCGGACTACCTCTATAAAATTAATAAAACAGACTCTCCAAGATGTACCTGCGGTCATGTAGGAGACGCCCTACATTATCTATTGAAATGTACTTTAACAGTAGAATATCACATAAGCAAACCAGCTGACTTTACATTAGCAAATTGGTTTAATTATGTGCAAAAAAGACCAAACTTAATGCAGAAAATAATAGATTGTATCAACGTTCTTGAAAATAACCAGTTGCTATTTCAAATGCCCCCACTCTGATAACAGAGATGTGTGTGAAATATGTTAAAAGACAAAACATTCAAAACAGCAATAATAACAATAAGACGTTGTAAAGACATTAAAATTACAGGTTGTGGGTCATCCATAAAACCCTTTTCTTCTTCAATTCAACAATATTTTCTAATCAGAACTATGTATATAGTTTACTATTTAATTTAGTAATTATTTCTAACTTATTAATTTTATATTATCCAGTTAATCTAAATTAGTTTATAATTAGTATATAATATACTCTAGAAAATATAAAAATAATTTATAATCTTATCTAATCTACAAAAAGATCTGTATAATATTCTGGCCCGCCCTGAGTGATGGGGTGGCCGGTTGTAATTAAAAATTGTATTTCATCAAAACAAGAAATAAACATTCATTGGCGACTGGGAGATGAACCTACTGAACGAGCACTCCCGCGCTGCTTCTGTCGGTCCCTGCCCTTGGCGGTGGTTTCGGCGGTTAGTGGATATCACCTACCAGTAGGGGCTTGATGAGCCTATGCCATATGGTGGGCCTCCCCTCTGGTCGAACCTGACCTGACCCCCCCGCCCACCCCCAACCGCCGCCCGAGACTAATAATAAGCTAGAAAAAGCAAGGGGTCGTCGTGTAGCTTCATCGCCCCGAGCCCTCCCTTCCCGCTTTTCGGTGTCTTTAATTTGTGTAAATTCCTTTTTAAATTTGTCCGGTTTCAATTTTTGATTTTTTTTTTTTTTTCAATCTGGCTTTCGCTAGAGAGTCTTTCATTCGGGACGTGGCTGGGCACCTGGGAATCTTGCTTCCGCAAAAGAGTCGGAGTAGAGTAGAAGAATAAAGGGTTGCGTACGAAGATGGGCCGCTCGCCGCGGCGGTTGACCCCCCCGCCCACCCCCAACCGCCGCCCGAGACTAATAATAAGCTAGAAAAAGCAAGGGGTCGTCGTGTAGCTTCATCGCCCCGAGCCCTCCCTTCCCGCTTTTCGGTGTCTTTAATTTGTGTAAATTCCTTTTTAAATTTGTCCGGTTTCAATTTTTGATTTTTTTTTTTTTTCAATCTGGCTTTCGCTAGAGAGTCTTTCATTCGGGACGTGGCTGGGCACCTGGGAATCTTGCTTCCGCAAAAGAGTCGGAGTAGAGTAGAAGAATAAAGGGTTGCGTACGAAGATGGGCCGCTCGCCGCGGCGGTTGACCCCCCCGCCCACCCCCAACCGCCGCCCGAGACTAATAATAAGCTAGAAAAAGCAAGGGGTCGTCGTGTAGCTTCATCGCCCCGAGCCCTCCCTTCCCGCTTTTCGGTGTCTTTAATTTGTGTAAATTCCCTTTTAAATTTGTCCGGTTTCAATTTTTGATTTTTTTTTTTTTTTTTCAATCTGGCTTTCGCTAGAGAGTCTTTCATTCGGGACGTGGCTGGGCACCTGGGAATCTTGCTTCCGCAAAAGAGTCGGAGTAGAGTAGAAGAATAAAGGGTTGCGTACGAAGATGGGCAGCTCGCCGCGGCGGTTGACCCCCCCGCCCACCCCCAACCGCCGCCCGAGACTAATAATAAGCTAGAAAAAGCAAGGGGTCGTCGTGTAGCTTCATCGCCCCGAGCCCTCCCTTCCCGCTTTTCGGTGTCTTTAATTTGTGTAAATTCCTTTTTAAATTTGTCCGGTTTCAATTTTTGATTTTTTTTTTTTTTTCAATCTGGCTTTCGCTAGAGAGTCTTTCATTCGGGACGTGGCTGGGCACCTGGGAATCTTGCTTCCGCAAAAGAGTCGGAGTAGAGTAGAAGAATAAAGAGTTGCGTACGAAGATGGGCCGCTCGCCGCGGCGGTTGACCCCCCCGCCCACCCCCAACCGCCGCCCGAGACTAATAATAAGCTAGAAAAAGCAAGGGGTCGTCGTGTAGCTTCATCGCCCCGAGCCCTCCCTTCCCGCTTTTCGGTGTCTTTAATTTGTGTAAATTCCCTTTTAAATTTGTCCGGTTTCAATTTTTGATTTTTTTTTTTTTTTCAATCTGGCTTTCGCTAGAGAGTCTTTCATTCGGGACGTGGCTGGGCACCTGGGAATCTTGCTTCCGCAAAAGAGTCGGAGTAGAGTAGAAGAATAAAGGGTTGCGTACGAAGATGGGCCGCTCGCCGCGGCGGTTGACCCCCCCGCCCACCCCCAACCGCCGCCCGAGACTAATAATAAGCTAGAAAAAGCAAGGGGTCGTCGTGTAGCTTCATCGCCCCGAGCCCTCCCTTCCCGCTTTTCGGTGTCTTTAATTTGTGTAAATTCCTTTTTAAATTTGTCCGGTTTCAATTTTTGATTTTTTTTTTTTTTCAATCTGGCTTTCGCTAGAGAGTCTTTCATTCGGGACGTGGCTGGGCACCTGGGAATCTTGCTTCCGCAAAAGAGTCGGAGTAGAGTAGAAGAATAAAGGGTTGCGTACGAAGATGGGCCGCTCGCCGCGGCGGTTGACCCCCCCGCCCACCCCCAACCGCCGCCCGAGACTAATAATAAGCTAGAAAAAGCAAGGGGTCGTCGTGTAGCTTCATCGCCCCGAGCCCTCCCTTCCCGCTTTTCGGTGTCTTTAATTTGTGTAAATTCCCTTTTAAATTTGTCCGGTTTCAATTTTTGATTTTTTTTTTTTTTTCAATCTGGCTTTCGCTAGAGAGTCTTTCATTCGGGACGTGGCTGGGCACCTGGGAATCTTGCTTCCGCAAAAGAGTCGGAGTAGAGTAGAAGAATAAAGGGTTGCGTACGAAGATGGGCAGCTCGCCGCGGCGGTTGACCCCCCCGCCCACCCCCAACCGCCGCCCGAGACTAATAATAAGCTAGAAAAAGCAAGGGGTCGTCGTGTAGCTTCATCGCCCCGAGCCCTCCCTTCCCGCTTTTCGGTGTCTTTAATTTGTGTAAATTCCTTTTTAAATTTGTCCGGTTTCAATTTTTGATTTTTTTTTTTTTTTTTTTTTTTTTTTTTTTTTTTTTTTTTTTTTTTTTTTTTTTTTTTTTTCAATCTGGCTTTCGCTAGAGAGTCTTTCATTCGGGACGTGGCTGGGCACCTGGGAATCTTGCTTCCGCAAAAGAGTCGGAGTAGAGTAGAAGAATAAAGAGTTGCGTACGAAGATGGGCCGCTCGCCGCGGCGGTTGACCCCCCCGCCCACCCCCAACCGCCGCCCGAGACTAATAATAAGCTAGAAAAAGCAAGGGGTCGTCGTGTAGCTTCATCGCCCCGAGCCCTCCCTTCCCGCTTTTCGGTGTCTTTAATTTGTGTAAATTCCCTTTTAAATTTGTCCGGTTTCAATTTTTGATTTTTTTTTTTTTTTTTTTTTTTTTTTTTTTTTTTTTTTTTTTTTTTTTTTTTTTTCAATCTGGCTTTCGCTAGAGAGTCTTTCATTCGGGACGTGGCTGGGCACCTGGGAATCTTGCTTCCGCAAAAGAGTCGGAGTAGAGTAGAAGAATAAAGGGTTGCGTACGAAGATGGGCCGCTCGCCGCGGCGGTTGACCCCCCCGCCCACCCCCAACCGCCGCCCGAGACTAATAATAAGCTAGAAAAAGCAAGGGGTCGTCGTGTAGCTTCATCGCCCCGAGCCCTTCCTATTCGACACCTTTCCCCTAACTTTCCTAAACTTTATATGACTTTCGGGTTGTTGTCAGCCAAGTTCACAATTCCTGGTTCACGGGCGGTCCCTGCACTGATTTTTGGCGCATTTTCATCATAAACATTTTAGTGCATCATTTTTCCTTTTCAGGCAAGTGCGGCGGGACCCTAGTAGCGTTGGGTGAGTACTACTTACTTTAATTTTTTAAAGTATTAAGCATTGTTTTCCATTTATCTGGTCCACCCAGTCAGCCCTAACAATATCAGTTCCGTATTTTGTTCAATTGTGGGAAGTCGGGAATTGAAAGGCATTGTTTTTACTGCAGTATTACTGTTGGAGATGTTTGCATCAGCTTTACAATAAGAGTGTAAAATAAATAAATCTGTTAACTAATTTACTTTAGTATTCTATTGATTCATATTGAAATAGTGCAATATTATTCCTGCATTATAACAGGTGAATTAAACTATGGAGACTATTTTTGAAATCAACTTATGAATGTAATAATAATTGTAATTATAATCTGTCAATTATGGGTTACTGGATTGGTATTAAATATGTAAAATATTGGTTTTTTTTTTTTTTTTTAAGTGCATGGTCACGGTGGCACGGGAGGCAGAGTCACATACTTCCCCCCCCCCCTTTTTTTGGCATTTAAATTGCTATCATTTTATTTATTTATTTTGTTTCATTTATTAATTCAAAATTTCCTCCCCCCTCCCCTTTTTTTTTTTTTTTTTTTTTTTTCCTAATTTATTTTGCATTCATTTTCACTTAGTCATTTTCGGCAGTCACGACTGCTGGTTTTTGCTTTGTACTTTCTATATACCTTTCTTTCAATGATATGTAGCGCGGGCCTAGCGGACCCTCATCCGTATTATTAAAACATTATAAACAGCTATCTAGTAAAATTTAATATAATAATTATAAAGAAGGATAATTAATTATACTAAGTGAAAGCGCTGTGCATACAGTATAATCAGGACCGAAAAAGTCACAATAAGCTGATAGAGAAAATCAGAAGTATTTTTATCTACTGATATTATAAAAATATTCACAATGAACCCGGGCGATCCGCGAAATGAAAAAGAGTTGCAGTCGCAAAGGAATGATTCCTCTGTCATAACAGAGTCAGATGGAGACGGGATGAAGTCTAACGAAAAAGAAACACAGCTACCACAGCGAGCAAACAAAAATTACCAGTCGGGAGATGAACTGCTGCCATTTGACGCCGAAACAGCATCACGAATGACGATACCGGCTTTAATGGATCAGATGCTGAGACATCTAAAGAAACACGAAAAAGGAAGTAGTGAAAACGCACAAAAATACAGAAAGATTTTGGAGGAAAAAGTGATGGAATTAGAGAAAGAAACCGCAAGACAACACGACAAGGCTGAGAAGGAAGAACACCAAGAAAGAGACACGTTGTCGAAAATGGCAGATCAGGTACTAGAATTCATGCACCAACTACAAACGCAGTTAGCGACAAACAAAGAAGTAAAGATAAAGAACACCATGGCATCAGTAATCAAAAACCTTAAGCAGCTCAAACAACAGACAGAAGAAAAAGATCACTTAATAACGAAACTCAGCGAAAGAATTAAATTCCAAGAAGAGTTAATCAAACAGACAAAACAAGATAAAATCGAAAGAGAAGATCAATTGATCAACGATATGAACAAAATCATACAACAGAATCATGAACAAATGGAAAAAAGACTCGTCGAACATGTTACCACTCTTCAGGCTGAAAACCAAAAGGACTCGATTGACCATAGAGAGGGTGAAACAACAATAGAAAATGATCGACCAACATATGCAGAAATGGCAAATTTTCCACCGCTCCCACAAGAAAAACCGACACTAATACTAACACCAAAAGACAAGGAAACAAAAATGCCAATAATAAAGAAAGTTCTCAATTCTATGAATATGGCTGAATTACCACCAGTAGACTGCCAAACAACTAAACAAAATAAAATAATAATAACATGCAAAAACAAATTTGACCTAGAACAGGTGAAAGATAAAATCCGCACAACAGAAGATATGGCGGAAAAACTGGATATTAAAGAACCAAACCCGAGAACAGCCCGAGTGATAGTCTTTGGAGCCCCAGAGGCCCCAGTAGTAAAACGGAAAAACGTAGAAAGAGAAGCAGACAGTTCACAGGACAACTCAGAAGAGCAACAAGAATTATATGAAAAACAAGTACTCTATCCGGCTTTGGAAAGGGCTCTGAGGAAGAAGGTGCAATATAAGCTGATAAGAGTATTGAAAGGTAGAGAGGGCGAGGAAACCTCGCACTTGGTGTTACAGCTACTGGAGAGAGACGCACTGCAACTAATGGCTGGAAAATTGTGCATAGGATTTAACCGGTGCACGGTTAGACGTTACGTGTTCATTCAAAGGTGTTTTAACTGTCAGCAAATCGGGCATACGGCAAGAATGTGCCATAATCCAGAGGCCTGCGCTAAATGTGGCAAAGGCCACAACATCAAGGATTGTACTTCAAAAAAAGAAGAGTGTGTTAACTGCAAAATAGTGCTCGACTACTACAAGGGGGACCATAGGAAAGCTGGACTGTATGAAAAACATCCATCTTACGATCCATCCTGCAGCGTGTACCTGCGAAAGAAACAAGAAGCTCTAGCGTCATTGTCTTATAGAGGTGACAGTCGCTGCCCGTCTTATAAACAAGGCCAAAGAACAGTAGCACAACAGCGTAATCAACGGCCCAGCTTTTAAGGTAATCCAGTGTAACCTTCAAAGAAACAAAAGTAAGACGGCAGCTTTTGTTCAGTTTGTTATCGACGGGGGGTTCGCTCTGGCATGTCTGCAGGATGCATACATCTGGGAGGGCCGCCCTTGCGCACTCCCCCTAACAGTCCCTTGTTACAGCTCCAGTTCTCTAAATTGTCAAATATTAATTCTAGATCAAAATTTAAAACATTGCTTATCCTCTAAAAATAATCATTCCGTATTTGTAAATTTAGAACTCCCACAATTAATTCTATCAGTAGGCAGTCTGTACTGTCCCCCGAAAGCTGATCTTGATGTGGACCTACAGGACTGGCGGTTCTCGAGTAAACTAAGCGAAATGACTCTGGTTCTTGGAGATTTTAACGCCCACGACGGTCTCTGGGGTTATGAGAAAGATGATGCCAGAGGGAGGCTCCTCGTCGACTTTTTGCTCGCAAACAGTTTAATAATCCTGAATTCCCCGGATTGCCTGCCAACATTTGAGGTGGGGGCTAGGAGTGGTCGTCCAGATCTCTCCGTTTGTTCACAGCCACTCTTCAGCAAAATTGGCAGCTGGGAAGTTGTCCCTGAACTTTTCGGCGACCACAGGCCTATCATTACGGAACTCCTTATGGAAATCCCCCCCTTGCCAAAGAGAAGATATAAAACTAAAAATGTTCCTCTTTCAAAATTTTTATCAAAAGCTAAAACATCACTTCAAAAAATTAATTTGAACTTCGCCGCAGCACAATCACCACAAGATCTAGACTATACTTATAAAAAATTTGAAGAATCAGTACAAATTTCGGCAAAGGCCACATTTAAATTGAAACCCCCCTTTAGGAAGGCAAAGTTCTCTTGGTGGTCGCCGAGTCTTCGTGCGCAGAGGAATAAGGTCCGAGCGTTGTACCGAAAGTATAAGTCTTCGGACCTTGATCCAGCTTTTTATCAAACTTACAAGAAAGAAAGAGCATTATACCAACGACAAATACAAAAGGAAAAAAGCTTGGCATGGGACAACTTCTGTAAGAAACAGACAAATCCTTACGGTATTTCAAAAAAACTGGCTTTCCAAGACTTCCAGGACAGCCTCATCAGCTACCTCCCGGACACGGCTTTCCCGGCTTCCAGGTCTTCCACCCTTTTCACCCTAACAGAAAATCTTTTTGGTGCTTCCTCGGGAGCGCCAACCTTCCCGGTTATGGCAAATAGATTAAACAACTCCAACGATCAAACGCCATTCACACAAAGAGAATTACGTAACGCAATTTATAGTTTCAATCCGAATAAGGCCCCTGGCCCCGATGGTATAGACCATCGGATGATCAGGGCCCTTTTTCATGGTTTGCCAGACATATTTTTAAATCTCTTTAACAAAGCGTTTGAATTTAATTACTTTTTGGAGGCCTGGAAGGTGGGCGAGCTTGTCTTCTTCAGGAAGGCGGGTAAGCCCATAGATCAGCATACTTCATTCCGTCCCATTACATTATTACCTATTTTAGGCAAGGTATTTGAAAAATTACTATTACGTCGAATTCATCATTTAATAACAACAAATAACTCACTCTCAGGCAAGCAACACGGCTTTCTCCAAACAAAATCAACGGAGACCGCACTTCAAACCGCCCTATCATACATAGACTTAAATAAAAGTAAAAATAATTATACCTCTTTTATCTCACTAGATTTCATGGGGGCATTTGACAATCTTCCATGGGATCTGGTAATTCTGGCTCTGCAACGCTTGGGAATTCCTCTACAGTTTATAAAAACCATAGCCTCCTTTCTTTCAGGTAGACGAGCTCTTGTTGACTGGCTAGTCCCAACAATGTTATATTATTTTTCAAAAGGTTGTCCCCAGGGTTCCTGCCTTGGTCCCTTCCTTTGGCTGGTACTTCTGGAGACACTGTTGGTCTCATTTGTTTTCGAGTTCTGTGAGTTGGTGGCGTATGCAGATGATGTTTTGGTAGTCATTTGGGGACAATCGCGTGATCACTTAGAACACTGGGGCTCACTAGCATTAAACTTCATTCAAAATTGGGCAGACACAAATCACATAACCATATCCCAGGAAAAATCAACAACAGTCACATTCGGAAAACCAAAAATATTGCAGAGAGGCCCACTATACAAATTAAAGGGGAAAAACATTAAAACGGTAAAGGTTATGAAATACTTAGGGGTATTAATTGATCAACACTTGAACTTTTTACCACACTTGGTAAACAAGAGACAAGAAATAACGGAAATCACACAACACATCTACAAATTCACTTCTTCTTCGGGTCGCCTACCCTTATATTTCTTCAAAATCTGGTACACATCAATTCTGCAGCGTCAACTGGCTTATGCGTGTGCGGTGTGGTACCCGCGTATGTCGTACACACACGGTGCTCGACATCTCCTGGCTGCTCAGAGGCGGGCTTTACTGGTAATTTCACGTGCATATAGAAATACTTCCACTGTGGCTCTCCAGGTTCTAACGGGCCTCCCGCCATTAGACTTGCAGCTGGAAGCGGAGTCTGAGTTTGCTCGGGTTTCTCGCTTGGGTGTCTCAACAACCAACTACTTTGCTCCCCTATATTCTTCCAAATGTTCAAAGTATCGTCTTTCCTCGTTACTTGAACCTATCACGATCTGTCCAACTCAAAATTTTTTGGGAAAAACCCACATCTTCACAGATGGTTCAAAAACGGATTCCGGTACTGCATCGGCTTTTTGTGTTTTCAGGGAAAATCAACTTATTCACTCATGGCAGACAAGTTTGGACCCGGGCAATTCGGTATTCCAGGCCGAGCTGTTTGCAATCCTGAGAGCGGTCCTCTGGGCAGTGGAGGATGCTGACACAGATTTCCTAATTTCTACGGATAGTCTGTCGAGCCTGATGGCCTTGTCAAAATTTGATGTGGACAACTATCTCGTTCTAGAAATAATAGAACAATTGACACACTCCAATAAAAACTACTTTTTTAATTGGGTGAGGGGCCACTCGGGAATACAGGGGAATGAACTGGCCGACCAACTGGCTAGATCAGCAACAGAGGATGATACAATACCAACAACATTTTTGCCACTGCCACCATCTACACTGAAACGTGAATTACAGAGAAGACTACAAGAAAAGTGGCAGCAGCGTTGGATCACAGCAGCGGTGGGTCGCTATACAATAGACTTCGTCCCAGAAGTCTCATCCCGCTTTTTTATTCATAATAGATACTTGTACATATTCTTGACAAACCACGGACCATTTCAAGAACACTTATATACAATAAACAAAAGGGACTCACCATTATGCATCTGTGGTTCACTGGCAAATTCATTACATTACATATTAGACTGCACACTCACGTCACACTATCATGTTAAAAAGCCGCAAAACATGTCACTAAAAGATTGGCTGGTCTACCTGTTGGATAGGCCGCTACTACTAAATCGGATTTGCAAATGCATGAAGTTCCTAGAAAATAACGAACACTTTTTCTCTAATCCACTCCCCTACTGAGGGGAGGACTGCTCTCTGATGTACCAGGCAGGAACCTCATTCTAATTAAAATTGTATTGAGTCCTATGGTTTTTTGAAAACTGTATTTATTAGGGCATAATTGCAATTAAGTGTAACCCAATTCATATGTGTGTTTCTTTCCCTGGCGTTGTGGATCTGGGTGCCATCTGCGGTTATTCACATGGCTTAGGTATCTTTGGATGTTTAAATATCGGTGCATTTATTGTCATACATCATTTATATTTTATCATTTCATTATTGTGTTTTGTTGTGGATGTTCATATGGCTTATGTATCTTGGATGTTTAAATATTGGTGCATTTATTGTCATACATCATTCATCATTTATATTTTATTATTTCATTATTGTGTTTTGTTGTGGATCTGGGTGCCATCTGTGGATGTTCACATGGCTTATTATCTTTGGATGTTTAAATATTGGTGCATTTATTGTCATACATCATTCATCATTTATATTTTATTATTTCATTATTGTGTTTTGTTGTGGATCTGGGTGCCATCTTTGCATGTTCACATGGCTTATTATCTTTGGATGTTTAAATATTGGTGCATTTATTGTCATACATCATTTATATTTTATTACTTCATTATTGTTTTTTTAAGTATTAAAAGTGTAAAGGCCCGGTTCGCCCAGAAAAATTGGGTAACCAATTGTGATTGGAAATGTACATAATGTTAAATGAAAATAAATTTTCGGCATCGGAAAGCGGGACGGTTTGGTTCAAGTGTCTTCCCCCAGGGACTGCACTAAAACTCAAAAGCATTTGCTGGGTTTCCCTGGGCGGCCATCCTCGCCCCGAGCCCTCCCTTCCCGCTTTTCGGTGTCTTTAATTTGTGTAAATTCCTTTTTAAATTTGTCCGGTTTCAATTTTTGATTTTTTTTTTTTTTTTCAATCTGGCTTTCGCTAGAGAGTCTTTCATTCGGGACGTGGCTGGGCACCTGGGAATCTTGCTTCCGCAAAAGAGTCGGAGTAGAGTAGAAGAATAAAGGGTTGCGTACGAAGATGGGCCGCTCGCCGCGGCGGTTGACCCCCCCGCCCACCCCCAACCGCCGCCCGAGACTAATAATAAGCTAGAAAAAGCAAGGGGTCGTCGTGTAGCTTCATCGCCCCGAGCCCTACCTTCCCGCTTTTCGGTGTCTTTAATTTGTGTAAATTCCCTTTTAAATTTGTCCGGTTTCAATTTTTGATTTTTTTTTTTTTTTTTTTCAATCTGGCTTTCGCTAGAGAGTCTTTCATTCGGGACGTGGCTGGGCACCTGGGAATCTTGCTTCCGCAAAAGAGTCGGAGTAGAGTAGAAGAATAAAGGGTTGCGTACGAAGATGGGCCGCTCGCCGCGGCGGTTGTTTAGTCTCGGAAGTTCTGTCATTGCCTTCACCATTGAAGCATCGGAAAAATTTTGAGTGCAATGAACGGCTAATTTCTCAGGAACGGGGTAAGCTAGCATGCTCTACTATATATCAATCTCTTTCTCTCTTTATGATCTTTAATTTGATACCTATCCCATGTTGCTACGTGCACTAGAACCGAAGTTGTGTTCAATTAATTTTCTCTCTCTTTTTTACCACATGACTTTCGGTTTCGAAAATGTATGCGGACTTCCTATGTTTATTTTGGGTGTTTAACTGAACCGTTTTGATAAATATGGTATAAATGATGTTCTACAGAGTTTTATCTTTAATGTGGTACATGGTTTTTCTATCTATCATAACTATATAAAAAGTTATTAGCATAAATGCAAGGTTCACTTTTTGAGCCATTTTCGTTTTTGAGATAAAAGTGACAATTTTCAAACGTTAATTAAATATATAATTTTTGATGTAATTTCAAAATTCTTTCATGCGTTACCTTCAGTTTGAATCGTAGACCTTTTATCTTCCATTTTCTTTAAGTTTTCATCAAGTTTGTTATGTTATCTAAGTGTTTGAAAATTGTCGTTTTTGGACGCCATTTTCCCATAGACTTTACATTACGTAAACATCAAAATTCTTTAGCTTCTTATTCTTAATAAACGTGTTCATTTTGAATTTCTTTCGGTAAATTTAGTTCTTTCATAGTTTTAACTTTCTTCCGGTACTATTTTTATTAAGTTTTCGATAGTTTTTGACTATTTAGTGAGTGATTTAAAAAGTACTGTTTTGGGAGATTGGCGTTCTCAGAATCCCATGTTAATCTATGGGAAAAATTTTGTCGTTAGAAAATTTTCATAAGGCTCAAATTCACCTTTTGGTCACTAGTTTTTAAAAACTAATACCATATTCGTATATAGAAATGTTTAAGCTTTCATTATATACCAGTGTTATATTATTATGAAGTGTTTTTATATATTAAATAAATTTCTGAAAAGTGTAGTGGAAATTTTTGTTCCAACCCCATTTCCCATAGCGTTAGGGATTTTGTGTACTTGTTTGGATCACACTTTGCACCACTTTTTCCTATTATTAACGTTATAAATTTATGCGTTTTGAAAAGTTAATAGTTTAAGCTTTCGAGCGGTGCTATTTTTATTATTTTATTGTATCTCTAAGTATTTTTAATTTGTACTTGAAAATTGAATATTTTTATTCCATCGTGATTGAGTGGTTGGTGGTTTCTTGTATCAAGACATAAGCTCAGTAGTAAATTCATATGTTTAGTTGTATTTTTTTTTTTTTTTTTTTTTTTTTTTTTTTTTTATAAATATTCTGCTAATATCATGTGGTGTACAGTCGACTGATTTATATGTTGAGCACCGGACCCATGACGATTCCTGACACAATAGGGAAAAAACACAAGAAAAAATATTGAGTTAAAAGTGGTTAGGGGGGGGTTGGAGAATTAAAAAGAGTCGGCGAGGGGGGGAAACTCCTGTTTTGGACTGATTTTGGATCGTGTCATGGGTTTCTGGTGCCGTGGAGTGAGTTGTGTGGAGTGGGTTTCAGAGTTGTGACTATCGTGGAGTGGGTTTCAGAGTTGTGACTATCGTGGAGTGGGTTGTGTGGAGTGGGTTTCGGAGTTGTAAATATCGTGGAGTGGGTTTCAGAGTTGTGACTATCGTGGAGTGGGTTGTGTGGAGTGGGTTTCAGAGTTGTGACTATCGTGGAGTGGGTTGTGTGGAGTGGGTTTCAGAGTTGTAAATATCGTGGAGTGGGTTTCAGAGTTGTGACTATCGTGGAGTGGGTTGTGTGGAGTGGGTTTCAGAGTTGTGACTATCGTGGAGTGGGTTGTGTGGAGTGGGTTTCAGAGTTGTGACTATCGTGGAGTGGGTTGTGTGGAGTGGGTTTCAGAGTTGTAAATATCATGGAGTGGGTTTCATATGTTTTGAGTGTGAGGGTTGATTTCAGTGTGAAGGTTTCAGAGTTGTGACTATCGTGGAGTGGGTTGTGTGGAGTGGGTTTCAGAGTTGTAAATATCATGGAGTGGGTTTCATATGTTTTGAGTGTGAGGGTTGATTTCAGTGTGAAGGTTTCAGAGTTGTGACTATCGTGGAGTGGGTTGTGTGGAGTGGGTTTCAGAGTTGTAAATATCGTGGAGTGGGTTTCAGAGTTGTAAATATCGTGGAGTGGGTTGTGTGGAGTGGGTTTCAGAGTTGTAAATATCATGGAGTGGGTTTCAGAGTTGTAAATATCATGGAGTGGGTTTCATATGTTTTGAGTGTGAGGGTTGTTTTCAGTGTGAAGGTTTCAGAGTTGTGACTATCGTGGAGTGGGTTGTGTGGAGTGGGTTTCATATGTTTTGAGTGTGAGGGTTTCAAAGTCGTGTTTATCGTGGAGTGGGTTGTTTTCAGTGTGAGGGTTGTTGTCCGTGTGAGGGTTTCAAAGTCGTGTTTATCGTGGAGTGGGTTGTTTTCAGTGTGAGGGTTGTTGTCCGTGTGAGGGTTTCAGAGTCGTGTTTATCGTGGAGTGGGTTGTTTTCAGTGTGAGGGTTGTTGTCCGTGTGAGGGTTTCAAAGTTGTGTTTATCGTGGAGTGGGTTGTTGTCCGTGTAAGGGTTTCAAAGTTGTGTTTATCGTGGAGTGGGTTGTTGTCCGTGTAAGGGTTTCAAAGTTGTGTTTATCGTGGAGTGGGTTGTTGTCCGTGTAAGGGTTTCAAAGTTGTGTTTATCGTGGAGTGGGTTGTTGTCCGTGTAAGGGTTTCAAAGTTGTGTTTATCGTGGAGTGGGTTTCATATGGTTTTCCGATGTTTTTATAGGGGTCCTTTCATAGAATGGGTTTCACAGTTTTGTTTTGGGGGAGGTGCCCTCTGTGGTAGGGTCTTTTTCGAAACATCCCAACTCGTATTCACGCTCGAGGTCGAAGGAAAACCACAGTAAAACCTTCGACGGTTAGGCGGACGGCCACCACCCCCGCCGAAATAAAAAAAAGGGACTTTTGTGTGTGGGGTGCCCTCTGTGGCAGGGTCTTTTGCGGGGGGTGGACCTAACCCGTATTCACGCTCGAGGTCGAAGGAAAACCACAGTAAAACCTTCGACAGTTAGGACCCGATCCCTGAAAAAGAAGACTTTAATCTTTCTCTCACCCTGAAAAAGAAAACATCGCCCTGAAAAAGAAAAACTTTCTCTTTATTCTTTCTCTCTCTCTCCCTGAAACCCATTTTATACTTTTCTCTCCCTGAAAAAGAAAACATCGCCCTGAAAAAGAAAAACTTTCTCTTTATTCTTTCTCTCTCTCCCTGAAACCCATTTTATACTTTTCTCTCCCTGAAAAAGAAAACATCGCCCTGAAAAAGAAAAACTTTCTCTTTATTCTTTCTCTCTCTCTCCCTGAAACCCATTTTATACTTTTCTCACCCTGAAAAAGAAAACATCGCCCTGAAAAAGAAAAACTTTCTCTTTATTCTTTTTCTCTCTCTCCCTGAAACCCATTTTATACTTTTCTCTCTCTGAAACATCGCCCTGAACTTTTATTTTTTTCTCTCTCCATCGCCCTGAAAAAGAACTCACTGTATTCTTTTCTCTCGCCCTGAAACAAAAAACAGAGTCAAAGAAAACACACACACTACAGAAAAAAAAAACATTTTTTTTATTTCACCACCTACCTTTCAGAAGGGGGGGGGGGGGGGTGGTCTCGAGCGAATCCAGCCCGGATTCGAGCGGCCCCAAGTTTTTCTGACCCCCCCTCCCCGGCGCCAGGGAGCGGGGGGGGGATTCGGTGGCCCTCGGCACTCGAAGCGACTCGAGCTCGGGACCCTCCCCCTTGGATCCAAGACTTTCCGTCACCTACCTTTTTTTCAGATGCCACACACGGAGAGGGGGAGTATGTCCGGTGGTCCTCGGCACTCGAGCGAATCTAGCCCCGGATTCGAGCAGCCCCGCCCCTGAGGGGGGAATTCGGTGGCCCTCGTCACTCGAAGCGACTCGAGCTCGGATTCAAGCGACCCCGCTCGGACCCCGCTCGTGGTGGGAGGAGAGCGAGATGGGTTTTTTTTTGGGCGAGAGGAGGGCGGGTGGCCCTCGGCACTCGGAGCGAATCAAGCCCGGAAGACCTTCCCCACCCCGGACAACCGGTACAAATGAAAATGCAATATATAGATCTCTTTACTATATATGCAGGTGTCGGGGAGGGGGGTGGGCCCTCCGAGCGACTCCAGCTCGGATTCGAGCGGCCCCCTGTCTCTAATGAAACTCTCGATCCCTCCAATGCCCCCCGGGGCTCCCTTCCATCTTCTTTTTCCCCTCTCTCTCTATCCAGCGACCGTGGCCCGTCCTTTCCTCCTGCGAACCGCCGAAAGGGGTCAAGCGACTCTTTACACCACGGAGGTTCTCCCACTCCATACAAGGCCCAGGGCCCCACTAGGGGGGGGGTGAGCACCTTTGGACCACTTGCCGCAGATTTGTTAAACCTCACCCTTCCCCAGCCGTGGCACCTCCCGCCCATTCACGCTCCTGGACCGCAGTGCAACAAAAGCATGCATGAGCGGGAAGCCTCTTCCACCGAAAAGGCGCGTCTCCACGCCTGTCACCCCCCATAGAAGGGGGGGAGTCGTTGCTCTCTGACAGGGCCCCAGACACCACACACACAAGCAATGTCCATGCAAGGCACCGAGCATCTATCAAAGTCTCCGTATCATCGGGTACCGTTTAGGCGCTATGCCTAGTCTGGAACTAGAAGAAGGGTTGAATCCTTTTCCGCTCCAGTGTCCCGGGTAACCCGGATAAGGGGTTCCTTGCCAGAGACCTCTAAAGACCCCGTCGAGAGAACAAAACTCGTTCGGTAGCCTCAGGGAAGTCCGCAGTCGAGAACGGGCCCAACAGTCACCGGGGAGGGGGGCGAGAGAGGGTACACGAGAAAAACAGAATCGAGCCGCCCCAAGAGGAGGGGGGGAGTGGCCCTCGGCACTCGGACGAATCCAGCCCGGATTCGAGCGGCTCCCCCGCAGTTTATGACCCCGGCAACTGGAAATAAAGGGAGGGCATTTATAAAAAAATGCGATATATAGATAGCTTCACTATATATGCATGAGGTGGGGGATGTTGCCATACACGGGGAGGGGGGGGTAGCCCTCGGCACTCGAAGCGACTCTAGCCCGGATTCAAGCGGCCCTCCCGAGTCTCGGACTCTTGTGGTCTGGGAGCACTGGAGGTGGAACACCTAAAAGGCACACGGCAATGGCACACATCGACTGGAGGTGGAACACACAAAGGAACTCTTCTCAAATCTTTGTTTTCATACGAAGGAATCTGGAGCGCTGCAATGAGAATGGAAAACGACATTTTAAAAACAAAAAACAATTTTTAATAACATTTTCAAAAAAGTTGCATGAAATTTCAAAGACTCGAGATAATATAAGCTGAAAAGGCTTTGGATTGGAACAATCAACATTTCTTGTCCCGATCCATGAGTGTCACATTTAAAGAATAGAGAGAAAATACATTTCAGCCAAAATATTATATTAGATACTTAAAATTAAAAAATTCCTTCAAGACACGACAAAGTTCCTGTAGAAATTAAAACATAGAGATACCAGTTTTTGATATACTATTATAAAGTTATAGTGTCTGGGAGTATTTTTAATGTGTATTACTCATTAATATATTATTTAATTCATTACTCATTTGCGGGTATGGAGTATTTTTAATGTGTATTACTAATTAATATATTATTTAATTCATTACTCGTTTGCGTATTGTTTAATGAAATCAAGAAAATTTTCGCAATGATTGCTTAAATTATAACTGTATTAAATTTCAAAACAATTGAATTTAAAACATTTCAAAAACCTTAATCCATTAAAAATAGTTTTTATGAAGGGGTCTCTCACTGAATATCAATCAAAACATCCAAAGTGTGAATGAGTGTATTTTTAATGCCTGTCTAAGTATAAACATGAACATTTGATAAAACAGATTTTGCCTTTTAATATACTACTATTAGAAACTGAACAGATCTTCAAAGAATTTCTTTATTGTGGGAAAGAAAAATCAACTTTTTTTCTTTTTTATTGAATAACAATAATCATAACAAAAAATCTTACCCAGAGTTGTCAAGTCTCCGGCACACCACTATTATTTTACAGAAAATGTTGTTCCTTTAAATCGCCCAATTGTTCTAATTAAATAAAACAACATTTTCTGTCTTAAAATACTTGTATCTAAAAGGCCGGAGACTTGGCAGCTCTGCTTACCATAGCAAATAATTAAAAGTAGGTCATTTTAAACGAGCCATCTATTTAAAATTTTATAGAAATCCATACATATGTTCTCAAAATATCATGCGCGCGCAATGACTTACAGAGTAATAAAAAGAGTTCTTTTAAATTCAATAATCCATCAATTCTGAAAAGGTCTGCTCAACAAGCGCAAAAACGTTTTGACACATTCATTTTTTTTAACGGAAAGTCATAAAAGTGGAAGGCGATTTGGAATCGAACTGTGTTTTTCATTATTTCTTTTTTGATAAAGCACCTATTGAGCTTATAAGCGCTTTTGATCGCGTGACATTCATTTTTTAACGGAAAGTCATAAAAATGGAAGGCGATTTGGAATCGAACTGTGTTTTTCATTATTTCTTTTTTGATAAAGCACCTATTGAGCTTATAAGCGCTTTTGATCGCGTGACATTCATTTTTTAACGGAAAGTCATAAAAGTGGAAGGCGATTTGGAATCGAACTGTGTTTTCCATTATTTTTGATAAATGACCTATTGAGCTTATAAGCGCTTTTGATCACGTGACATTCATTTTTTTAACGGAAAGTCATAAAAGTGGAAGCTGGAATCGAACTGTGTTTTCCATTATTTTTGATAAATGACCTATTGAGCTTATAAGCGCTTTTGATCACGTGACATTCAGTTTTTAACGGAAAGTCATAAAAGTGGAAGGCGATTTGGAATCGAACTGTGTTTTCCATTATTTTTGATAAATGACCTATTGAGCTTATAAGCGCTTTTGATCACGTGACATTCATTTTTTTAACGGAAAGTCATAAAAGTGGAAGCTGGAATCGAACTGTGTTTTCCATTATTTTTGATAAATTACCTATTGAGCTTATAAGCGCTTTTGATCACGTGACATTCAGTTTTTTAACGGAAAACCATAAAATTGGAAGGTGGAATCGAACTGTGTGTTCCATTAATTTTTTTCGATAAATTACCTATTGAGCTTATGAGCGCTTTTGATCACGTGACATTCAGTTTTTTAACGGAAAGTCATAAAATTGGAAGGTGGAATCGAACTGTGTGTTCCATTATTTCTTTTTTTTGATAAATTACCTATTGAGCTTATAAGCGCTTTTGATCACGTGACATTCAGTTTTTTAACGGAAAGTCATAAAATTGGAAGCTGGAATCGAACTGTGTGTTCCATTATTTCTTTTTTTTTGATAAATTACCTATTGAGCTTATAAGCGCTTTTGATCACGTGACATTCAGTTTTTTAACGGAAAGTCATAAAATTGGAAGGTGGAATGGAACTGTGTGTTCCATTATTTTTTTTTTTTTTTTTTTTTTTTTTTTTTTTGATAAATTACCTATTGAGCTTATGAGCGCTTTTGATCACGTGACATTCAGTTTTTTAACGGAAAGTCATAAAATTGGAAGGTGGAATCGAACTGTGTTTTCCATTATTTCTTTTTTTTGATAAAGCACCTATTGAGCTTATAAGCGCTTTTGATCACGTGACATTCAGTTTTTTAACGGAAAGTCATAAAATTGGAAGGTGGAATCGAACTGTGTTTTCCATTATTTCTTTTTTTTGATAAAGCACCTATTGAGCTTATAAGCGCTTTTGATCGCGTGATATTCAGTTTTTTAACGGAAAGTCATAAAATTGGAAAGTGGAAGCGATTTGGAATCGAACTGTGTTTTCCATTATTTTTGATAAATTACCTATTGAGCTAAAGCGCTTTTGTTCACGTGACAAAGACGTTTTCCACCCTTTCTTGCGTGTGATTATTTTTCTTTCGCGCCGGAGTTTGGTTCAAAACACTCACTTTGATACTATTTTCTGACAGATCTGTTGCGTTTGCAAAACAAGCGGGTAAGTGGGATCACAGATTGCACAGAGGGTTCCGTTTAATATTTCTTTTAAAACACTTTAATCCTTTTGCGAAATCTGCTTTAAAGCTTAAAATACACACAAATTGGAGCCCAGAGGGTTAAATATAAGACTTTCTCAAAATTGTATGATTTGTCGTTTGATGTGAGGTTTTCAGCTATAAGTAACCAAAATTTCAAGTCTTCAACTTAATTAGGGGCTCAGTTAGAAAAAAAAGCTTAAAATACACAAGTTGGAGCCCGAAGGGTTAAATAGAAGACTTTCTCAAAATTGACTAATTTGTCGTTTGATGTGAGGTATTCAGCTATAAGTATGCAAAATTTCAAGTCTTCAACGTAATTAGGGGCTCAGTTAAAAGCTTAAAATACACACAAGTTGGAGCCCAAAGGGTTAAATATAAGACTTTTTCAAAATTGACTAATTTGTCGTTTGATGTGAGGTGTTCAGCTATAAGTAACCAAAATTTCAAGTCTTCAACGTAATTAGGGGCTCAGTTAGAAAAATAAAGCTTAAAATACACAAGTTGGAGCTCGAAGGGTTAAATAGAAGACTTTTTCAAAATTGACTAATTTGTCGTTTGATGTGAGGTGTTCAGCTATGAGTATGCAAAGTTTCAAGCCTTCAACGTAATTAGGGGCTCAGTTAGAAAAATAAAGCTTAAAATACACACAAGTTGGGGCCCGAAGGGTTAAATAGAAGACTTTTTCAAAATTGACTAATTTGTCGTTTGATGTGAGGTGTTCAGCTATAAGTATGCAAAATTTCAAGTCTTCAACGTAATTAGGGGCTCAGTTAGAAAAAAAAAAGCTTAAAATACACAAGTTGGAGCCCGAAGGGTTAAATAGAAGACTTTTTCAAAATTGACTAATTTGTCGTTTGATGTGAGGTGTTCAGCTATAAGTATGCAAAGTTTCAAGTCTTCAACGTAATTAGGGGCTCAGTTAGAAAAATAAAGCTTAAAATACACAAGTTGGAGCTCGAAGGGTTAAATATAAGACTTTTTCAAAATTGACTAATTTGTCGTTTAATGTGAGGTGTTCAGCTATAAGTATGCAAAGTTTCAAGTCTTCAACGTAATTAGGGGCTCAGTTAGAAAAAAAACTTAAAATACACAAGTTGGAACCGAGAAGGTTAAATATAAGATTTTTGTCAAAGTACATTATAATATTTATATTTATATGAATATATAATATATAACGATTTGTCGTTTGATGTGTGGTGTTCAGCTATAAGTATGCAAAAATTTCAAGTCTTCAACGTAATTAGGTCATCAGAAAAAAAAAAAGCTTAAAATAGTTGTTATATGCAATTTTTAATACATGAACGTCATATTTTGCCTTTCTCAGCTGCTCTGCTCAACAAGCGCAAAACGTTGGGAAGCTTGACTATGGAAGCGATCGATCTGCGTTTTTCCATTTTGTTTTTCAATAAAATAAATTACCTATTGAGTTATAAGCGATTTTGATCACGTGACAAAGACGTTTTTCACCCTTCCTTGTATGGTATTCTTCTTTCGTGTGGGTTCAAAACTCCCACTTTGACACTATCTATTGCGTTTGCAAAAAGCGGAAAACACAGTTCAATTACATAGTTTCTGAACAACAACACCTGCTAGTTTCATGCATCTCCGAACAAAACTAAATTAAAACTTATGCCATAAAGTTGCCCTTTTGGATTTGAGAACAGCTTTAAATAAATGTTTTCGTTTTACCTTTTTATTTTGTTAGGATATATTTAACTAAAATGATTTTTTAATTTAGTATTAATAGTTGTATATGCAATTCTTAATACATGAACGTCATATTTTGCCTTTTTATGTAGTGAATTTTTTTTTCCTTTTTATTGGAAAAGCAATATACCCAAAGTTGGAAAAAATCTGAAGTTCGGATTTAGTAAAGTGTTGAGGATTCCGGAAAAGTGAGATCCGGCAATCAAATCATATCGATTTTTTTTCAAAACATGTATATTTATACAATTCTTAATTATTTAAAAATATATAAACTTTGCGAACGATTTTCACTAAATTTAAACATTGTGGGTGGTGATCATACAAAAATAAATAATAACAATGTTTACCGGTTTCACTATTTTACAGAATCTTTTTCCTTCAATAATATATTTTACATTCATCACAGAATAGCTTTTACAGAAAACTTTCTGGTTAGAAATTACAAAGTATTTTGTTAAAAAAAAAGTTGAAAAGTGTTTATGCATTCGGTTTGTCTGGCCGTCTGCTCACGCTCTAACTCCCTTAAATATGTTTGGATTTTTCTGAAACTGATAGGGGTTATTTGGGATCACCAAAGCATGTTTGGTATTGTACATGCAGTAGGTAGGATTCACCGTTCATTTACAGGGGGCGCTCAAAAGTATTCCGTTACATTAGGGTATATGGGGGTGCCGTAAATATACTCGGATTTTTCTGAAACTGAAGGGTCACCAAAGCATGTTTGGTATTGTACATGCAGTAGGTAGGATTCACCGTTCCTTTACAGGAGGCGCTCAAAAGTATTCCGTTACATTAGGGTATATGGGGGTGCCGTAAATATACTCGGATTTTTCTAAAACTGAAGGGTCACCAAAGCATGTTTGGTATTGTACATGCAGTAGGTAGGATTCACCGTTCCTTTACAGGAGGCGCTCAAAAGTATTCCGTTACATTAGGGTATATGGGGGTGCCGTCTCGGATTTTTCTGAAACTGATAGGGGTTATTTAGGGTCACCAAAACATGTTTGGTATTGTACATGCAGTAGGTAGGATTCACCGTTCATTTACAGGAGGCGCTCAAAAGTATTCCGTTACATTAGGGTATATGGGGGTGCCGTCTCGGATTTTTCTGAAACTGATAGGGGTTATTTGGGATCACCAAAGCATGTTTGGTATTGTACATGCAGTAGGTAGGATTCACCGTTCATTTACAGGGGGCGCTCAAAAGTATTTCATTAAATCACTGTATATAATAAATTAATAAAATTGATAAAATATAATAATTAATAAAATTAATAATATAAATCACTGTATTTCACTACAATCACATTAGAACAGGACATTCATAGCATTTTTTATTCATTTACAGGGACACGTATAAGAAATCGGTTACAGTACAGTACCGTCTTTAAGTAATAAATGTTGGAGCGCACGGTTTAAAATTCGGTGTGCGTTTTTGAATTTAATTAATTTTTTGCATCTTACCCGTTATATATAAATTCCGTACCTCAAATACAGGGCTGTATAAAAGTATCCATGTACCGTTCTCCTTATGAGAGGAAATTGCTGAGGGTACATTTTTAACTAAAGTATATGTAGCTCTTAAGTGAACTAAATTTTGGCTTGCATGTAGCTAATAGATTCAAATTTATAAATCCTATACAGGGCTGCAATTCGCATAATTTTCCGATTGAGGATGGGAACAGCTGAAATTGGGCTCTGAAATGTATTATGCGTTTCCATAGGGTTGAATTAGATGTAATATTTTAATTTTTTAAACGGTGTAGTTTTGTTACATTATTCTAAATCTGTTGGAAAGTGTTTCATAATCTATGCTTCACGCATGATTTTTTTATTACTTGTTTATATATAATTTACTTCAGTTGACATATAAAAATAGTTAAATGTTATTCAAAACAATTTTAAAAACTATCGTCCACTTAATCAAAAATAGTTTAGAAAATGTTTAAAAAAAAATAAGAATTACCTTTCATTGCAACATTCGTAGCACATCTGTTGTCGGGAATAGAACAGCACACACTTCCACAGGCACGGATTTTTTTTGCGAGGGGCAGGTGCCCCCACTTTGCCTTGCATGAGATCGAGAGAACAGCACACACTTCCACAGGCACGGTTTTTCTTTGCGCGGGGCAGGCGCCCCACTTTCCCTTGCATGAGATCGAGAGAACAGCACACACTTCCACAGGCACGGTTTTTCTTTGCGCGGGGCAGGCGCCCCACTTTCCCTTGCATGAGATCGAGAGAACAGCACACACTTCCACAGGCACGGTTTTTCTTTGCGCGGGGCAGGCGCCCCACTTTCCCTTGCATGAGATCGAGAGAACAGCACACACTTCCACAGGCACGGTTTTTCTTTTCGCGGGGCAGGTGCCCCCACTTTCACTGCAGTAGTTATTTAGACTGTCGATGGAGAAACTAACTTGAACCATTCACAAGTACGAGTGACACGGAAGACGGAAAAAGTTCCATTTATATAGCTTGCGTCCGTGAATTGTCTGCATAGCTTAAAAAAAAAAAAAAAAAAAAAAAAAAAAAAAAAAAAAAAATAATTTTTTTTTTTTTTTTTTTTTTTTTTTTTTTTTTTTTTTTTTTTAGCTATGCAGACAATTCACTGACAATTCACTGACAATTCACTAACAATTCACTGAAAAAAAAAAAAAAAAAAAAAAAAAAAAAAAAAAAAAATTATTAAAAAATTATTAAAAAATTATTATTTTTTTTTTTTTTTTTTTTTTTTTTTTTTTTTTTTTAAGGGTCCACTGGTCATGGATCATTTCTTTTCATTTCAGTATCAAACCATCAACAACTTAAAAAATTTTAACTCCCATATGTGCTTTGCATATGTTAATAATATGTAATTAATAGTCTTAAGGAATATAGTAAATATTGAAATATTATTTCAAGACTTTGAATGAAATATATGAATCTTTTTCTATCTAAAATTTAAAATATGTAATATTGAACTACGTAATATACAATGGCAAATTCAAGGGAGGCTCGGAGTTCATAAATCCCCTCTGAACATCAACAAAAATATTCTAAACGTCATTTTAAAAATGAAATATACAGTAACCCTCAGTTATCAGCTGTTATTATTATAAAAATAAATCCACAAAGTGATAACACAACATGGCGGTGGGGCTGAAAACATCATTTTTAAAATGAAGCACGACATGACTTTAAATTATTGTAAAGTCGAAATCTTTGATTGTTTCAGGTAGAGGAATGTTTAAAGTGGGGGAGGGGGAGTCTGGACCCCCGCCCCCTTTCGTTAGGGTACTTTAAAAAAATTTTCAAAGTGAGAGCAAAATCACAACATGCTTCGGGCCGAGAGCAACTACACTGTAATACGGATGCCCATAACTTAAGATATAAGATTAATCCAGATATAAGATTGGCCACAAAAGTTCAGAAACACTTTTTTTTTAGAATTCACAATCCATGCATTTATGCACAAGAAAATTATTATAAGATAAATAGGGGACGAGTGTGCCCCCCCCCCGGCATTTCCATTATTTCATTTTTTTCTCTCTCTCTCTAATGGACTGGTGGCTTCTATTATTATAAAACAGCCATTATAAATGAGGTGTTAGGTGAAGATGAAAGAGCAGCCGTAAAAAGTTAGAACTTTGATTTTCTAGTCGGCCCCACCTGTGGCCGAGAGGTTCTGCTCTCGAATCTGGTAGACGGGAGGTGCTGGGTTCGAACCCAATCGCGCCCGTCGGCCTAATCGTTCGGAGTTTTCTTCGAGCCATGGATTTCCATGCGTCAATACGGATTAGGTTCCCCTAGAAAGCCCCCTCCCCTCCTTCACGAAGAGCACGACCGTGCCTATAACCCTAGAGTAGATAATCGGCCGTCAAAAATCGACCCGATTTTCTAGTCCAAAAAAAGGGGGGATTTTTCTTTTGCGGCTGCTCTTTCATCTTCACCGAACACTTGATTTATAATGGCTGTTTCATAATCACAACATGCTTCGGGCCGAGAGCAACTACACTGTAATACGGCTGCCCATAACTTAAGATATAAGATTAATCCAGATATAAGATTGGCCACAAAAGTTCAGAAACACTTTTTTTTTAGAATTCACAATCCATGCATTTATGCACAAGAAAATTATTATAAGATAAATAGGGGACGAGTGTGCCCCCCCCCCGGCATTTCCATTATTTCATTTTTTTCTCTCTCTCTCTAATGGACTGGTGGCTTCTATTATTATAAAACAGCCATTATAAATGAGGTGTTAGGTGAAGATGAAAGAGCAGCCGTAAAAAGTTAGAACTTTGATTTTCTAGTCGGCCCCACCTGTGGCCGAGAGGTTCTGCTCTCGAATCTGGTAGACGGGAGGTGCTGGGTTCGAACCCAATCGCGCCCGTCGGCCTAATCGTTCGGAGTTTTCTTCGAGCCATGGATTTCCATGCGTCAATACGGATTAGGTTCCCCTAGAAAGCCCCCTCCCCTCCTTCACGAAGAGCACGACCGTGCCTATAACCCTAGAGTAGATAATCGGCCGTCAAAAATCGACCCGATTTTCTAGTCCAAAAAAAGGGGGGATTTTTCTTTTGCGGCTGCTCTTTCATCTTCACCGAACACTTGATTTATAATGGCTGTTTCATAATCACAACATGCTTCGGGCCGAGAGCAACTACACTGTAATACGGATGCCCATAACTTAAGATATAAGATTAATCCAGATATAAGATTGGCCACAAAAGTTCAGAAACACTTTTTTTTTAGAATTCACAATCCATGCATTTATGCACAAGAAAATTATTATAAGATAAATAGGGGACGAGTGTGCCCCCCCCCCCCCCGGCATTTCCATTATTTCATTTTTTTCTCTCTCTCTCTAATGGACTGGTGGCTTCTATTATTATAAAACAGCCATTATAAATGAGGTGTTAGGTGAAGATGAAAGAGCAGCCGTAAAAAGTTAGAACTTTGATTTTCTAGTCGGCCCCACCTGTGGCCGAGAGGTTCTGCTCTCGAATCTGGTAGACGGGAGGTGCTGGGTTCGAACCCAATCGCGCCCGTCGGCCTAATCGTTCGGAGTTTTCTTCGAGCCATGGATTTCCATGCGTCAATACGGATTAGGTTCCCCTAGAAAGCCCCCTCCCCTCCTTCACGAAGAGCACGACCGTGCCTATAACCCTAGAGTAGATAATCGGCCGTCAAAAATCGACCCGATTTTCTAGTCCAAAAAAAGGGGCTATTTTTCTTTTGCGGCTGCTCTTTCATCTTCACCGAACACTTGATTTATAATGGCTGTTTCATAATCACAACATGCTTCGGGCCGAGAGCAACTACACTGTAATACGGATGCCCATAACTTAAGATATAAGATTAATCCAGATATAAGATTGGCCACAAAAGTTCAGAAACACTTTTTTTTTAGAATTCACAATCCATGCATTTATGCACAAGAAAATTATTATAAGATAAATAGGGGACGAGTGTGCCCCCCCCCCCCGGCATTTCCATTATTTCATTTTTTTCTCTCTCTCTCTAATGGACTGGTGGCTTCTATTATTATAAAACAGCCATTATAAATGAGGTGTTAGGTGAAGATGAAAGAGCAGCCGTAAAAAGTTAGAACTTTGATTTTCTAGTCGGCCCCACCTGTGGCCGAGAGGTTCTGCTCTCGAATCTGGTAGACGGGAGGTGCTGGGTTCGAACCCAATCGCGCCCGTCGGCCTAATCGTTCGGAGTTTTCTTCGAACCATGGATTTCCATGCGTCAATACGGATTAGGTTCCCCTAGAAAGCCCCCTCCCCTCCTTCACGAAGAGCACGACCGTGCCTATAACCCTAGAGTAGATAATCGGCCGTCAAAAATCGACCCGATTTTCTAGTCCAAAAAAAGGGGGGATTTTTCTTTTGCGGCTGCTCTTTCATCTTCACCGAACACTTGATTTATAATGGCTGTTTCATAATCACAACATGCTTCGGGCCGAGAGCAACTACACTGTAATACGGATGCCCATAACTTAAGATATAAGATTAATCCAGATATAAGATTGGCCACAAAAGTTCAGAAACACTTTTTTTTTAGAATTCACAATCCATGCATTTATGCACAAGAAAATTATTATAAGATAAATAGGGGACGAGTGTGCCCCCCCCCCCCCCCGGCATTTCCATTATTTCATTTTTTTCTCTCTCTCTCTAATGGACTGGTGGCTTCTATTATTATAAAACAGCCATTATAAATGAGGTGTTAGGTGAAGATGAAAGAGCAGCCGTAAAAAGTTAGAACTTTGATTTTCTAGTCGGCCCCACCTGTGGCCGAGAGGTTCTGCTCTCGAATCTGGTAGACGGGAGGTGCTGGGTTCGAACCCAATCGCGCCCGTCGGCCTAATCGTTCGGAGTTTTCTCCGAGCCATGGATTTCCATGCGTCAATACGGATTAGGTTCCCCTAGAAAGCCCCCTCCCCTCCTTCACGAAGAGCACGACCGTGCCTATAACCCTAGAGTAGATAATCGGCCGTCAAAAATCGACCCGATTTTCTAGTCCAAAAAAAGGGGGGATTTTTCTTTTGCGGCTGCTCTTTCATCTTCACCGAACACTTGATTTATAATGGCTGTTTCATAATCACAACATGCTTCGGGCCGAGAGCAACTACACTGTAATACGGATGCCCATAACTTAAGATATAAGATTAATCCAGATATAAGATTGGCCACAAAAGTTCAGAAACACTTTTTTTTTAGAATTCACAATCCATGCATTTATGCACAAGAAAATTATTATAAGATAAATAGGGGACGAGTGTGCCCCCCCCCCCCCGGCATTTCCATTATTTCATTTTTTTCTCTCTCTCTCTAATGGACTGGTGGCTTCTATTATTATAAAACAGCCATTATAAATGAGGTGTTAGGTGAAGATGAAAGAGCAGCCGTAAAAAGTTAGAACTTTGATTTTCTAGTCGGCCCCACCTGTGGCCGAGAGGTTCTGCTCTCGAATCTGGTAGACGGGAGGTGCTGGGTTCGAACCCAATCGCGCCCGTCGGCCTAATCGTTCGGAGTTTTCTTCGAACCATGGATTTCCATGCGTCAATACGGATTAGGTTCCCCTAGAAAGCCCCCTCCCCTCCTTCACGAAGAGCACGACCGTGCCTATAACCCTAGAGTAGATAATCGGCCGTCAAAAATCGACCCGATTTTCTAGTCCAAAAAAAGGGGGGATTTTTCTTTTGCGGCTGCTCTTTCATCTTCACCGAACACTTGATTTATAATGGCTGTTTCATAATCACAACATGCTTCGGGCCGAGAGCAACTACACTGTAATACGGATGCCCATAACTTAAGATATAAGATTAATCCAGATATAAGATTGGCCACAAAAGTTCAGAAACACTTTTTTTTTAGAATTCACAATCCATGCATTTATGCACAAGAAAATTATTATAAGATAAATAGGGGACGAGTGTGCCCCCCCCCCCCCCCGGCATTTCCATTATTTCATTTTTTCTCTCTCTCTCTAATGGACTGGTGGCTTCTATTATTATAAAACAGCCATTATAAATGAGGTGTTAGGTGAAGATGAAAGAGCAGCCGTAAAAAGTTAGAACTTTGATTTTCTAGTCGGCCCCACCTGTGGCCGAGAGGTTCTGCTCTCGAATCTGGTAGACGGGAGGTGCTGGGTTCGAACCCAATCGCGCCCGTCGGCCTAATCGTTCGGAGTTTTCTTCGAGCCATGGATTTCCATGCGTCAATACGGATTAGGTTCCCCTAGAAAGCCCCCTTACCTCCTTCACGAAGAGCACGACCGTGCCTATAACCCTAGAGTAGATAATCGGCCGTCAAAAATCGACCCGATTTTCTAGTCCAAAAAAAGGGGGGATTTTTCTTTTGCGGCTGCTCTTTCATCTTCACCGAACACTTGATTTATAATGGCTGTTTCATAATCACAACATGCTTCGGGCCGAGAGCAACTACACTGTAATACGGATGCCCATAACTTAAGATATAAGATTAATCCAGATATAAGATTGGCCACAAAAGTTCAGAAACACTTTTTTTTTAGAATTCACAATCCATGCATTTATGCACAAGAAAATTATTATAAGATAAATAGGGGACGAGTGTGCCCCCCCCCCCCGGCATTTCCATTATTTCATTTTTTTCTCTCTCTCTCTAATGGACTGGTGGCTTCTATTATTATAAAACAGCCATTATAAATGAGGTGTTAGGTGAAGATGAAAGAGCAGCCGTAAAAAGTTAGAACTTTGATTTTCTAGTCGGCCCCACCTGTGGCCGAGAGGTTCTGCTCTCGAATCTGGTAGACGGGAGGTGCTGGGTTCGAACCCAATCGCGCCCGTCGGCCTAATCGTTCGGAGTTTTCTTCGAGCCATGGATTTCCATGCGTCAATACGGATTAGGTTCCCCTAGAAAGCCCCCTTACCTCCTTCACGAAGAGCACGACCGTGCCTATAACCCTAGAGTAGATAATCGGCCGTCAAAAATCGACCCGATTTTCTAGTCCAAAAAAAGGGGGGCAGGGCTATTTTTCTTTTGCGGCTGCTCTTTCATCTTCACCGAACACTTGATTTATAATGGCTGTTTCATAATAATAGAAACCACCAGTCCATCAGAAAAAAAATAACTCGGTTAAAGCGGGACTCTACTAATACTACTAGTTTCATAGGAAATCTGACAAGTCGCAGGCGATTTTTCCCACTTGCAATTTTTACGTGTAATAACACTATTAATCTTTAATTCATGGAGTACTTAATGTATGACCAGCTCCGTAGAAGTTTAAAAATTTACAGTACCAAAAATTGTAAAACTGAAATTTCTTTTAAAATTTGATCATGATGGATTCAAGAATGTTATCGTTTAATCCATGGCGTACGTAATGCAGGATCAACTCCGTGCGATTTTTTATGTCTTAAATTTTAGTCTTTGAAAAAATAATTTTCCAAATGGTCGGTGTACTTTGTTAAATTATTATTATTATTATTATTATTATTATTATTATAAAATGTATTAAAATATTCATACTAAGTTATACTAATTCACTATATAATATGCTATCCCCACGATAGGTATTGATTACATTTTTCAATAAATATTTAGAAAGTATTCTGGAAAAATAATTTTCATTGTATATTAAGAAAAAACGGAACACTTTATTTAATTCTCTTTTTACTTATTGTAACAACTCGTCAGTCAGTTTTGACCTTGTGAAAAACTGACTGACACGATTTACACCAAAATACAAATAACACTAATTCATATGAAAGTATACTGGAATCTCGGGTTTGTTTCAAAATCCAAGGATTAGTCCTTGAGATAGAGCTATTGCGGAAATAGTAAGAAATGCAAGCCCTTTCACGGATTCAGATCATTGCACAAATTTTCATCGAAGCGTGAAAAACCACATTCCCTTTTCACAGTTTTGAAGGACACAGGTTTCTCTCTCTGAAGTACAATTTAAAGAATGGAATGCACAAATTTTTTTTTTTTTTTTTTTTCCTTCAACATAGTTAAATTTATATATATAAATATTATATACAAGAGTATTTCACACAGTATGAGATGAAATTTATCAGAGCCACTGAAAAAAATGTAGGTTTTTCAGTTTCCTAATGCACTTGTATTTCAGGGTTAAATATAAGTTTTATACTCAGTCAATTTTTAAGTCAGTAATTTAAGTCAACTTTTATACCGTCGTATTGGAAAAAAAAAAAGTTCTTTTAAATACATTTTGCTTGAAAACTGTATCTCCATTTATTTTTGAAATATTAATTTCTTTGTAGTTTTTGAAGCCATATTGTATACGATAATCGTAAATATGGAATTCTTAAGCGGATGGGAATGACATCATTTTAGATAAAATAAAACGTGTGCTTTAAGTCTTAAAATTGAAATATGTTTTGTACTGCAGTAGAGTCCCGCTTTAACCGAGTTATTTTTTTTCTGATGGACTGGTGGTTTCTATTATTATGAAACAGCCATTATAAATCAAGTGTTCGGTGAAGATGAAAGAGCAGCCGCAAAAGAAAAATCCCCCCTTTTTTTGGACTAGAAAATCGGGTCGATTTTTGACGGCCGATTATCTACTCTAGGGTTATAGGCACGGTCGTGCTCTTCGTGAAGGAGGGGAGGGGGCTTTCTAGGGGAACCTAATCCGTATTGACGCATGGAAATCCATGGCTCGAAGAAAACTCCGAACGATTAGGCCGACGGGCGCGATTGGGTTCGAACCCAGCACCTCCCGTCTACCAGATTCGAGAGCAGAACCTCTCGGCCACAGGTGGGGCCGACTAGAAAATCAAAGTTCTAACTTTTTACGGCTGCTCTTTCATCTTCACCTAACACCTCATTTATAATGGCTGTTTTATAATAATAGAAGCCACCAGTCCATTAGAGAGAGAGAGAAAAAAATGAAATAATGGAAATGCCGGGGGGGGGGGGCACACTCGTCCCCTATTTATCTTATAATAATTTTCTTGTGCATAAATGCATG
>CAWVRF010000820.1:0-12018 GCA_963932465.1 Maratus speciosus | reverse complement strand
CACATATTTTGGCGACTTTATAAATTCCCCTCCTAAGGGGGTTAAAAGGAGGAGATAAAAATTTTAGAACATTTGGCATGTCTCAGCAACAGTTTTAGGTAGGAGTGTGAAAAGCCAGAAAATAAATCTACTAAAAAAAATAATTAAACACGTATTTCAGCAATTTTAGAAATTCCAAACCTAAAGAGGGTGGGGGGGAAAAATTTTAGAACTCCTGGCCATATCTCAGCAACAGTTTTAGGTAGGAGTGTGAAATTCTAGAAAAATCTACTAAAAAAATAATCAAACACATATTTTAGCAACTTTAGAAATTCCACCTCTAAAGGGGTTAAAGAGGGTGAGGGTCGAAAAATTTAGAACATATGGCCATATCTCGGCATCCGTTTTAGGTAGGAGCGTGAAATTCCAGAAAATAAATCTACTAAAAAATAATTAAATACATATTTCCAAAATTAATAGAAATTCCTCCCTAAGTGGGTAAAAGAAGGGTAGAAAATTTTAAAACATTTGGTCGCACAAACACTCAGCAGCTGTATTAGGTAGAGGCGTGAAAGCCCAGGAAATATAAATCTACTAAAAAAGTAATTAAACTTGTATTTCAGCGGTTTTAGAAATTCCCCACCTAAGATGGTTAAACGGGGGTCATTCTTTTAGAATATTTGGCCATATCTCAGCAGATGTTTTAAGTAGCAGCGTTAATGTCCAGAAAATAACTGCACTAAAAAATATTTAGACAAGTATCTTAGCGATTTTTGAAATCCCCACTATGGGGGTTAAAGAAGGGTAAAATATTTTAGAACATTTGGCCATATCTTAGAAGCCGTTTTAGGTAGGAGCGTGAAATTCCAGAAAAAAAATTACAGTCATGTGATGAGATTCCTTTATTAATTCTATCCTACTTTTTGATGAAACTGAAATGCAATTAAACGATGTTTTGCTCATATTAGCTGTGATCATAATTTTGTAATTCATAATAAGCAAGAAAATCATAGTACAGTTTAAATAACAAACTTTTCTTAACGTCCAAATTGCTTGTTTTAACTGTGTTCTCATATTAACCAGTCTTGTATTAACCGAGTTCGACTGTATTTACACATGGCTTTTTGTGCAAGAATATCAATTACTGATGCTGAGGATATCGACAAATCTGAAAGATAAAAATGTCGATTTTAGTTACACTTTTTTACTAAAAGTAAGCAAACAAGTTTCCGCAGCTTGCTTACTTTTAGGGACATCTCTTTTAGTCAAAAAAAGTGACTAAAAGTAGCTTTTTTTTAAAAATAGTGACTAAAAGTGACAAGTTTTAAAAAAAGTGACTAAAAGTGAGAAAAGCGACCAATTTGCATCCCTGCTACATGCATAGAAACATAACCCAGACTCACTATGTCTCATGCTGATTACCGAGATAGACTGTTAAAAGTAGAAATTATTTATATTCCATAATTTGGAAAACTTAAATTACAATAATAATAAATATTTGATTTGTTCTAAAAAAAAAACAGTTTGTTTAAACTATGGTTAAAACCGTGCCAACCCAGATTTAAATACATAAAGTAGAATTTATTATCAGTCAACACTCTCTCCAGGACTGAAATCTGCCCTGAGACTGAAGTCTTGCACCCATGCAAACATACCAAAAAAGTTATGGTACAATGATATTTATATGTTGACCAAAACAAGATAGTATCTAACTTATTTTCAAATTATTCAAAATACAGGTGGTATAGATTGATTCATACTTCCCTCATGGTCAAGTTACAAGATGGTGTAGATCATGTAAGAATAACAAACAACAAATACAGAAAATACGTCATACAATTTCAAAGGATTTAAATAAGTGAAAAGTTTTTAATAGGGTAAAAACTTCCCATTTTTAATTTGATTTTCTAGACAAAAGGACTAAAATTTAATTTTATCTATTTTTTCAGTCTTGATTTAAGTCTTAAGAGTGCATATGCTCTGTGCAGGTTCAGCTAGTTTAAGGAGTTCTAAGTACACCTTGGAAACGCTTTTATTTCCACGGAGTTTTCAAGGAGTCTGTATGAAACCATAATTAGAAGGGATGTGGCAATGTAAAAGTAGGATGTCATAGTAATAAAAGAAGGCTGAAGTTGAATGTAGAAACTAAAATATTCATTTTTTTAATAAAGATATAACGCTGTTCAGTGATTCTTTATCTCCACTGCTAAGGTCAAAAGTTTGTTTTGATCATTTGTAAATGTCAACCAAACATTTACAATCCAAGCTTAATCTTTTTCAGATATTAGTATTTCAAAAAAGATAATATGACCCAAAAGTCCAAAAATGTTCTACAAATACAAATATTTATTCCAAATTTATAAAAGTGCTCTACATTTAAAAAAAGGTCTTAAAAAAAGAAAAAAAATCTAAAAATGTACATTTGAACAAATTTCTAGAATTTGATAATGAGTTACAAAATTAATAGGTTATTGCAACCTGTTACCATGCTGGTGGTGTACCCTAAAGCAGAATATGCTTAAAAGTGCGATGCAAGTTGCAGCACAACGGACTTTTCTGTAGAATACTTCAAATTCTTATTTTTAAGAAAATTTACCATTCAATCGAAGGAAAAATCTCGAAATTCATCATTCAATGGACGGTGGGGGGGATCACAAAATTCTTTAATTGTACATTTAAAAAGATTATAAAATTCATCAATTGGTTGCAAGAAAAACTCATGCAATTTCTTCACTCAATCATGATGAAGAAATCGTGAAATTCTTTATCCTGTTGTGGAAAAAAATAAGAAATTCGATGAACAGTCACAGAAAAAAATCCACGATTATCACCAATCAGTCGCAGTTAAAATAATTTAAAATAAAGTTAAATTCGTCAGTGCATCGCTATAAGAAACTGTGAAAAAAAACCATGATTTTCTCTAATCGTTTGCAAGAAAAGGGCTCAAAATTTGCTTACAATACAAGGAAGAAATCTCGAAATTTGCAAATCTGTCACAGTTAAAAAAAATCATGAAATTCGTCAATGGATCATCGGATATAACTGCAAAATTTGTGGATCAGTAGCAGAAAAAAACTCACGATTTTCTCCATTCAGTCTCATGAAAAAGCTGCAAACATTTGCCTATTGGTAAGAAAAATATCAAGAAATTTAAAAATTGGTCACAGCTAAAATAAAAAAGCAAAATTTGTCAGTGGATCGTCGAGAAAAAATCAGAAATTCGTCGATGAGTCGTAAAAAAAAAAAAAAAAAAAAAAAAAAAAAACCAGTTTTGGCCAATTGGTTGCAAAAAAGTGCCAAAGTTTTTTAAACAACAGAAAGAAAATATTGCGAAGTTCACCGACCAATTGTGGGTAAAATGCATAATTTTATCAATCAATGCAGGATTTTTATCAATCAAAAGACAGAAAATATCATGGAATTTGTCGATCTGTAGTGGAAAAATATGCACTATTTTCTACAATCAGTTGCAAGAAGCTGCTGCAAAATTTGCTTATCGGTACAAGGAAAATTTCGCGAAATTCCTCAACTGGTACTGGTCGTGAGGAAAAAAAAAAGTGAAATTTGTCAATGTAATGTCGGGGAAAAAAAGCAAAAATTCGCCGATCAGCCATGGAAATAATCCACAATTTTTTCTAATTGGTTGCAAAAACGTGACAGTTTGCCAACCAGTAGAAAGTAAATATCGTTAAATTCAACCATCATTTGTGGCTAAAAAATTTTTAAATCTTTTAGTGGATTGTTGAGAAAAATTGGAAATTTGTTGATTCAATCAGCCACAAGAAAGAGAAAAAACTGCTAATCAGTAAAAAAAAAAAATATAATGAAATTCGCCTCTCAGTCATGTGTAAAATCAGAAGATTAACAGAAAAAATCAGGAAATTATTTGATCCGTTGTGGAAAAAATTCCTGCTTCTTTTCAATCTGTCACAAGAAAAAGCTGGAACATCTGCCAATCAGTCATTGGTAAAAAACACTAAATTCGTGGATCAGTCATGTACTCATGTAAAAAAAACAAGATTTTTGCCAATCGGTTGAAGAAAAATATAGCAAAATTCACCTATTGGTCGCAATTAAAAATAACATGAAATTCTTCTGTGAATTGCAGAAAATATCTCAAATTTCTTCAATCAGCCGAGGGAAAAAATTGCAAAATTAGACGATTGTGTCCGAGAAGAAAAAAAAAAAAAATGCCAGTTGACAGAGAAAAATCTGAAATATTGAGAAAATCGTCAGTTGACTGTCAGAAAAAACAGCATAATTCATCATTCGATCGGGGTAAAATCGCAAAATTCAGCAGTAGATTCTTTCGTGTGTGTATGTCAGCGTTTTATAAAACGTCTTTTGCATTTCTATAAAAGATGCAATTGCACTTCTTCATATATAAGAAAATCCCCCTGTGTCTTTCTTTTGTATTCCCGCAGAACATTCTTAATCAGCTGAAGTTCGTTGCACAACATTGCAAAGTATTCTGTTTTGGGGGTGGTGTAATCATAGAACCTGTTAACAGAAAATAGCTGTTTTTCTCATCTCTATTCTATATTACGATTTTACATAAATTTTCACATGATGCTAAGTTATCATCGATGAAAGACTTATTATCTAGAAGGAAAGGCATGGTTTAATTGAACGAGCTTAAGCCAGAAAATGAGGGAATTTTGAAATTTCATTTTGACTGATACTTAATTTAACCTTTCATAACCATCAATCACACCTTCATAATTTTTATGACAAATGGGATATTTATTGCATTTTGTTCTCATATATGGTGCCAAAATTGAAATTTAATTTTTATTAGTGATTAGAGATAGGAAATTTAGTTACTTTTGCTTAATAGGTTACATCATTCCAGTATTAGGTTCAGGGTTGTAGTGGGTAGCTGCCCGGGTACCCGCCCAGCTGCCCGCCCGGGCTGGGTTTTTTAAAATATATTTCTGGAAAAGAACAAATGATGTATTTGTTGTTTATGGTTATTTTGTTTTATTTATTCACTTCTTTGAATCTTAGAAAATATTTGTACTAATTTACTTGCACTTTTAGATAGGAAACCCTATAATTTTAAAACTTTTTAGATTTTCAGTTAGCTTCAAGAGTATTGTATTTACTAAACTTATTATATTTATTAAATTATTTTATGTACTTTTTACTGCTGAATCCGAAAATGACTTTCATTTTTAACCATCACATAAGGAAAATTAAATAAAAAAAGTTTTACATCTGTTTTATAGTATCATTTTTTTACCGCTGAATCCGAAAATGACCTTCATTTTTAACCATCACATCAGTAAAATTAAATAAAAAAAATTTCACATCTGTTTTATAGTATCATTTTTTTACCGCTGAATCAGAAAATGACCTTCATTTTTAACCATCACATCAGTAAAATTAAATGAAGAAAGTTTTACATCTGTTTTATAGTATGAGATTTTTGCTATATTTTAACTTTGACATTTACGATGTGCAAAAAATTATAACGTGATGCTTAAAAATGAAGGTCATTTTCAGTTTCAGTGCTAAAAAGTACATAAAAATCAATTATCAAAAGTTTAAAAACTCAGCCGTCTCCTCTATTTTATAATATTTGATTTTTGTTATTTTTTAATTTTGACAATTTATGATTTGCAAAACATCCTGAGATGATAGTTAAAAATTAAGGTAATTTTCGGATTCAGTGCTAAAAAAATACACAAAAGTTAAAAAAAACACAACCATGGCAGTCTTTTATTATCTAATCTAAAACTTTTTCTTAAACTTCTTGGCAGTAATCGATCCAAAATTTTTTGTTATCCTGTAAAATAAGTATGAATGGTAACCACCAAAAATCATAATAATATTAGATTGTCATCAGATTTACGTCAGTATACATGTAAAATTTAATCTCAATCAGATATTTGGAAGTGAGTTAAATTTTGAACTGGGAAAACTTACATATGATCGTTGAAGTTAAATAAAATAACATAATATCTCTCTATTCTAAAAAAAAGTAACTACCGCTGTCACCGCCGCCGGTTTTGAATTTTTTGTGACCGGAGGTCTTTCTTCGTTAATATTGAGAAAAATAATGCATACAAAAATATGAAAATCAGTGGTTTTATACAGAAATGTTTGATAAACACGCTGATGCAGACAGTTTTCAAATCGAAGAATTATTTTAAGAGTTATTTAATGCTAAATTTGGACAAAATCGTTCCACTAAAAAAGTTTTATAGCAGCAAAAACTATACATGGCAGTGTAATCATTTTTAGATCATTTTATGCGTTAGAATTTGCCGGAGTGCAGATTGCATTAATTTTTTTATTTTGACTCATTTTTTCAGGTTTTATTTCTATTTTAAATTCAAATTTTCAGCATTTCTAGAGATATTTTTTACAGATTTCAGAAAATTGTACTAATTTAAACTGTTGCCAACTGTATAAAAAGCGCAAGCAATAATGTTTGCTTCAAATTAAAAATTTATTTACACGTGACTATTATAAACAGGAAAAAAACTTTCAAATTAGAATTAAATAATTATGTATAAAAAGCAGGAACTTATTAAAAATTACGTCATAAAAAGTATACACGTGAATTTTAAAAGAGAAAGGATATTGTAAAATAATAAATTCATTAACATGCGTTAGAAGTCTTAGGAGAAATTACGTCATATTTACGTCACATTATAGTTATTACATAAAATGAACACAAAATAATATTGCAAAAAAGTTTAAATTTAGAAATTGCGCTAGACATTTATTTAATATTTTGAGAGGATATTTTCAACTATTTTTATTAGGAAAGCGCAAATAATATTTCATTGCTAACAAAAGTACTTTCACGCGATTATTTAAAAGAGAAAGAATAGCTTGGTAAAAATTACGTCAGATTTAAAACGATTAATTTAAAATGTCTCATTTAAAAGAACTTTCTTTTCGCTTTGTTAAAAAATACCAGGAGACAAAGACTCTGTTTACTTAATTCCTTTTACATTAGCTTATTTTGAAATGTTGTTACACGTGTCTACGTCATTAAGTTATTTTTATTTCGACGTTTTATTTGTATTTTTATTAATGTTGTACGAATTTATTTGTTCTTTCGTTATTTAAAATAAAAATTATGTCAATTTGTATAATTTGGTGAGTGGTTTGGCGATTTATATAATTTGGCGAAATTGGTCGACGGGATAATCAAGTAGTACCGCAGCGGATTTGGCGTTAAAATTCCCCAATCAAAGAGAAATTAATAGAAATTCTTTTATAGGGAGATCGCCACTGTTTTTTAAATTATAATTCAATCTTTCGAAATCTTTTTAAAGCCAATCAAATTAGCGTGCATTTAGAGCCTGCGGTGTCTGGACGGGGGTTGGCGAGCGTAGCTCGTAGGGGGCCGAGCCCCCTAGTTTGTTAAAATAAATCATGAAAAGAAATAGTCTCAAATCCTTACAAAATAAAACATACGTTAAAATACAATAATTTTAGCAAATCTGAAACTTAATAAAAGTTAAAATAAAACATCTGTTAAAATACAATAATTTTAGCAAATCTGAAACTTAATAAAAGTTAACTCAATTGTAACACTTGTACTATTTTTTTCAAAGCGCAGATACACATGAAAAGTTCTTTGAATACTTTAAGCACTTACGATATGACCCCACAAAGCATGGCCAAAATCATTAGTGTTGAGATGCAGAAAAGTGGTATAAGCCATACATTTTTAAAGTTTCATAACTCAGTCAATTTTAGTGTTATATGATCGGGACTTTTTTTGTCTGTCTTGTTAGTGTAATAGGAAAATTTTACTAAATAGGGTAGATGTGCCAGTAATGGACACCCCTTGATGTTTTTGGTTCATAAAAAAATAACTAATAAATATTTAGCTTTAATTATTTTTTTTATAATACCCCCTTGCATGTTTTATAAAACTGGGTTATTGTTTACATTTTTAATCAAACCAATCAAGAAGCAGAAAATAATGTTTCAAAGTTTCACTGTTTTTCTGTGAAAATCTTAATGAAGAGGCTAAGAGTTGGCTTCGTTTAATTAATTTATATATTATTTATTTTCTTGCAAAATTTGAATGTTTTTGTTTGAGTAGCAATAGGAAACTTAGAATATTATATACTAACGGCCATTTACTAAATTTCATTTATTTTAAAGGTTTTAAGAGGGGGTGTCCATTACTGGGATGGTTAATTAGTCATTTTCCAGTAATGGACACCCCATGTAGACATTGCTAAAAATGCAATTTCAGTAATGTTTATAGTGCATAAAATATTTTGACTTAACTACAAACCTAAATAATCAAATTTAATTTTTAAATTATACTTATCAAAATGTAATAACACCAAAACTTTTATAAATAGCTGCTTTTAAGTTATTTTATGTGATTAATAAAATTTCAATATTTTATTTTATTTTTATTATCATTTTTTTTTTTAAATGTAGTACATATATATATACCTCACATATTTTATAATCTGGCAATCAAACTAGCCAGGAAGCAGAAAAATACAGTTTAAGAGCACAGTCAGAGAGGGGCTCATAGGGCTTAATCCCTCTCCGTTTAAATAAAAACAATTAAGTTACAGAAGCTATTAAAAATCCATTTTCTGTCTTAAATGTTTCCTTGTTAAAAAAAAAAAAATGCAATACTATTAATGAAAGTTATAGGTAATATTCATGAAACTAGTAAATCTGCAGATCAGTGGCTTCAGTAGCAGAAACAGTGCAGCACGGAAGCGGGCGCTGCAGATTATTTTAAACCTTGCAGATTAATCCACCAACTTAAAAATAAATGCTGGGCTTAAAAAATAGCTGAAATTTGCTTTAAGTCTCTAGATTTATGGTATTTGTTGTATCCTTATATTATATATATTCTTTATAAATGGAAATTTTGCTTACTTTAAGTGTTTCTGTTATTTCTTATGATAGTAGGCTTATTGAGTCGCAGATAAATTTTTGTTTGCTGCAGACTGACGCAGAAAATTCTGCTTCTGGGTCAGTGGCCTCAAACATCAGTTCTACAGTTTTATTTTGGAATTATTTTATTTAGTATTTAAAATATTCAACTCACAATATCATTTCTTTCATATTTGTAATATTAATTATTATAAATGATACATCAAGTAATCTCTGGAAGATTATTAAAAATAGTGGCACAAAACTAAACATTAATATTCCAAAACTTTTTTATTATTACCTTTTAAATCCACCACTGTTTCAATAATTTGATAGCTGTAATTGTCTGATATTTAGTATTTTAAATTATCCATCTAAAATAATTAAAACATCGATCTTCTGATAATTACAATAATTGATGCAAACAGTAAATGATTATCACAAATATTTTATTAATTACTGGTATCCTAATTGTTAAATTTATTTAAAATAACTATTTTGTTTCATTAGTATGTATTCATTAAATTCTGGTTCTAAATACAGTCATAAAAACAATTATATTTATTACTTTTTATGGGGTGTCCATTACTGGAACAGAGGGTGTCTATTACTGGGCTTTTGGGTGTTTTGATATATTTCTGTTAATTAAAATTAAATTTCTATTCATATGGGGAAATGAGGCTATAAGAATGGTTAAATATTGTTAATAGATTACTATAATATTGAAAAAACTGGAATATAATAATTATAACTATTAATAAAAAAATAATTTTTAAAGAAATTCCTTAAGGGTGTCCATTACTGGCACATCTACCCTATAACTTATAAGACCGGGGACTGTATAAAAACTTAAATTTCGTAATTTTTTAAGGAATGTTTTTATTGACCCAAATTGCTTTTAAAGTATTTCTTAGCCTCAAATTAAAACATTTTTGTAATTGGAATATATGTCTTTGACTAACGATTTAGGAATTAGCCATTGGACACCGTTGAGACAGAGTGGACACCCTGTATATACATATAAGAAAAAATTTTGTTGTAAGATATTTTTTATCAACATTTGCTAATCTTATGATAATTTCAAAGGAGCAAGTTTTTTTTTAAGTTATATTTTATTATTAAATAACACAAAATTGATAGCTTTGCAACTTAAAATTTGTTTGTTATTTAAATTAAAGGGATCATATATACAGTATGGAACCATTTATCCAGAATATTTCCAATTGACTTATTTTAGAAAAATGAGCCATACAGTCCCAGTTTGAGATGTATATTTCTTTAAACATCACAACATGCATGATATAACTTGATTCCAACAACTAAGATTTGAAATGGAAGCACATTTAGTTATTTATTGGGCATTTTGATTTTTATGCATACGAAAAAGGGGATTTTTTGTTTCCAAGGTATTTCTATAAATTGCCTTCTTTTAAACTTTGATTAATGTCTGACCTTGTTTGGACCTAATTCTTTCTGAATAGTCTAATAATTAGAGATCAAAACACTGTCATAGCCACATATATTCTACAAATCTGATTAAATAGATGTTGGTTTTAATGTCCAACCAGTTATCCGGAATTACATCTGACCCCTACCATTCCGGATAAATGGTTCTATACTGTATACATGTATTTTAAAAACAGAGAAAAATATTGAGATCTTTATTAAGACTGAAGTCATTCCCATTTATTAGACTATGAAGTGTTCACAAAGATTGTATTTGAGATCAGGATTGCCACATATTTCGGCAATTAAATTCCTGGCACTTTCCTAAGCAAAAAATTTAATTTTCCCTGAGTTCTTCTGAGATAAATTTCCTCTGAGAATTTTCAAAATTTCAATGGATAAATTTTGCAAAGTACTAAAATTTAGTAACATTTCTTGTTTTTAATATTCATTTTTAAATTCCCTCACTTTTTCCAGTTTTCCTTATACAGTGGCAAACCTGAAGATTATTATTTGGAGGAAGGTGGAATCATATTCCACATTTTGGCATTTTAACCCAATTTGCCCGGGGAAAATTGCCCATTTAACCCGGGTTTTTTAATAAAACCCGCCTGGGCTGGGTTTTTAACAAAAAACCCGGGTTTTTTACAACCCTGATTAGGTTACAATGTGGTATTAGTGTTAAATATCTTAATGCGTTAAATAAGCACATCTCTACTACTGATATACATAATCACTTGCATTTTTAATAGCATAAAAAAGTATTCTGTGTAACTTCTCATGAAACAAATTATAGCAAATCCACAAAAATATAATAATAAAATAAATATATTATAATGCAGTATAGTTTAATATATAATAAATCTGGTTTTATAATTTGTGTCTCACACTAACTTATGTTCAACTGGTGTAGGAGGTGGCCAAACATCTGGATCTCTAGGAGCAGCTGGTGTCCAAATATCAGTGGGTATAGAAATGTCATAGGAAGGGCGACCTGATATTGCTCGATCAATACTCAATTCAGTATTAAATTCAGAAAGGACATTCTGAATTTCTTTCACAGCTTCGTATTCTTGTGCAATTTTTTGCTGAATCTATATATATATATATATATATATACAAACATATTATATTAGGTCTATTGTCATAATTCTTACAATTTAAATAATAATCTAAAATTCTAAAAATTACTTTAAAACAACAAACTTATATTTGACGGGCAAAAAAATTAAAAAGTAGTTTTTGTAAACCACTTACAAACTGATAAGAATTTTACTCATAAAAAAATTGCAAAGTAATCTGATATTTATGTATTAATCTCAAGAAATTAGCAAACTTTGGAGTTTTTACTATCAATACTTTTTGTTTCGGCAGAAAATGTTTAAAATTATTGTATGAAAGTAATTTCTAGTTTTTTGCTTTATTACAAGTTAAGTTAATACTCTGTAATCATGTTGCACGCTATAGGTGCAGATCCCCAAAATCTGGAAGGAGCCAGTGGCTCCTAAATCCAAAGGCCATATTGTGAAACAAACACAGAAAAATAATGGCATTTATATGAGAAGAAAATTAAACAAAAAACTCAGAAATTCAAAGAGAAAATAATTTATTTAATTTGTATTCATGTACAACAAAACACAGACTAACTGCATCAAATGTGTTTATTTTATTTAATCATAAAATTCTTGAAATTTGAATATTAATTAAATATAATATAAA
>CAWVRF010000819.1:29200-194200 GCA_963932465.1 Maratus speciosus | reverse complement strand
CATTTTCACAAAAATATTTTTTTTCATATGACACCAGGTGGACGTTCTAATGTTAACCTATTGACAAAAAATTTCATGTTTCATATTTTAATTTTAATTTAAAAAGTTTCTAATGGATGTTTTTTCAAAATGGGAAAATCGGATTACATCTATTTTCTTAGTGAAAAGGAAAACAATGGGGATTTTTATATTTGTGAACACAAACTGGATTCATTATTATAGCTCAATTTAATGATTTTAAATTTCCTAATTTGAAGATCAATAGAAGACTGTTCAAAACTTTGAAATTTAAAAAGAAACTTTTGAGAAAAAAAATATTCAAAATATTCAGAGTAATACCCAAATTTTACAATTATGGAAATACTACAGTAATCATTTGTGCATTTACATATATTGTAATCTTCACAGATGTATAGTGAGATAAAGTAGTGGGAAATAAATTGAAAACATTTTTCTTATCAAAGCAAACTTAGTAAGTATTTACTATAGAAAAATAGTTTTCGGAAAGTTATGGGTCTCCAAACGGTAGTAAATAAGAAAAAGGATTTTTATTAGTTTTCACAAACAATGTATAAACATTCCGCATGAGTTTATTTATTTATTTATTTTTACATCCTTACAAAACAAAAAACTATATTTTTTCAGAATTTTCTCAGTATACGTTTATGCAAACTTTAGTTGTCAGTTGTTTCTGTTCGAGTAATGGTAGTTTATATGCGAACAATTCAATCGATGCACAGTGGAGTATTTGACCCGAAATCCTGGCCAAAAATATTTTTCTATGTAAATATAGTCCAATTGCCCTGAAATTCTTAGATATTATTGGGTATCATTATGGCATGTTTGGTATTTTAAATGCAGTCTATAGCATTTACAGTTCATTTACAGAGACACTCAAAAGAATTCTCTTACATTATGGACTATGGGAAAAATCGTTTGCTCTGTATTTTAATGCTATCACACTATTTTAAACGTATTGAAATTTATATACATCACTTAGGTGTACTAAGGTACTTATTGTAGAATATGGTATGCATAGAATATATCGTTCATTTACAGGGACACACAAAAGAATTTGGCTGAAGAATAAATTTAACTATTGAAGTCTATGACCAATAATTGCTGGAAGTGGTGTTCCAGTTGTGACATGCGTTTTGAAATTGAACATTTTTTTAATATTACTTGGTGTGGATACCTTCTATAGATGATAAACAGGGCTGCACAAAAGTTCTCAAGTACATTTTCCTTATACTCACGGAAATGGCTGAATGAAAATTTTTAACTGTGCTATGCGTTTCACTGTACTAAGTTTTAGCATACTATGTAGTATGCATACAAATCCATAGTTTAGTTTAATATTTTATATCTTGAAAGCTGACGAAGTTTAACCCCTTCAAGAGCGGTGATGTCGTCACGGCATTGCATAGTTTTAATCCCTAATTGCCACATTGGCACCGGAATTTTATAATTAAAATTTCACCTTTGTTAAATATGCGAAAATATGCTTATAGTTGTTTACAAATAAATTCTCTTGTAAATACTGGTGTCAATAAATTATTTCAACATTTTATAAATACAAGTACCTTACCCCTAAAAGGGTTAGGTAAGATTTTAACACTTCACATAATAATAAGTATACATTTTATTAATATTTTGACAACTAAGAAAAAAAAAGAGACATCTTTTAAGAAGACCACAAAGAAAAAGGAAGTTGAAATATTAATTTACTAAGTATATATTTTAAAAATACGAATACATCACATGGCCATAGACTTATCATTGCCGGAGGGAATTTGGAAGTTGAGTGGCTAGCAGCCTTAAATGTTTACGGTTTATGAAAGAAAAGTAATTGTTGATTGATTGTTTTATATGCTAGTAATGTTTAAATAAATGTATTTAATTTTACTATATATAAAATTTATTATTTACATTTAATTTATTTTAATAATTATTATTATATTTATATTATATTTAATAAAGATTATTCACATCTGATAAAGTTACATTTAATAATACATTTGGTAAACTGGAATATCTACAGTATATAAAGGCTAGTTTTACAGTGTATTTAATAGATTACCAGCTTCAATCTGATTCTTCAGAACTCAAGTTTTCATCTTTTTCATCACTCTCTTCTTGGCCTTTATCAGAACTACCATTAGACCTTGCTGGAAAAAGAAGTTGTAGGGTCTCGCTACTGTATGACTTGCTCTTTGTCTAGAGCAGCTTATAAAAGGATCATTGCTTAAAAGAAGCCAATTTGAGACACCTCTGTTGCAAACTTCTTTATTGAACTTTCTTGAGTACTTTGAAGGGTACTGTCTAATGTGTTTGTTTCGGGCATCAGCAGCTTCTTATGACCGTTGCATTGGCCAATGGGTACGACTGCTTTCTTAATTACAGTGGTACCACAAATCAAAATATTGTGCATTGTTGGAATCATAGGGTGCCAATTGTAAAGAATCACATACAGGTTCACATACAGTCTTGCTGTTTCATCAGCACATGTTTGGAACTTTTTTCGTCAATGCGGTGCCCACTTGTTATGACTTCTAATATTACTTGCAACCTTTTAATCATTCATGCGTTTACTCCAGACATCTGTAATTCCCTCGTTTCTTCCCTTATTTTCCAGCAATGTGCCCCCGAAACATAATTGGAGAACACTTTTCAATAAATAACACAATTAATACAATTTGAAGGCGATCGGATATTTCTATCAAGAGATATCGAATTGCGTGCGTATGTATGTACTTACATACGTACGTACATACATACACACAGAATCTGTAGAGCAAAATATTTGCGGTAATATCCTGTGAGCCGAAAACCTGCAATACGAAATTAAATATATAGTTCTTATCTATTCAATTCGGTGACCACAAAACAGAACATTTAAATAGTCATTCCGAAAAAATATTATATATAAAAATGGCAACAATATGCGGAAATTTTTTTTTGCAGAAATTGGCACTCAAGACTATGACTAATACAATTGTAATTCAAAAATGGTCCGGCAATACCGGGCTCATATTTAAAAAGCTTATGATATGTTTAAATTAGAGCCAAATACGTTTTAAAAATAACCTTTTGCAAATTTAATGTTTTTTATTACATTAAAAACTAAAATATTTAAATTAACACATATTTAACACTAAGCTCTGTCCTTTGTTAAAGACGTAAGCTCTGTTTAGTTTCAATTCAACAATTCATTGAGCAAAATATATATATATATATATTTAAACATAACAACAATGCCAAAAAGTAACAAAAATCCACGTCTTCTCACAAAGAAACTTCCTCTTCAACTGAGGACAGGAGCCACTGGATATAACTCAGGTTCCTAAAATAGACATCGACCGACGGCGCAATTAGTTAGCTATTAAAAAATATGATTTTTAGAATTGTTGAATAAATTTTAATTTTTGCATTTTTGGCCAGGTTTTTGGGTCAATACTCCACTGTGCGCCTTAGCGAGAGAAGCAGTGGATCAATCGTCTTCATATATGGAGGATATACATATCACACCATGGGAAATCGATTGGAGCAAACAAAGTTTTAGTTCAACCAAAGGCTGCTAGGGGAAAATGAAGCTCTGCGATCGGTTTAATGTAAAGAAAATGTAACATGACCAAGGGTGTAAATATCTAGATGCCGATGGGCCGATTACCACAAAAAATTTTATTACTATTATTCGTTTAAATTTTATTAGTATATACTCCGATTAATTTTATTAGTATTCTTATTAGGCGAATAAAACTAAAAATTTAGTGGTGAGAATTGGGTCATTTTCGCCCAGTTTTTAACATCCTTGAATATGACGCAACCAATAAAGAACAGAATACGAGGTGTTGGTAATTAACTTTATTATTACATTTTTCTGCACACAAACTGACAATCCTAAAAAAACTGTTAGCGACAACATAAACGAAAGACACACACGTGGTAAGACGAAGCACACAAAGTTTTCACAGGTCAGATTCAATATGTCCATCTCGCTTCTGCGACAAAACATGAAACCGAGTCACCGTATAATCCACAGTAACTGAAAAAATCCACAGTAACCGGCGTGTAACTGATTGTGACCGATGTTGCGTACTTGCAAGAGGATCTGGTTCTTCAAGTCTGTCAGATTTTCTATGTTTCCTCGATAAATTATATCTCTAAGGTAACACCAAAGCCAAAAATCACACGGGGTCAAGTCAGTTGAAAGTGGAGGCCATCTTGTAGGAACTGTACGCATGATAATGCGATACCCTGTAAAATGGCATCGCAGCAATTTTTGAACTTCACGTCCAATATCAGGGGGTGCACCATCTTCTTGGCATGTTGTTGTAGCGATGCATCCACACTGCTACAGTTCTGGATTGATCACATTTCGCAACATGTCCCAATAACTTGCTGCAGTTAACCCTAGATCTACCGGGAATTTTATTCAAGTTTTAATAAAACGTTCTACACCAGAATTTTTATTTAAAACTATTTAACTTACTTATTTACCTTATTTTTGTCTGGTTTATATACTTAGTTTATTTTAAAGAAATTTCTGGTTTGAATGAATATTTTGTATGTACCTGTCGGGTCCAATGGACCCGTCTGGTAGACGGAGAGTTAAGGAAGAGGTTTTTGGGTCCCTGAGGAATGATTTCATGAAGAAAAATGTCCCAATCAAAAAGGCCGCAGTGATGTCTATCCACACAATAACATGTGGGAAATGCAGGGGTATTTGTTGGATATGGTGAGGATTATCAGTAGACCAGATACGGCTGTTTTATGTGTTCACTGTTCCGCACATGTAAAAATGAGCCTCATCGGTTCATATGTTGCTCCACGGCCAATTCTAGACACCTCCATCCTTGCCAAGGACGTTAAAGCGAACGTTTCACGAAGATTGTTATCGTCAGTTTTTAATACTTGGAAGCGACGAATCTTATACGGATAGGCCTTGAGTGCTATACGCATGCACCTACATACGGTAGTGTATAGCAAATCCAATTGCCATGATACGGCTTGAACACTGGATGCTCCTGCTGTGTTTGTACTGGCCTGCTCAACAATAGCAGTTGCGACATCATCCATCACCTGCGGTACCTTTTTTTTTTTGTCCTCGACCTGCTTGAACTGCAAAGATATCAGTTTCCTCAAAGCGTTTGGCCATTAGCCCCAGAGCACATTGTGTCACTGGACTCGTACTCAAAGGTTTCTGCCATCGGCACAAACGAAGCGCTTTTGCAGCGTTAATGCCATTTTGGTAAAAAAGCTTTAACATCAAAGCACGTTCAGGAAACGAGAGAACCATCGTGGCGGTCTCAGAATGTTTCGAACCTATTCGCATTTCTTTTTATCTGTTACGACGGTCCTTTAAACCACCTCTTATGCAAATTTTGTTCTCAAGTTTTTGCGCGCGCAATCAAATAAGCAAAGAATACAAAGTGTCGGTAATTAACCTTTAAAAAAATTCTAACCACTAAATTTTTAGTAGTACATAGCTGCCAACTTTTACGCTTTTTTCTTACCACTAAAATTTTACAGTAAATGTTGTCTTATTTAATCGTCGAAATCTCACGATTAGATAAGACGAAAATATCTATAAAATTTCATTGGTAGCAAAAAAGTGTAAAGGTTGGCAGCTATGGTAGTGTTCTTCTCCTAATAAGAATATTAATAAAATTAATTGTAGCATATGCTAATAAAATTTAAACAAATAATACTAAAAAAAATTTATTCGTGGGAATCATCCCATTCGCACGTAGATGTTTACACCCTTGCTTACATTTTCCTTAACTTAAACCTCATTTTCCCCTAGAGGCCTTTTTTTGAATTAAAAATTTTTCTTGCACTAATCAGTTTTCCATGGTTTGATATGTATATCCTCCAAATATGAAGTCTTTGCATCCTCTGCTTCTCTCGTTAGAGTGTATGAAACAGGGATACTTTAATTTAAACCACCCTGCATATAAGTGTGAGAAACGTCCCCATTGATTTGTCAAGCATATTTTATACATATCATGAACAAAGATATCATTATTCACTATATCTTAAAAAAACCTCGTTGGATATTTTAGTTAGAAAATAGTGGTGTAAAGCTCGTATTTTTAGTTTATTGCGTTTAAAAAAAAGAATCGGTTAATCCTTTCACGGACGGTGGTATGTTTATGAAACCACTTAATTGTATTTCCCAAACGCCACATTGGCACCAGGTAAAACATTTTCCATTTAATACTAAGTGAAATATGTTTTTTTTTTCTTATTTCCAATTAAATTTGTTGATAAATTCTGGTGCCATTCATTTATTTCAATAGTTTAGCATTAAAAATGTTTTGCCTCTGAATGTGTTAAGGGGTTAAAATTAACACACACATAAAAAAAGGCCATTTGATTATTTAATAGTTGATTCTTATATATTCGCAATTAATGCTAAAATCCAAAGGGAATAAACTCTTTCATAAAAATCACTATAAAAGTAGATTTATTACAGCATTAGAGCTTTCGCGAAAAACTCGTTTACCTGATTTAATATTCATGATGAGGCGGGGGGGGGGGTGAATCCTTCTTTTCGAACAAACCATGCCCATCGGTAATTTCTGGTAACTTTATCATGCGTTTTCTGGAATGTTTTGCACTTAAATAAAGTTATGAAAAATATGCGTAAAAATCTGTGGGAATCAACATACCTTAATTGGTTAAAAAATATATCAATAATGTTAAACTGATTTAGATATGTCGGTTTGTAGACACTTTATCAGCCAATCGGGAGGGCCTGGATTGTGTAGAAGGACGATCGACCCATCGTATTTTAGATTAGTACCGCCATTGCCCTTACCATTTAGGTGGTGATAATTATTGCCCCCCCCCCCCACCACACACACACACACCCATAACCAAAAATTGAATTTAAAGAAAAGGAATAGTAGTTTCAATTAATTATTTTTCAAAGATGGCTGTTAAAAAGTTTCATAAATGCGCTAAACGTAAAATGATTTGTCGGGTAAAAATGACTTTCTTTACATTGTAAAGGCTTCACAGAGCTCACATTTCTTATAATTTGTAAGGATTCTGACGCAATATTTTAAATTAAAAAATTCTATTTACTATTTCAGTTGTCCAATTCGCCCTGTTTAATTTCAGAATCAGTTTTTTTTTTTTTTTTTTTTTTTTTTCTATCAAATAAGGATAAGGCGTCGTTGCCAACATCCTAATTTTTTTAATGCCAGTAAATTCTTACAAAAATATTATTTAACTTATGAAATTGTGCGATTGTATAAAAATATGGGTATTAAAAAAAATCGGGTGATTGGCATCTGTGAGGGTGAAAAATTCTGTTAAAAACTGTGTTAAAAGTATATTCACCCTGTGTAAAATATTTACTTTAAGAAAGGTAAAACTTGTTAATTTTATAGATTCGTTAAATTTGCTTCATTTTCTCTCCATCCAATCGAAAATTAAAAACCCAAATTAAAAAAAAATACTTTTGTCAAATGACGTTTTGCACAGAAAATAATCTGAAAAACGTAATTTTTAAATTTTTTAAAATTGTAAATATTTTTTCTTACTTAAAATTTAGTTCTTTATAAAATTAGTCTCATATTACTTTTGAAAAATACAATACCATTGGATTTATTTTTTCTTCAAGAAATCGAAAAATTTCATGCTAGGAAACTCACTGGGTTGCCACAAAGCTACTACACACATATTTTCTCCGAGATAATGAGAAAATAAACCAGCTTTGACTGTCATATGGAAGAATCACGACAACACCAGAAGAATAATTTATATATATATCAATGTGCATTCAAAGAACTTTACGAAATTTATGTATAAATGAATACATTATTCTGTAGGAGTTTTCAGTTTTCGTCATCGTTTATAATTGCATTCTATCACGAAACGCAGTAAAAAGAGTAAAAAGCAAAATTCGGGTATGCGGATACGGTTGTGTGCGGAACAAATTTCCCGAGCAAATGCAATGAAATTTCAAAACGTCTTTCACCAATTTTTCCACTAATTCTCACAGCTGCAAAATGAAAACAGCTGTACGACAAGAAGTTCCAAACAGGAAAAATTACGCACGCTAAACGTTTTATAGAACTAATACTATAAATATGTTCCATTAAAATAATTCAGGTGTGAGTCTAGATATATTATTGTAGCTAATATTAGATTGCTTTTTATTTCAATTAATTTTTTTTTTTGTTTGCATATCTCGATTTCTCAAAATATCCATTATGTACAACTTTAATTATAAATTAATTAAATATCAATTAATTTAATCAATAAAAAAATGCTGTTCTGTGCGACACGGAACACATTAAAATTCTCTTTTTTAAACGTAAAGCTGTTTTTTCGGAAAGCGATCCTGCCGAATGGCGATAGATAAATGTTAAGTAAACATAAAATTGCTTAATTTAAAAGCTTATAAATAGCCTACACCATACTTGCCAACCTTCAACTTAATTTCCGTAAAATGTTGGTTAATTTGATCCAGGTTAAAGACGTTTCTAACCAGAAAACAACTTATTTGGTGCAAGATGACATACTTAATTCCGTGCTTCCACTCGGGAATGTTTTTCCTTTGAATTCTTTAAAATATTTCTGTTTCGAAATGTCTTTAACCTGGAACAAATTTACCGACATATTACGTTAGCAGGGTTTCTTACGCTATTAAACCACGCCCCGTTTTGTAAGGACTTTACCACCATTACTATAAAGATCATTTTCTTCACGATTCATTAGCTAGAAAATAGTTTTATGCGATTACTGGTGGAAGAGTACTTAGAAAACGGGGTGTGGCTTAATAGCGTACGAACCTTGGGAAGTTAAGTTGAAGATTTGCACCATTAACCCTTTATGCCCCGGCAGTACTTTAAAATTCCACAGTTTTCTATCCCAATTAAAATACAGCCATTACATGCATTCCCAATTATACTTTTAGGAAACTATAGTAAACACTTTCCTTGCCTGTCACTAAACAGCAATAGCAGTTCTAGGAAGCTGAAACCTATCCTCGAGCCTAACTTGGCGCGTGTGTGAGTCAAATTTGCTTCCATTTTATTTTATGACGACGTATACCTAACTTTTGATTGAAAACATCTTAAATTTTAAAGTCAAGGAGTATCATATTTTTTCATTGCTTTAAATGATCACTGGACGATATCATCGGTACCATGTAAAACCATACAATGTAAAAACAGTCGGCTACTTTTTGAAAATTCAGATTTCTAGATTGGCACCACATTTTTGAAATAGTAAAATTTCACTTTTTTAACCTTAATTTATGACATATTATTTAAGGGAAAAACCTGGGAATTTTACTATTTCAGAAAAGTGGTGCCAATCAAGAAATCTGATTTCTTTTTTTTTAAAGTAGCCCACTGCTTTCACTTTGGATAGTTTGACATGTTACCGACGATATGTTATGCGAAATAAAAGTAAATTATCCGTTTGTTTAATTTACGGAATACTTTTCAAAGCGGTACTTTTAAGTACAGTCAAGATTTAGGTTGAACAAGATTTTTAATTAGTTTTTTATCATGTGAATATATATAGTGAATAAAAAAGTATCTATTAACTGGGGATGCGTGGTTACTAGACAGGTGGATTTCGAAACAAAATAGGTGAAGATGGTATGATTTTCGCATGACATTCATGAATAATGAAGCAAAAAAAAAAAAAAAAAAAAAAAAAAAAATATTATTTTTTCTTTGGAACAAATATTGTATGTTTATAAAACGAAACTTAAAAATATTACGGAATTTTAAAAAAATATATATAAATAAATGTATTTTAGGGGTTTTTTAATCATTTTGAGTTTTCTACAGCTACATGTTTACAAATTTCTCTCAGATATGCTTTCGGTCGGACGATAGTGATACAATTATATTCTTCTGATGACGAAGGGCTCACTGATGATCAACCAACAGCATCATTATTTAGTTATGAATCATAATCATACAAGCATCTAGATGTGTGACATAATAACTCACATTAAAATAATAAGAAAAAATTGGATGCATTTTTTTTCTAAGTTTCGATTTATTTCCAAGTGTTATGAACAACGGTAAAAAATTAACCGTAATTAGTAAAAAATAATTAAATCGTATATTTTTAGCGCATACATCTTCTAATGTATCAAAGTAATATAAGGGGGAAAGTTTCAAGGAGGTAGTTTTAAAAATTCACGATTTGGGATATAAAGGGTTAAGTACAAACTAATTTATATATGTAAGTGTGAGGGATTTGTCACACGGATTTGTCAAGCATATTTTATCCATATCATGAACAAAGATATCATTATTCGGTATATCTTAACAAAACCTCGTTAGATAATTTAGTTTAAAAAAATTAGTGTGAAGCTCGTATTTTTAGTTTATTGCGTTTTAAAAAAAGAATCGGTAAACTCTTTCAGGGACGGTGGAATGTTTATGACACTACTTAATTTTAATTCCCAAACGTACATTGGCACCAGAATTTTTATGAACTATATTCCATTTAATATGAGAATGAAATGTAATATTTTTTTCTTATTTCAAATTATATTTGTTGGAAAATTCGAGTGCCATTCATTGCCATTCATTGCCATCAAATGCTTTGCACATGAAAGGGTTAAGATGTTAAAATCGACGCACACACGAAAAAAACAGCTATTTGATTACTTAATAGATTATTCTTATATATTCGTATTTAATGCTAAAATTTCAAAGAAAAGAAACACTTTCATAAAAATCACTATAAAATTATTGGGTCTTTCGGAAAGTCGTCTCCGTTTGAGAAAATAAATTCATGCCGGAAAATTCTATCATTTAATTATTAGACATAGATCCCGATATCTAATGTCTAATAATTACCGGGCAGAATTTTCTGGTACGAATTGATTTTCCCAAACAGACATGACCTTTCGGACGACCCAGTAGTTTAATATAGCATTAGAGCTTTCGCAAAATGCTTGTTTACATGATTTAATATTCACGATGTTGGGGGGAGGGGGCGAATCCTTCTTATCGATCGAAGCATGCCCATCGGTAATTTCTGTTAGTTTTATCATGCGTTTTCTGGGAAGTTTTGCGATTAAATAAAGTTATGAAAAGTATACGTAAAAATCTGTGGGAATCAGCACGCCTTAATTGGATTAAAAAAATTATCAATAACGTTAAACTGGCTTAGATATGTCTGTTTGTTGACACTTTATCAGCCAATCGGGAGAGGCTGGATTGGGTAGAAGGACGATCTCCCCATCGCCTCTTAGATCCGCCATTGCCCTTAGCATTTAGGTGGTGATAATTATTGCCCCCCTACACACACACACCTATTAACAAGATAAGAATTTTTAAAAAAAGCATATAGCAATTTCAATTAATTATTTTTCAAAGACGGCTGTTACAACGTTTCATAAATACGTTAAACGTAGAATTATTTGTCGGGTAAAAATGACTTTGTTTGCATTGAAAAGGCCTAGAAAAATATTTTAGATTTAAAAGATTCTATTTACTATTTCAGTTGCCCAATTGTTAATCGTCCTGTTTAATCTTAGAATCAGTTTTTTTTTGCTTTTAAATAAGAATGAAGCATAGTTGCCAACCTCCCGATTTTTAGGTAGATTTCGTAAGAAATACTACCTATTCAAGTCGTTACCATGGTGCGACTTTTGAAAAATTCCTTCATAACTTTTCATTATATGACCGCGGGAACCCAAAACAACCCCCACCTAAAAAGTTTATATATATATATATATATATATATATATATACAGGGTGCGTCATAAATTCGTGCAAACTTTAAAAATCCATAATTAAAGAAATAATGGTCGGAAAAATTTTTGTTTGCGCGAGTATGTTCAGACGGATTTTGGATTTTTTTCCCATGAATAATAAAAAATGATTCCAAGAATAACCAATAGAGGGCGCTCACATGCCATATTGAGACGTTTTATGCAAATCAGGCTAGCAATAAAACACCTGGATGGAAATGGATTCGTCATTCGATCTCGGCAGCATGCTATCGTTACCAGATCGAGCGCTGCTGGTCAAACTGTTCTACAAGAATGGGGAATCCACTACTATTGCATTGAGGAAGTTTCGCACGGAGAAAGGACTAAAGGCGCAAAAAGCCCTATTTCGTTGAATGGAATACTCAATTTAGTACGACGTTTTGAGGAAACGGGGAGTTTGGAGGATCGTCCACGTAGTGGCAGACCATCCTTGAACGCGGATCGCGTCCATGCTGTAAAAAGTGCCATGGAAGAAATGGCAGCCGAGACATCAACGGGAAGTAGCAGTGCTCGTGAAGCTGGTAGAATAACGGGAATTCCGGAATCGTCAATTCGACGTATTCTGCACGGAATCTTGGATCTGTATCCGTACAAGATACAGACACTTCACCAGTTATTACCGGCAGATACAGATAAAATACTAAAGTTTGCTACATGGGCACTGGCACAAATGGATCGTGACCCACAATGGTTGCTGAATGTCATGTGGACGGATGAAGCACATTTTTCACTCCATGGCGACGTCAATACGCAAAACAGTCGTATCTGGGCGACGTCAAACCCTCGGGAGTATCAGACCAAGCCAATGCATTCTCCTCGTGTGACTGTTTGGTGTGGTTTCACCGCGGCTTTCATTCTGGGTCCTTTCTTTTTTGAAGAGTCTTGTCCTGAATCCGGCTGGAAAACGTGTACAGTCACTGCAGAACGGTATCTTACGCTTTTGCGTAACCAAGTTGTGCCTGCATTGCAGGAAAGACATGCGTTACCTTCCGTCACCTTCATGCAGGATGGTGCCCCGCCCTACTTTGCACGTGAAGTCAAGGCGTTCCTGTTAGACACTTTCACTGAAGACCGAGTGATAAGTCGATATTGTAAGTTTGAATGGCCCCCACGATCTCCAGACTTGACCCCAGCAGATTTTTGGTTGTGGGGATACTTAAAGTCTCGTGTTTATCGGTACTCCCCAGCCACTTTGGCGGAACTGAAAGATGCCATTTGACTGACCGTCGGTGGCATCGATGCCGACATGCTACACTCAGCTGTTACAGGCGTATTGACACGCCTCACTTGCCTAATACCTTGTGGTGGTGGTCATGTTGAGCATCTTTTAGTACCATAAAAGTTAATGCACAGTGTCATGTTATTGTGATTTCTTTCAATGTCTGTTTGTGTTTGTCTGATTTGCATAAAACGTCTCAATATGGCATGTGAGCGCCCTCTATTGGTTATTCTTGGAATCATTTTTTATTATTCATGGGGAAAAAATCCAAAATCCGTCTGATCATACTCGCGCAAACCAAAAATTTTTCCGACCATTATTTCTTTAATTATGGATTTTTAAAGTTTGCACGAATTTATGGCGCACCCTGTATGTATGTATGTATGTACTAAATTTTGTCCGCATGATAAAAGTCGCAATTATGCACGGATCGTCTTCAAAATTTTGAATACCGTCTTAACATGTTTCTGATAAAACCAGCTCTTAACACAACAATGATAGGAAAAAATAAACATTTTTCGTTATAGCAGTTGCCAAGCAGTTGCCAACAATTAAAAACAAATTATCACCACAACAATTACTTTTCTATCGGAAGATTTTCACGTGAAAAATTAAATAAATAGTTTGACAAATTGAATATTACGTCACAGGTTTTCTAGAGCAAGATTTCAGCATGAAAACTTAAAATAAATAGTTTTACGAATTTAAAAAATATGTATATTGCGTGATATTGGAAATATACTGCACCTCAGCAGGTGAATATGTAATGTCATGTGAGTTTGAAGAAACGTATTAAAACTAGATAAAAAACCGACTATGGAAATATTAACATATTTTAACACTTTAAGGTTCTCTGAATTTGCTGTATCCATTTTTAAACCTATTCCATATACATGCGTGTGTGTATTCGTGTATATTAGAATCTTCTCAAAAAGTTTAGCTCCCTACAGCTCATTCTTAGTGAAGAAACTGGGTTTATCTCGAATCTTAATTTAAGTTTTGTTGGTGAATTTAGTACTTAACTTCGAAATCTACCTCCGCCTGTAGGCCGAGCCGGATGGGATTTTTTTAATACCATCAAATTCTTACAAAAATGTTCGCTTTAAGTAATTTACTAAATTGTGCGATGGTATAAAACAAGTATTTCTGCATAAAAATTTAGGTATTATAAAATTCGGGAGATTGGCAACTTTGAAGGTGAAAAATTCTACTAAAAACTGTCTTAAAATTGTAAGCCCCTGTATAAACATTTATTTTAATTAACTTATTGCAGACGGGCAATATTTATCAAATCTCAATTTTAAAACAGTAGAAGCTCCTCCCTGTTCTGAAAGTTTTTTGAACGAAAATCTCTATTTTATGTAATCACAAAATTTCTGTCATTAAAAAAAGGCCAAAAAAATTATTTTTAATTTTTGGCACGGATACGGATTTTCTGAATAAAAATGAATGCCAAACTAGCAACCCTGTGACAGCGTCCTTCAAAATATTAAAGTATTCTTTTAACCCTTTCAGGGGCAAGGTAGTTCTATTTGTAAAATGTTGGAATGAGTGATCGACAGCAGAATTTAAAAACAAATATATTCCAAAGTATGCAAACGCTTTTGTTCGAGTACTTAATAAAAGGAAAATGTTCATAACAATATTCTGGTGTCAATGTAGCATTTAGGAATTAAAATTATGTGATCCAAAATTGAGCCACCGCCCTTGAAGGGGTTATCACTTGAACTATTGGAAATTTTACTCAAGTTTATAAAAAATATTCTTCACCGTAATTTTTAAACTATGTAACTCTTTACACTCAGGTTTAGATATTTATTTGGGCTTACAAGGGCACCACCAAACATGATGCGCACAGATTTTGATGATTTCAGAGTATGTTGTTGGGGTCATACCACTAATTATTCTGATGAAAGGGTTTCTTCAAATGGGCCTTAGTTTTTGAGAAATTGGGGGTTAAAATTCAGCGTATATTTCAAATACCCGTTAGTGTGACTTTCTGAATGTGAATTCGTGGTGCAGCGGCAGCGTGCGACCTTACGGATCAAGACATTGCGGGTTCGATTCCACTTCGAGGATTTTTTTTCTTTTTTACTTATTTTTATATTTTTCAAACGTTAAAAATTTTAAACAGAATTGGGCATTCTACAGCTTTGAACTTTGATATTTTCTTAATAAACTACATTTAGATTTTCGAATTTTTCATGGCAATTTATTTTTCTCTTCAATTTTTAAACTAATATTTCTATTTACAAAACTCCAACACTAATTTATGCCTAAAACTTTTTTTTTAAATTAATTATTATTTACATTTTTTATTTTAAGCACAATTCTGAAATAATGATTTTTCTTTTTTCTAACTTTTTTTTCTTTTAACTTTATGGAATTTTAAAGGAAAATTTATCCTTTTCTTGTATAAATTATGCAAAATAATTTTCAGGTGCAATTTCTCAAACGTATTTAGGGTTAGATAATTCAAATAATGCATATCTTCGAAAGAGTAATAAAATATTAAAGCAGTAATGCTTAAATACAAGTTTTTTACCAGTTGTGCAAATTTTTAATACTCTGTAAAATACATTTATCTTTAAAGTTCAACCTCAACATCATTTTTCGTTTGCACAAATAAAAAATTAAATTAAAAAATATATTTTTTTTTATAATAGCAAATAAAAACACTCTCTACGTGATTCATAAAAATTCAACTGGATTGCAAAAATCGTCTGTTAATGAGATAAAATTTACGATACATATAAATATATTTATATATTTTTTAATCGTCTGCTTTTCTTTTCTCGGTAATATTGAAATAAATAAAAATTTCTTTTATTGATCTCGTTTACCTTCTTTTTCAGACAATTAGAAGATTTGAAATATTGTTATATATAGGGAAAATTTCGGTATGAAAATTGAAAGAAGACTACAGATTGTCACAGATTGAATGCTAAAGATTGTGTTATGGAAAGAACCAACGCTGATGCGGAAAATTCTCGTTTGGAAGAGAAACAAAAAGGCCGAATTACAAATGTATTAAAATATTGCGAGACGTTGTTACAAAATGATGATCTGTTTAAAAGTTCTCCACCGGATGAAATATCCGATGCTGCTATTCCGGTGCAATTTTAGAAATATTAGAAGATCGACAAATTATTGAGGCCGAGGAATTGATATTGAATGAAGAAGATTAATTTAACGAATTTACAAAGGTATGATTTTTTACTTTAGCAAATATATATATATATATATATATATATATATATATATATATATTCGTTATATTTCATTGTTAAAAAATATCGAAATCAAACAACTGAATTTTAAATATTTTTTTATAGTATCCGGGATTTCATGAAGATCGTGAGAATTTTGTACCTGAAGAATTTGCACCTGAACCACTCGATTATATTCCATTGTGGTACAAAATGATTGCTGTTGCATTAGTTGTAGCCTGTAATAAATAAGTAAAAAAGTAAATAAAAGTAAATAATAAAAATGAAAAAAAAGGGCGCCAGGGTGGAATCGAACCCGCAATATCCTGGTCCGTAAGCTCGCACTCTACCGCTGAGCCACGATTTTATATGCACATAGTCATACTAATGGGTATTTGAAATATACGCTGAAATTTAACCCGTTAATAGTCGCGCGTTGGTCTTTTCCCCGCCCGAAATTCGTTATCTTCCTGTAACTCATTTCCCGTTAAAGTTACGATAGCCAAATTCCGTCTAGCTGACCTTGAGTGTTCACACTCTTGTGTAGTAAAATTGCAAGTCATTCCTGCTATTTCTTAGCATTTTATCGCATTTTTAAGTTTCAATCGGTCTAAATGACCGCGTTGCGACCACTTACGTTAGTTGAATTTTTCCCCCTCGTTTTCATCCTTTCCCATTTCCGCGAAATCTGTGGGGAAGGTTTCTTCGAAGTACGCACTCTCTGTCTGATGTTATTTCGTCTTTCTTTCATTCTGCTATTTTATTCGTTCAAAGAGTACTTTTTTTACTTTTAGAATGTGACTTAAAATTGTTTTATTATATTAGTTGTGTTGTCAGTTCGCACAAAAAAATGATGGATGGTCAACATTTTTTTCATTGTCAAATATTGCGGGAATAAATTCTCAAATCTATAATTATTTAAATATGGAAAAAAGGGGAAATTCATCATCATTATTTGAAAGAACTTGCTTTCCATTTATTACCCGAACATATAAATGAAAGAAAACAGACAATAACACTGCAAAACCATTAAAAAAAAAGATAAGAGAATTTTGTGGGAATCAGTAAAAAAAATTGCCGTATATCCAAAATCTGAAAAGTATCGTTTTTGTACAATAAAACAAATTCGAAAGATAAAACAATCTTCTCAGAAATGTAGTGTGTATATTTGCGAAGAACATACATATAATTTATTTGTACAATAAGAAAAATAATGAAAATTTTATAATGTAGGTTAGAAATTACGCAAATAAAAAACTCTTTTGGATAATTCAGTGAATGTTTATACTACGATTTAAAAAAAATATTTTAAGTATTTTTATAAAATTTATCTATTTTTAAATTTTCATACTGTAAGTGAAAACACATTTTTTTTAACAATGCCGCAGAAATTATTATTGAAATCCAATAGAGGCTTGGGGACAGTATCTAACAAATTTAAATTTGTTGTCCTTCATCAATTGTTCAAACTATTTTTCAGAATAATGTTTTCCAGAATATGAGAGAAAATTCATTTAAATTAAATTATTTCTGCATATTTATAATTTCGGAGAAAATTTTCTTATTGTTTTTATTAATTTAATGAACGTTATTATAAAACAATAAATTATAACATTAATACCTTATTATGAAATGTACAATTGAATATTCATTTTAATTAAATAGTTTCTGTAAAATACATCCCTATTAAGATGAACATTTCAGTGATTCTATTAATTAAAATAATTTATCCATCTTAGGATTTAAATTTACAATTGCAAATGTATTTAAATTAAATATATAATTTCAATAACTTATTTATTATTTACTTTATATGAGCGAAATTCGTATCCAGAGTTATTATTGAAGGGCGCTGCTCCCACCCTGAAATAAGTAGAAAACCTACAAATCGTGCATTAAAAATGGATTTAATCACAAAATCACGAGAGCCCCCCCCCCCTCCTCTCCCCCTCATACACACACAGACACCCCACAAAATAAATAAATAAATAAAACGTAGTTATAACATTTACATTTATAATTTCGAAGTTAAGTATTTTTTACCTTTTTCTTTATTATATATATATATATGTATATATATCATTATACATTTTTAATAATATTTGGTTTATGTGGTATTTGTGATTTCATAATTATTGGTCATTTTCCTTATTTTTCAATGGTATTATTGTACAGAAAGTTTATATATATATATAGTCTTTAATTGTTTATGGCATCAAATTTGATGTTTTTTCATATGTTTTAAATGAATTAATCGTCCGCAATATGCTTGTGAATTAGTGGTATTGTATTTGATTTTCTGTTGCATGTCATAGGTTCCATTTTTATTTTCAGTTTAATTGTTCAATTTAATGTCAGTGTAATATATTGATGCTAAATTTGTTAATTTTATTTTATTAAATGTATATAGAGTGCCGGAGTATCAAAAAAATCTACCTGACTCTGATTCTGTCCTTCCAAAAAAAAACATAATAAATAAATAAATAGATAAATAAAAATACCCCTATCATGAATTTAGATTCATATTAGTAAATGTTTTCCTACTAATTATTGATTCATAGTAACATCAGAAATTCAATCAAATCATTTACTATTTACTTTTAAGTATTTATGCAAAACGAAGAAAGAGTTATTAAAAACATTTATCTAGATGCCAACTGAATATATACTTAAGCGAAATAAATAATTGCTGTAAAAGGTTGTAAAATGAATAACTGCTGTAATCTTTTAAAGTTCAGTCACTATTTTCACCCTACGTTATCCGTTTTCGATCATCTGATAACACCGGCAAGTTTCCCCTTCGTTTTCGGCCTGCTGGTAACGGCGGCAAATGGACCGAACGCGACTACTAACGTTCTAAAAAATGTCGCGACTACTCTCGGGTTAACCCCCCAATTTTTCAAAAACTAAGGCCCATTTGAAGAAATCCTTTCATCTGAATAATTAGTGGTATGACCAACATACTTTGAAATCATCAAAATCTGTGAGCATCATGTTTGGTGGTGCCCTTGTTAACACATTGCCGACGTGCAATTTTCATCAAATCTGAATTTTAAAAGAGTAGAAGCTCCTCCCTGTTCTGAAAGTATTTTGTAAATTGGTGCTCTAGATAGGTTTTCCAAGATTACGCACTAATATATACATTTGATTGTACGAATTAACTCCTTAACTTCCCCGGACGTATTTATACTCCTGTTGAAAATACATACATCTATGAAATTAATGGCGAATTCCAATTATAGTGAGGCAATTTTCAACACCTGGGCCATTATATATAACAGTATAACATGTGCATTTTCTTACTGCTATTTCAGAAAACTAATATACACCTTCTTCAATTGAAGAAATATGCGATTTAAGTAAGGCACTGGAGATCGCGTAAGATTTCGTCATCAGTTAAGGGGTTAAATATAAAATGTCTTACAATCTAAAAAAATATGGGCAACATGATATACAGGCATTTTCTGTAAGGTAGAAGCCACGTCCTTAGTCAATGATGTTTTTTGAATGAAAACGAGTATTCTCGTTTCTCGTCGTGAATGTATTAAGAAATGTAAAACTTGTTTTCTATAAATTCGTTAAATTTACATCCTTTTCTCTCCACAAAATCAAAAAAAAACAAAACAAATAAAACAAATAAATAATTTTGTCAAATGACGTTTTGCATAAAAAAATAATCTGAAAAACGTACTTTTTACATTTTTTTTCAAATTGTAAATATTTTTTCTGACTTGAAATTTAATGCTTTATAAAATTAACGTTACATATAATTTTTTAAAAGTACAATAACATTCGATTTCTTTTCCCCTCAATAAATAGAAATATTTCATGCAAAGAAATACATCGAGTTGTCACGAAGCTAGAATATACATATTTTCTCCGAGATAATCAGAAAGTAACCAGCTTTGTCTTTAATATGCGGGTATCACGACAACACTGAAAGAATAATTTTTATAAACATTAATGTGCATTCAAAGAACTTCTGTATATTTACGTATAAATAAATGTTTTATTCTGTAGGAGTTTGCGTGATTTCTCGAGCACAAGGAGTCATCGTCTCTACTAATATTATTACACCAAAAACAGTAGAGAAAAGTAAAAAGCAGAGTTAGTGTATGCGATGGGCGGAGCAGAATTTCGGAGAACGAAGGGGAAAAAATTAACCCTTAAATGCCTGATTTTTCAAAAATCGTTGTGATAATGTTTTTCGGCTTTCATTTTTAAAATAAAGCGTGGGGAAAATACTTTAAAAAATCTTATTTTGTTTTACGTATGGTTTACGACTAAAGAACCGTTTGTTACTAATAGGCAATACTAGTCTTTAATTGAAAAAATAATTTTCTTTGATAAAATTCTATAATATTAAACACACAAGAATTTTAGGAACTATAATAAGAAATAAATTTTACTTGCTCACTGCATAACAAAATAGGGTATTTCGCAAGCTTCCAAATAAAAATGAAAGAACAAGTAGCAAGAATTGAAAAAATAAATCTATCTTTATTCTTAAACAGCACAAGTGTTGCCATATACATGTTGAAAATAGATTTAAGAATATTTTCAGAATGTATTTTATTGGCAACATTAGGCATTATAGCTTCAATATTATTCTAATAGTATTTTAGAAGCCTAAATTGGGTATGTTGCCGAAAAGCAACAACCGGCAGTTAAGGGTTAAAGCATTTCTTTCCCATCTATTATTTAATTCTTTCAGCTGTAAACGCAAACAGCAGTATGATTTGATTATTTTTTCAACGAATAAAACAGATACTGGTTCATTAATCGAACTAAAACTATAAATATTTTCTTTTAAAATAATTCAAGTGTGAGTACAGATATTAATCGTTTTAATATGTAGATGGCCCCTTAACAAAATTTTATATACATAATTTAAAAGTAAACTTTATTTTCAATCATTCGGTATCAGTAACTTTCTTCTACGATAATTTGTTGAGGAGTTAGTAGGGGGTGATTACGTTTTTTCCACGACTGTACATACATACTTCAATTTTAATTAAATTCATAATAGATTATTTTAATCGTTTTTTTTTAATTATTATTTATGAACTATTTACATTTATAAATGTGTCCTAAACTGTTTTATTGTAAGATCTTGTTTATATTCCGCAGTAGTTCAAAAGAAAAAAAAAAACTTCTTAAATTTTATCTAACTTCATGCTGAATAATGTATACTTCATTAGCATTCACCAGACTTCCATTACAGAAGCATAGTATGGTAAAAGTTAGGTTACTTAAACAAATAGCACAGTTGAAAATTTCCATTCACCAATTTTCTCGAATAAATTTACTTTGGAATTTTTTAGCAACCCTGTATATGGCCTATAGGATTTATACACAGCAAGTAATATTTCGGAAAACAGGTCAATTATAAAATGCGTACTACAACTTAAAACGCACCTAAAGCAATAATTGTTCAAAGGCTTCAGTAGATCAATTATTGTTCAATTTCTCTTTTAGACGAATACTTTTGTGTGAAAATGAACGTTAAATTCTATACACATCAGATTCTACTGTAATGCCTTTTAAACCCTTGAGTGATGGTGGGATAAAATATATCCCACCTAATTTAAACAAGATTCTCACCATAAAAATTTAATTAAATTTTATATTTTTAACTGGAGAAAAAACGTTATAAATTGCTTTTCTTTTAAAAAAAAATAAATTTTTTCTATTATTCCGGTGAGAATTCAATATTTTAAGGTATTTTTGCTTGCCTTCAAGGGGTTAATACACCTCAGTGATTATATATAAAATTTGTATGTTGAAAAAATTGAAATATCATTAATGTAAACTGCAAATAATGTTTACGTGGAATTCTGTTGAGTGCCCCTGTACATAAACGGTAAATGCAACACACTTCATTTTCAATAACGCACATGCCATAGTAATATCCTATAATATCTATGAATTGCATGGCAATCGAACTATATTTACGCGAGTTACAACACGGTAAAACGACAGGCATATGGCCGACAGACGACAGACAGATAAACCGAAGTCATGAACACTTTTCAGCTACGCTAGAAAGTATTAAAAAAGAAATAAACTGTTTTATTGAAAGATCTTTTTTACGGTTTAGAATAGCTTAAAAGAAAAGAAATATATATATATAAATTATACGTAAAAAAATATGTATTAAAATGAAAACTAATGTTTGTTGAAATTCAATAGTATTTATCAGAAACCTTTTACTTATAATGTGTTCATGTGAATTTGGCTCTTTGCATTCTAAAATTACTTTTAATATTTAAATAATTTATAAATTCGTAATTTCCAATCTTTAATTTGGAAATGCTATAGAAGGCATTAACGGCCAAGTCGCAGGAAGCCATTTTCAATGAAAGATTTGGGATGTTTGGCTTTTAACTTGTGCAAACTTCAGATATCACTACTTTTTCTGTCCGAAACATTAAGGAGAACTTGACGCATTTTATTTTACCGAAAACTTTTTGTTGGGATGATAATATTTTAATTAACTTAATGCTGAATAATCCATAGTAGATACGTTTTCTCCAGACTTTCAAGCTATTTAAGCGTATCCAGCCATTTAATGAAGAAAGCAATTTCTAAATTAATCAATTATCACCGGAAATAAGGCATCATTATTTAAATATATAATAATTAAGTTTTTTGCCATAGCGCAAGTTGCTGCAAATGCGGTATAACTTCAAGCAAGCGAAACTCTGAGATGTTTCATGAGTTTTCGAAATAGGTAAAGATCGTGTGTGTTCCGTAGTAAGGTTCATTTGATAGGTTTCGTAAACGTTTTTATGAGCGTCGTTTTTATTGTGTGCAATATACAGGTTTTCACCCCATTTTCCCTTAAGGGTTTGCGCAATTCAATTTTTGAAACATTGAATTTACGAATACATTAAAAAAATATATATATATATATTAAACTATTTCCTACACGTACACATACACGCAAAATTTCAATCAAAGACTATGAATATAAGTGATATCGATTCTGTATAGCCGCCCTTCAAAGAGTTAGTTTTGCCCTAAAGGCAATTCCTAAGGCTAATGTCAGACGAACTTCTTTTTGCACGCTTTTTTTTCCTTACGTATTATCCCTATACAATTCTAGTGGCATTGTGTAGGGATAATACTTAACCCTTAAATGCCTGATTTTTCAAAAATCATTGTAATAATGCATTTCGGCTTTCATTTTTAAATAAATCATGGGAAAAATACATAAAGAAATCATATTTTATTTTAAGTATGGTTTACGGCTAAAAAACAATTTGTTACTAATCGGCAATACTGGTCTTTAATTGAAAAAATAATTTTCCTTGATAAAATTCAATAATATTAAACACACAAGAATTTTAGGAACTATCATAAGAAATAAATTTTACTTGCTCACTGCAGAACAAAAAAGGAATTTCGCAAGCTTCCAAACAAAACAAAAAGAACAAGTAGCAACAATTGAAAAAATAAATCTATCTTTATCCTTAAACAGCACAAGTGTTGCCATGTACATGTTGCAAATCAATTTAATAATATTTTCAGAATGTATTTTATTGTAAACATTAGGCATTATAACTTCAATATTATTCTAATAGTATTTTAGAAGCCTAAATTGGGTATGTTGTCGAAAAGCAACACCCGGCATTTAAGGGTTAAGGAAAAAAGCGTGCAATAATACGTCCATATGACATTAGCCTTAACTGTCAGCGCGGCAATTTTTAAATTTAACACACGGCATATATACATTAAAATATGTTTAGCATGATCCGGTCAAATTTGTTGCTTTGGTTTTTCTAGTTTAAAAATATACCGGGTGTCCCAAAAAGGACTGACTGATTTTAAAATTCAATAACTTCCAAACGGTGACAGATACTAGGACTTCCCTCAGAGGGATTAGTCTGAGCGATATTACTGAGAACATAGATTTAATAATAACATATGGAAGCAAATAAAATGAGATGTTATCTTTAATTGTCCATATACTGCGAAAAATTGAAATGATGAAAATAAACGAATTGTAGAATTACAAAATCTTACATATAAATTCGTATACACTGTTTAAAAAAATGGGAAATCAAGTCATTCAAGACAGCCATGCATGGATATAAAATTGAAAGTACGCAATATATTAAAAGTAAAATAGAAAATTAAACACTAATTTACTTATATCGGAATTTTAACTGTATAAAATGATGTCAAGAGCATAATCAGACGCTCCGCACCAATTTGAGTAACATTAAATGACAAATATATGATGTTTAAAAAGAATAGACTATACTTTATATGGTGTGTGCTCCCTCGGAATAGTTAATATTGTACAATATCTGTTTTCCACGGATGCAATGAGGTTGTCGATAACATTTAAGGAATTATCTTCTCAAAATCTAATATAGTATCAAAGTACCGAATACATCAAAAGTGGCATGCAATGCTTCGTTAGAGTGTGTTTTAGATATGCTCGATCGGATTTAAATGATGAGTGTATGCTGGCCACTACATACGCTGTATTGTTTTGTTTTCAAACATATTCTGCACAAGTTGAGCTGTATTTAGCATGTATTAAATAAAAGAAATCGACAATGATTACAACATAAATTATGACACAAGATCTGAATATATCGTCTGCAAAACTTTTGAGCTGTCAAAGTGTCATTTGAAGTAATTTACAAATCCATACATATTTATTCAGCAAATCATGCAAGCTAACATACGCCAATATGAACTCGATTACAAAATTTCACCAGAATAAGTTAATATATAAAAAATCTACTAATGATAATTGAGAATATGACCTTATGATAAAATGTCTAGAAAAATGAATCGGATAAAAAATTCTTATCACATTTAAAACGGCACTTCCCTCTGTTAGAGGTTTTGGCGAGATAGAGAAAAGCCTGGAGAAGGAACACTTTAACAAGTACTTTCGGGCAACCTACTCACTGTTTCATACAGGTCTTTATTCAATATTTACACAATTTATTTAATGCTAGGTGGGTATCTATCAGTTTTGTTGCATTTAAATCGCTGTTTTGCGGAGGAAATGCAGCATTATGAAATATTTAAAGTTGCTGTACCTAATAATTCCAAATTAATGGTAATTGAGATTGCTTTCCGTTAATTTCATCTTTTTAAATTTTAAATTTTTTAGAAACCATTCATAGAGACAATTGTATATTTAAAAACTAACCCGAAGCAAAATTTCAAGATTTTGGGCTCAGCAGTAACAGAGAAATAGAAAATTTTTTGAAAGTTTTTTGTTTCTGCACTGTTTTATATAGCGACATTTTTAGAAATTGTTCTATTGCGAGAATTTACGTCATGATAAATACAGCCATGTCAATTTTCATGTTTATATTCCTAACAGTTCCATGTTCTTCGTTACTTAGATCATCTTTAGATCTTTTTCCGCTTTGTTTAGTCTTTCTATTTTTTAGACTTCGTTCTACAACGAGCATTTACATCTTATTAATTACTACCATGCCAAAGTTCTAGTTTCTAACCCCAACAGTATCCCAAAAATTTCAGTATTCCTAATAAATTATAGTTTAGAACCTTTCTAGAAATTTTTACGTTTATCCGTCAAATTGAACCTTTTAGAGAGCGTTCATTACGAGTATTTACATCTTAAAAGTAACTACCGCACCAAATTAAAAGTTTCTGACCCAATCAATATCGCAGAAATCACAATTTTAGAACTTTTTTGCTCCTGTAGCGATGTAGGTAATTGCACTGACATAAAATAGTCTTTTTTTCGGAGCAGAGATGACCACCAACATTTTTTTAAGTTGGCTATGTAGTTTCAGAGATAACACCTCACAAACGTACAAGCATTAATAATATTATATACTTTATAATATTATAACGCTTCATAATATTAGCATTAGATGTACAGATACAAAAGCCATTTATCTGTTACAAACTAAAGTGCCGGCGTTGCCCAGAATTTGAAGGATGTTTGTTCTGGAAAATCAATTTCAAAATTTAACATACAACACAAAACAAACATTAAAAAAGCAGTCGAAATGTTGTTGAATGAATAATATGAAAACGCTATATAAAAATGTATAAATGTATATAACACACGCAAAAGAATACAGCTATAAATGAACTTATTTCAATTTATAATTGGAGCAATAATGTTAAAATACGCCAATATTTCCCTAATCGGGTTTTTATCATGCTTCAATACATTTTTCACACTCATATGACGTTATATTATATCCACCATGCCCTTTATATTTCCAGTATGACGTAATATTTTCCACTTTCACGTGGAAACCTTGAAATAGAAAAGTTATGAAGTTATATTCACTTTCATTTAAATTCGTCAAACCATTTATTTCATTTTCATATTTCACGTGAATATCTTGCAATAGAAAAGTTATGACGTAATATTCATCTTTTTTTTTAATTCGGCAAACTATTTATTTCATTTTCATTTTTCACGTGGAAATCTTGCAGTAGAAAATTAATTGTTGTAGTAATAATTTTATTGTGTTTTTTAATTGTTGGCAACTGCTATAACGAAAAATGTTTAAATTTGATAAGAAATTGCTGTTAAATTGGTGGTTTTTTATTAATTAAAAATTAACTATAAGTTATTTCGATTCCGGATTACTTTAGTTGTCTCGGCCATGTTTTAATACACATGTACGTATCTCTTCACAATTTTGGCTTCCAAATTGTGGATTTTTTATAGAATTACAAACAGACAGATAGACAAGTTTTCATTTTTATATATCTCTCTATTCTATAAAAAGTAACTAACGCTGTCACCGCCGCCGCCGCCGCCGCCGCCGGTTTTGAATTTTTTGTGACCGGAGGTCTTTCTTCGTTAATATTAAGAAAACTATTGCATACAAAGATATGAAAATCGGTGGTATTATAGCGAAATGTTTGATCAACACACTAATGCATACAGTTTTCAAATCGAAGAATTATTTTAAGAGATATTTAATGCTAAAGTTGGACAAAATCGTTCCATTAAAAAGAATTTATAAGAGCAAAAGATATACATGGGAATTTAATCATTTTTAGATCATTTTATTCAATAGAAGATCCCGGTCTGCAGATTTCATTAATTTTTTTTTAGTTTGACTCATTTTTTGAGGTTTTATTTCTATTTTAAATTCAAATATTCAGCATTTTGACAGATATTTTTTACATATTTTATAAAATGGTATTAATTTAAACTGTTGCCAACTGTATAAGCAGCGCAAACAATAATGTTTGCTTCAAATAAAAAAATTATTTACACGTTACTATTATAAACAGAAAAAAACCTTCAAATTAGAATTAAATAATTAGGTATAAAAAGCAGGCACTTATTGGAAATTACGCCATAAAAACTATATTTACATGTGAATTTTAAAAGAGAAAGCAGGGCTTAATTTGCGCCGGAGCCCACCGGAGCCCGGCTCCGGTACTTCTCAGTTTTCGATAAATATTTAAACATTGGTCGGAATTCACCGGAGCTCATAAATACAGGGCTCCGGAGCCCAGTGCAATAGTGCTTCGGAAAAACCGAAGCCTAAATTACCTTTTCCTTTCCTTCCCATCTCCATGCTTTTTGTATTCTTTTTTACTAAAACACTTACTATATGTGATGTAATGTTTCGCACACGTAGGAGATGGAGATAAAACGGACTCGATTTTTACATCAGTTTTTGGGCTCGGACTGACTCGAGTGCAATCTGTATTATATTTAAAATTTTATTTATTTATGTATAGAAAAAAAAAACTGTTCCTCCTTTAAAATTACGTATTATATTCTATTTCAAATCATTTTAGTGCTATTTTGGTCAGAATGAAGGGAAAACAGAAATCGTGTTTTTGTATTTCAAACTCATGTCGGCGACCTGTTGATGCTGCGTTACTCAAGATACTGAATAATGGATTTGCTTTCAGTTCGATTTTCTTTTGTTACAGTAGGATAATTTTTTATTGGCCGTTTTTTTTTAGACATCTAACCTGAAAAGAATATTTTCTGTTTTAGCCAACGAGCATCAGAGTTTTGTTTGTTTAAGGTTTTTTTTCTTCTTTGCGTACGAGTATAAAAATCACATTAGTGATTTTTCTATTTATTTTGTATCATGAACGGTATCCATGTTAAGGCTCTGTTCTGCACATTTACGAAGTCACTTTCATTTGTAAGTAGATATAATAGTTAAATAATTAGTATTGTTATTTTGATAGAAAGCAATCGATCAGTGTTTTCCATTTTTCTATAAAAGCATCGATTCTTTCCGATAATGGTGTCAAATTTTTAATTTAATCTGATTCTCAGGGGCTCACTACAAAAGATTTTTATGCGGAAGGAATCGATTATAGTTTAAGATAATCACCCTTCATAGGATATTTTTTCATTCTTCAGCATATAAATATTAATTTCTGTAAATTTCATTCATTTTTTCTTAAAAATGCATAGCTGCGAACTATCCCTTTTTTGTGCTAACACTATTTCCTAATCATAATCCTTACCATATTTAATCGCAGAATACTGCAATTAAAACTTTAGACTTTAAAATTAGGCAAAGATTACTATTCAGAAGGAGTGATAAATAAAAAGTGGAATTGTTGACAGCTAAGTATATGCTGATAGATATATTTAAAATTTTTATTTTGCCAAAGAAAAAGAGGCTTTAAATTTTGCAAATAATGTACGAAACATAAATATGCAGATTGGAGTGACAGTGGGGGGGGGTGAGGGGGGCGTTACTGTTGTTGTACTGGTGCAGCAGAATATTAGGACTCCGGTACTTTTTTTGTTAGAAATTAAGCCCTGAGAGAAAGGATGTTGTAAAATAAATTCATTTACATGCGTTAGAAATCTGAAATAGAACAAATTACGTCACATTACACTTATTATGCAAAATGAACAAAAAATAGTATTGTAAAACAGTTTAAATTTAAAAATTGCGCGAGACAAAATATTAGAGGTTAAATATTAGATTTTTTAAAAATTTTATCATTTGTCGTTTGATGTGAGGTGTTCAGCTATAAGTATGCCAATTTTTATGTTTCCAACTTAATTAGTGGCTGAGTTAGAAAAATTGCTTTAAATACACAAGTTAGAGCCCAGAGGGTTAAATATTAGACTTTTCAAAATTTTATTATTTGCTGTTTGATGTGAGGTGTTCAGCTATAAGTATGCAAAATGTCATGTCTCCAACTTAATTAGGGGCTGAGTTAGAAAAATTGCTTAAAATACACAAGTTAGAGCCCAGAGGGTTAAATATTAGACCTTTTTCAAAATTTTATTATTTGTCGTTTGATGTGAGGTGTTCAGCTACAAGTATGCAAAATTTCATGTCTCCAACTTAATTAGGGGCTGAGTTAGAAAAATTGCTTAAAATACAGAAGTTACAGACTGGAGGGTTAAATATGACTTTTTCAAAATTTTATGATTTATCGTGTTATCGCAAGTGTTCAGCTATAAGTATGCAAACTTTCAAGTCTCCAACTTAGTTAAGGGATGAGTTAGAAAAATTGCTTAAAATACATAAGTTAGAGCCCAGAAGGGTTAAATATCATACATTTTTCAAAATTTTATTATTTGTCGTTTGATTTGAGGATTTCAGCTATAAGTATGCGAAATTTCATGTCTCCAACTTAATTAGGGGCTGAGTTAGAAAAATTGTTTAAAATACATAAGTTAGAGCCCAGGGGGTTAAATATTAGACCTTTTTCAAAATTTTATTATTTGTCGTTTCATGTGATGTGTTCAGCTATAAGTATGCAAACTTTCATGTCTCCAACTTAATTAAGGGCTGAGTTAGAAAAATTGCTTAAAATACACAAGTTTGAGCCCAGAGGGTTAAATATTAGACCTTTTTCAAATTTTCATTATTTGTCGTTTGATCTGAGGTGTTCAGCTATAAGTATGCAAAATTTCATGTCTCCAACTTAATTAGGGGCTGAGTTAGAAAAATTGCTTAAAATACAGAAGTTAGAGACTGGAGGGTTAAATATGACTTTTTCAAAATTTTATGATTTATCGTGTTATTGCAAGTGTTCAGCTATAAGTATGCAAACTTTCATGTCTCCAACTTAATTAGGGGCTGAGTTAGAAAAATTGATTTAAATACACAAGTTAGAGCCCAAAGGGTTAAATATTAAGCCTTTTTCAAAATTTTATTATTTGTCGTTTGATGTGAGATGTTCAGCTATAAGTATGCAAAATTTCATGTCTCCAACTTAATTAAATTAGGGGCTGAGTTAGAAAAATTGCTTAAAATACACAAGTTAGAGCCCAGAGGGTTAAATATTAGACTTTTTCAAAATTTTATTATTTGTCACTTGATGTGTGGTGTTCAGCTATAAGTATGCAAATTTTCAAGTCTCCGACATATATAGTTTCTGAAAACGGTCTCTGTGACAGACGGACAAACAGACAGACAAAGGAGTGAGACAGGTAGGGTTTCGTTAGATGAACGAAACTCTAAAAACATGCTGCGGATGACTGTAACAACATCCTAAAATTACATTACCATCAGCGATCTACCAATCCCGAATTTAGTTTGTATTCGTTTCATACATTGTTATTCTTTTGTGCGGCCCTGTAAAATAATTATCAATATTATATACAGTAAAACCTCTGAATAGCGGACACCCCGAGAATGCAGAATTTGTCCTCTATTTAGAGGTGACCGCTACTGAGAGTAAAACATGTACAGTTATTTAAGAGTTGGTAATCGAAAAAATGTCCGCTAAATAGAGGTATCCGCTAATCGGGTGTGTCCGCTATGGAGGTTTTACCAGTAAAACTTCTGAATAGCGAACACCTCGGGAGGGCAGAATTTGTCCTCTGTTTGGAGGTGTCCGCTACTGAGAGTAAAAAATGTACAGTTATTTAAGGGCTGGTAATCGAAAAAATGCCCGCTAAATAGAGGTGTCCACTAATCGGGTGTGTCCGTTATGGAGGTTTTACTGCATAATAATATCATCCTTTACAAGAAAATTGCATGCTGTATGATAGACAGACAGACATCCAGAGAAAGATAACTTCCCGGATCAATAAATACTCTTTTGTTTTAATCATCCACAATTGTATGTCATACAACATGCCAGATTTTATACAACAGGCTGAAAACGGTCACCGTGGTACGGAATACTGTATTATTATTTGTTTGCCCACCAAAACTGGTTGCCACGGGTTGTTGCAAGGTTTGTGATCACGTGGTTGAAACTGATCTATTCAATATTACTGCGTGCGTATTTTTTTTTATTTGTCAAACCAGTTGTCTACGAAAACATCAACCGGTGAAAGTGACGCACACCAAATTTCTGTGACATATGCAGATAAATTGTGCTTTTTTAAGAGTTTTTTCTATATAACTTTTAAACGGTTTGGAACTTATTTTGCATAGTAGGTGCATTCAGTAGGAGACCCTCATAGGTACCTTCTGGTGCAATCAGAAACGAAATCCGACAAATATTTTTTGAGTTATGCTTGACGAAAGATTTTTATTAGGCTTTTTTTTTTAGTAGGACATGGCGTTAATATCCATCGTAGTAGTAAAGTGTCCGGACAGTAATATTTCGCTGAGTATTAGCCTTCGCTTCGCTCAGACAATTAAAAAAATTCTTGCAGGAGGGTTATGCATAAAGTCAAAAATTTTTTTACAGTGATTTTCGATTTTAGTTCGAATTACAAACAATAGATGGCGCTGCGATCAATAGGGGCTAAATTCAGGCTCGATTTTTGGTACTTCGTGGCCCGGATAATACATTTCCATCTCCTTTTTCTGCATGGAACAACAGAGAGGACGAAAAATCGAGCCTGTATTTAGCGACTATTGCTTACAGCGCCATCTATTGTTTGTAATTCGAACTAAAATTGAAAATCACTGTAATAAAACTTTTGACTTTATGCATAACCCTCCTGCAAGAATTTTTTAAATATCTGTCACCGTTTGGAAGTTACTGAATTTTAAAATCAGTCAGTCCTTTTTGGGACACCCGGTAGTTACAGCTGCAAAAAGATCTGAATGTTGTTATCGAAAATATTAGAATTCATTAGCCCTTTGGTGCGCAGCTTTGCATATATGCAAACAACAGTTTTTTGAATTTAAGAGATTTTTTTTAGATTCATATATACCTAATTCACACCAGAAAATTAAAATAGCAATATCTGCTTTAATTTATAACAGACATTCTGCATTTAAATAAATCGATATTAATCATTGAAACTTTCAGGTGTTGAGGTGTGTTTTTCATTCTCTTACGTTTTCATTCGTTACGTTTCAGGTGTTCTTTCATTCTCTGAGCTACGTCCGATTCTCTGAGCTACGTAATTTCAAGAACGTATTCTGTCATGGGAATAAAAGGGTTAAAGGTTAAGTTTTATAAAATAAATATCTATGTAAAATAAGATATTTGGAGACACACTACTTAAAATATTTACTAATTTGGAATATTTTAGCGTAAAACAGCCACACGTGAGTAGTTTTTACTTATATTGCAGATGTGCAACAGTGGAAAAAATTGGCGTATTATATGAAAAATGTATCTGTGATTTTTTTTCATTATTATTCCTGTGTAATAAGCCTTTCAGAGAATCATATGTATATATTTTTAAACAAAATAAAAAATCTCGCATTTAAGGGTTAATGTCAATTTTTTAAAAATAAAATTGACGAAAATATTTTTTTTACACAATACTTTTGTATAAGTTATATTTTAGAAAACATACTTCATTCTCTAAAAATATAAAGAAAAAAATATTGTAATATAAACTTAAAACTAACGAAGTAGGTCTCCTTACCGGGCATACTCAGAATATTTTGAAAAGAAAATTACTAATTTCACTACTTATGTATGTAATAAAGGATCAGTCAAATTTAGCAGCGGAATTACAGTAGAAAGCATTTTGCGCGAAATTACGAAAGCGACACGCGATTTGGCGTGCAGTACATTTTTTCGCCAAAAGGAAACGATATTAATGCACCAGAAAATTGCTTCTTAACCCCTTAACCTACGATTTAAGTCTAACAGCTCCACGGTTTGGCAAATCCATAGCTACCACTAAATTTAATAGAGATTTTCGCCTTGTTTAATCATGGAATTTCGACAATTAAATTAAATTATATTTACTGTGAAATTTTAGTGGTAAGAAGAATTTACATTTGGCTCGATCATCGTACGCGGGCTATGCCCGTCATTGTAGGTAAAGGGGTTAATTGATTTTTAGAATACGTGTAAAAAGTATTTTATGAATTTAAACATTGAGAGAGTTTAATAAATAGATTTCTTTGCATTGCATATCATATTTATGTCGCTTGTTATTTAATTTTATTAATTTAAAAATAATTTCATGTATAAAAAATATTTTCATATATTAAACCTTTTTCCAGAATAAAGGCAAGATGAAAAATTCTGCAGTTATTCATCTCAATATCAATGAAGTCGTTGTTTTCATAGTAACAAAATTGAATCGATAGTGCTCAATTGGACTTAATTTTGAGATTTAAACAATTTTAATTAATTAAAATTTTGCTTTAATTCATAATATTTAATAGTTTACTTTCATCATAAATATATAGATGCGACAAAACTGTAGTTAAAACAAAATAAAACTAAAGTTATTAACATTAAATTTATTTAAACAAGTTCAACATAAAATATTTTTATCTTAAAGAGTATCTGACTTAAAAAATAATTTTTTGAAATTCTATTCCATTTGCCAACCGGTGATAAATCGCCAAATATCGGAATTATCATTGTCTTTTATGTACGCTCTACGGAGTTTCCAACGAATATTTTTTTATAACATATCCTCATGAGTAGAACATTCTATAGTTTTTGCGGATTTTTCGGACTATGCCCATATGGAATTTTGACAATGGGAATTTTACCACTTCAGAAAACTGGTTCCAATCAAGAAATCTGAATTTAAAAAAAAAAAAGTATCCCACTGCTGTGAAGAAAAATCCATCACTTTTTTTTAAATCGATAAACATGTGTTTTATATGTAAACATCGTTGAAAAGATAAAAGTTTAAACTATTTAATGATATAAGAAAGTAAAAATCAATTTTTTGGTTGACTTTCGCTTACCCGGTCCCCTTAAGCAATTAAAATTTGAAATATTATAGAATGTAAGGTGTGGGAAATTTTCTACAGAAAAATTTCCAAGAATTATAAAGATTTAATCTTGTGTATTCATGACGGATATTTCGTTAGATTTCACTGTTTGAATTACTGTAATAACTGAAATTGCTTTATGTTGCTTAATAATTTTCAAATCCTTATTTCTTTGGGGGGTTGTAAGTTTTTAAGTAAGTTTTTACATTTTTGTATGAGATGTTTCTAATTTCTTCTTTTTAAAATCTACTATCGTTTTGATATTTTAAAACCTATATTTGTACATTTTTAGTTTTCTATTTAGTTATAAAAAAGCGTAATTTTGATACTCTATGTTTAACCCCTTCACGCTCGAATTAAATTACGTTTAAAAAATTTAAATTGTTTATTGGCACCACTTTTATGAAAAAGAAATATTCACCTTATTTAATGACAGGTAAAACGCTACTAAGTATAGCCAATTTTACTATTTTATAAAACTGGTGGGAATCTGAGTAAAAGGCGCAGCCGGAGAATATGACGGGAGCGAGAATTAAGGGGTTAAATGTTCTTATATAATCTCAAGGAGAAACATGACTAGTGTTGAAATGTGTCCCTCGTAAATCAGTACTCCAAACACTTTGAAAACCACTAATTTCTTACAGTTTATTTCGCCGTCTTTATACCAGATAATTCTGCTATTAAATATGGCGAAGAGAATTACTTTAACCCTCCGTCTACCAGACGGGTCCATTGGACCCGACAGGTACATACAAAATATTCATTCAAACCAGAAATTTCTTTAAAATAAACTAAGTATATAAACCAGACAAAAATAAGGTAAATAAATAAGTTAAATAGTTTTAAATAAAAATTCTGGTGTTGAACGTTTTATTAAAACTTGAATAAAATTCCCGGTAGATCTAGGGTTAAATTACTGGTTTCCAGAGCATTTGAATCCCCGAATTACGCGGGATACCTGGTAACAATAAACATTATATTCTGAAATTATAGTAAAACTATTTTTTTTATTTACTATTTCTACTTTAACCTTTTAGCTCCTAAACCGGCCGAAACCTCCCGAGATGCTAAAATCCCATTAACTGGGACATTCCAAATTCATACCAGAAATTTTAAATAGCAAGTTTTACTTTATTTAATAACGTAAATTCCGTCTTTAAATGAAGTCAAAATTTCTAATGATGTTTTCTGGTTTAATTCAAATTATTTGAATTACTGAATTTCTAGAACGTGTTGTACCGTGGGAATTAGAGGGTTAAAGGCTTGTAACAAATGTTGCCATGTGTGGGGCTGTTCAAATATTACGTAAGCATGTTTTTGACAATTTTTGACCCCCCCCTCCCCCCTTGTCAGCAAAAATAAGCAAATCGCGAAGCCCCCCTTAATAATTACGTAAGCAAATTGCAACCCCCCCCCCATTTAAAAAAAATAGGACACAATACAAATAAAAAAAACTCTACTCGACTTTAAAAAAAAAAAATAATAAAAGCTTGTTTTATTTCCTTACAATTCTATTTAAGAAAATTTCTTAGATCACAATTTTAGAAGAACTTAGCCATTTGAAAAATTTTAATTTGAACATGCCAATATCTATTCCGATGTTGACCACGGCTGCTCAAGACATTTTTCCATATCTGTTATGATATTGGTTTCCAGTTTTACTTGATTATCTTCATCGCTTACTTTTCGGATGCAATCTTTATCAACTTCATCTTCATTGATCCACTCAACATCTTCCATATCTTCCATGAATTTTACGAAGCACATAAGTTCATTTGCTCGACGAGCAGCAATTCTCAATGGTCGTATAAAGCAGGCCTTCTCGCTTTTTTCACTCTGTTGAATTTTTTTGTGTCTGTTTGCTGACTTCTGAGATGCATGATATTGGCCACAACTTCCACAAGTTCTTGCGGATAATTGCAACTTTATGGAAGGCTAAAAATAATCATACAACATCTTTAAAAATCCCTTTTCTGTAATATTCAGATTTAAGGCCAGACGGAGACTTAAATCTATAAATTGCCCCTCCTCACTTGTAATGATGTCATTTGACGATTGTATCATTTTAATTGGAGGAAGAATGAATCGTCCTTTTAATATACGAAATAATCCACTACGTGCAGGAGAGCAAAAATTCTTTTCTTCGCATTTTACAATTTTCAGCAAGTATTGACTTTCTTGTACAAGCTTCGAATACCAATCCAAGTCATAACCAAGAGACTCTGGTTCGCCTGAATCAACATATGTGGCAGTAACAGGATAACAGTCAATGTTTAATGAGTTCCAGATATCTGCGAGAGTTTTACCAGCATATGCAAAGTTATTTTGCTCCATTTCTTCATCAGTAGTGCGACCGTTCTCATCGAGATGGGAACCATAATGGTCTTGAGGGTGTATATGACAAGGCAGTTCTCGACTGAGTGGTGTCATTCGCCTTTCTACTCAATTATATGCACTTCTTCCAAGAGCATTGCACTCTATGAAAATTTCATCCAAATCATGCTTTTTGAAATGGTTAATAGCAAAAGATATAACTTTCTGGTAGCGGAGATTCTCTTTGCACCTCCATCAACCGTAACTATGATTACAGGTTTGATGAAACCCTCTTCTGTTTTCACTAATTTTTCAAAGTGTTTGAGTATTAATAGAGTTTCAAAATCCTGAGCATGAGTATTTGCTGTGGAAGAACTGTGTTTCCCACTTCTTATAGCTATAAACCTTGGTCCAGAATAACCTATGGATTTACTTTGACCTGCCATGCCAGGAGCAATCACAATATCAGCGTAAACACGTGGGATAAGTTTGTGCATTTCAGCGATGACCCAGTCGTGGTCGCCTAAGGATACATGATACTCCAAATGCATCGGTATCGGAGCCTGTTTATTGGCTGCTGTAATTCTCAAATGTACACGCGCTTTGTCATCCTGTGAAAGAAGAAACACTTGCATGGGTCCAAGAATAGAAGCTAAAGTTTCTAACTAGTGGATGGATGTTACTGCAAATTGGGTATCAATGTCAGATGTGAGATCGGTGATAATCAGCCAGAACCCAAGAAAGTTTTATCGGCACTGTGGTGACATGTCTTCGACCCTCGATCGTTGAGGAATTTTTTGGAAGCAAACGAAGATATGTTCTACTCCTTCTTATTGCAAAACCAACCTTTTTCAGTTCTGCAGTCAAGTCATCGAGAGTTTTGACACTTCGGACTCTCTTATGTTTGCATCTGCAGCGCTTCCAATAATAGCTATGTCTGCTATTACCTTAAACAATAATGGTTGTTTAAACTTGGTCTTCCTACTGATTCTCTCAAAGCTATTTTTTTTTATGTCTGGATTATCATGGCAGATTTCTCCAAGCTTTGTTCGTTTGGTGGTTCGATGTTTTCCTTGGTATTCAGCATTTTGTCGTTTCCTTTTTAAGGATTGTTTTTCTTTTTTTAGATCACTGGAAACCTTATTTATCTGTTTTTGAATTTGAGATACATTGGTTTCAATTCAATTGGATTATATTTCATTTTTAGTAAGGTTCAAAATTTGAAAACAGTTAGAAGATTATCTGCTAGAAAACTAACATATTTTTTAATTTTTCCCCTCATGGATGCATTAATTTTTGAGTTATTTGAAAATAAAAATAAGGTTTAGCTTGGCTACGCCATATTTAAAAAGTAATAACTCGTTTTTTGACGTTTCATTGGTCTTTATTTATTCCCATACTGACAATGTTTCGCCAAGGGTACAAGGTCATTTTATTTTATCTATCTTTTATCCAATTTTTACAAGTAATTATGTAAACTTAAAGTTATGATAAAATATATTTAAAATTTTAAGAATAAATTGATTATAATTATACCAAAAGACTGATTACCAAAAAGACTGATTTCTTTTTAGTTGCCTTACGCAGTTCGTCCTCAATTCTTTTTAGCACCAATACCTCTAACTCTTTGTCAGTTTTAAAAGACTTTTTGTGCTGCCGCCACACATCATTAGTTTTACATTGGATATCCTTCTAAGGTTTATCTGATGCAGACTTTTTGAAACTTTCAAAAAGTTTTTTATACAAGATTTCTCAAAATGAAGACATATTTCTGATTTTATTTATTTTAAACACAACTACACTACAGTACTGAGAGGTTTTCAAAACTCACGAGACAGTACAGCAGTCGATCACTATGGTTATGGGGTTCAACCGCTTGACAGAGGAGGGGTGGAAACAAAAAAGATGGAATTTTACTTACGTTTTGGAAGCTTTCCCGGAAAACCCATATTGTCACAACACAACATATCGCATCGGTCCATTCAATTCTATTCTATTCTGTTCACACAATTGGAAATAGTAGTAAGTTCTCAGAGATAATAAGCCCTCATGCATCAAACATGAACAGTCACCTCTAGATAAAAGAGATCGTTTATGTTTTCCTTGTGCGGTCAAGATAGCTGACATCAGAACTTCATGTTTAATATTCTTTTGCTATTTCTTTCTTTCAATTTGAAATTTTTTTTTTCTTTTACAAGTTAAGCTATTCTGAAAATGTCTTACGTAAGCATCATTCCAACCCCCCCCCCCTTGTCAACAAAAATAAGCAAATCGCTAACCCCCTCCCCCCCTTAGGTGCTTACGTAATATTTGAACGGCCCCTGTACTACGTAAAATGGCTCTACAAATGCTCCGGACGCCAGTATTTTTAATTAATTTTCTTCGCCTTATGTAATGGACGAATTATCTGGGATTAAAAATGGCGAAGTAAACTGTAAAAAAATTAGTGGTCTCCAGAGCATTTGGAGTCCCGATTTATGTGGACACTTGGCAACACTACTTTAAAAACCCTTTTAATGGGACCGGGTAAGCTCTATCTCGGCCATGTTAAAATACGCCAACTTTATGTACCTTTTTCTCAGAAAGGGTGAAAGATAAAGGCCTAGATTTTTTAGACTAATTTGAATAACACGCTTTACGTATTTTAACAGACCATTTTCTTTCTAAGTGAAACTGAAAATTAATTAATAATTATTTATTGAAAGGCATTTTTAAATTAGCATTTTTGGTAAGATTTCACTGCCTAAAATAAATAATTCCCAACAAATCATTAAATCATTATGTTAAAGTATGCATGCCCTATAACATAATATAAGTATTTAGAAAAATCTGAGTTCTTAAGTTTAATAGATATTGAAAAAAAGGAACAGAAACCTGAAAAATCGAAGTTTTGAGAAAAAGTCAATTAAAGCTGTGAATCACTTTTTTGAAATAGTAAATTTCGCCTTATTTAATAACATATTAACTAAGGCAAAAACAATGGGAATTTTACCACTTCAGAAAACTGGTGCCAATCAAGAAATCTGAATTTTAAAAAAGTAGCCGAGTGCTGTGAAGTGCTCTCAGAAAGAATGAAAAAATCCAACAGTTTTTTTATATATATAAACGTGTAATACATCGTTGAAAAGGTAAAAGTTTAAACTATTTAATGAATTGAGAAAGTAAAAAAAAATAAATTTTTTGGTTGAATGTCGCTTACCCAGTCCCCTTAAATGGTTACCACTAAATTTTATTCCTTACCTGTCGAAGTTGCACCAGATTTTTTAATATCCATTTTGATTTTATAAGTTAAGGGTTCTCACGACTCTTAAAGCTTCAAAATTTTCGAAGTTTTTATTTTTATTTTTACGCTAAATTTCTATCTTTTCTGAGCATTTTGGTAAAATTGGTTCCTTGAAATTTCCATTAGAACAGAAGTTATGGCTATTAGAATTATTCCCACCCAATAGCTAAAGCAGCGTTACGAAACTTCGATGTCATTTTTGTCCAGATGACGTTTCTGTATGTAACTCGTAGGATATCGCAAAATCTTCTGAATATTTTTACATGAAATTTTCAAAACATGTCTTTATTTTAATATTCACTTTGATTTTATAAGTTAAGGGTTCTCACGACTCTTAAAGCTTCAAAATTTTCATTTTTTTTAAATTTTTATTAGACTTTAAACTTCTATCTCTTCTGAACATTTTGGTATGATTGGTTCCTTGAAATTTCCCTTAGATCAGAAGTTATGGTTATTAGAATTATACCCGCTCAATAACCAAAGCAGCGTTACCGAAACTTCAATGTCATTTTTCTCCAGATGACGTTCTTGTGTATAACTCACAGGATATCTCAAAATCTTCCGAATATTTTTTCATGAAATTTCCAAAACATGTGTTTCATGTTAGTCTGTATAAACTGAACATAACATTTCATTTTTATTGTTCAAATAAATATATTTTAGGAGATTATACAGTGGAAATTTTTAAAACATTGTATTAGCTAAGTAGAACTTTGTACTAAAAATATATAAATGCTTTAAATACAAATTTATTTCAGTTCATGGTAATTATTATAATCGGAAGTATAATTAGGCACGAAAAATTTCATTCTAGTTGCAAAATTTATGTTGTAATCCTGCGCGTAAGCTTTTATACTGATTTTCTACTCAACGAATGTCTGACAGTTTGGAGCGTACTATAAATATTAATTATGGGTCTTAAAAATTTTTAAATAGATGAAATAAAAGAACACACTTATATCTTTTAATCACAGTAAAAATTTTGTTTTTAAATCATACACATTTTAAGATATTAAATGTTGAAAATTGTCTTTTTTCATCTTTTCCAAGTTTAAGAGTCATGAGACCCATTAACCCCTTGGGGACGAGCGATACGCATACGTGCCGCATGAAGCGCTCAGAATCCTTGTTTTTCCTCACCAGTAAAATTTTACTGTAAAATTTGCCTTATTTAATCAACGCATTTTCTCGATTCAAGAAGACACAAATTTCTGTTTTTGAAAAACGGTTTAAAAAGATTAAAAATTTCGGAAAAGGCTCTCGTCCCAAAGGGGTTAAGCAAACAAAGACAATCATCTACTTTCTATTCAATTTCTTCCAAAATTCTGGAGGTAGTGATTCATTTCACCTTTTTACCAACATAATTACTGTGAACTTGAAGGCTTTAAGAGAGCATTCTCCCTCAAATGTTCCGTAAATTCGATTTTTTGAGGAACGTGAGTGTGAAAGAGAAATACTTTCTGTGCATTAACCCCTTAACGCTCGAATTAAATTACGGCTGAATAATTCAAATTGCTTATTGGCACCACTTTTATGAAAAAGAAATATTCACCTTATTTAATGACAGTAAAAACGATACTAAAATATAGCCAATTTCACTATTTTATAAAACTGGTGGGAATCAAACAATTTGAGTAAGAGACACAGCCCGAGAATATCTCGGCAGCGAGAATTAAGGGGTTAAAAAACAATCCGCACAATGCAAGTTCAGACAAGATGGTGCAGGAAATACTTAACACTAGAAAGGGTGGAAATTTTACTCGGGCTTTATAAAAATATTTCACACCAGAATTTTTATTTAAAACTGTTTAACTGATTTATTCAAATTTTTTTTTCTTTTCATCTTTGAAATTAATTTTATTCAGAATGTCCTGGTTCCACACGAAATATATTCCTATCGTATTGGTTTTAAACACCAGAACCCTCGGAAGGAGTCGATCCGACTCCGACCATAAGATTAAATGTCAACTGGAACCAGAAACTCTATCATAAAATAAGTTAAATTTAAACCACGCTGATTTACGTTAAATAAATCAGTCAAATAATTTTAAATAAAAATCCTGGCGTCATTTTTTTTTTTAAGCGTGAGTAAAATTTCCGGGCGTTCTAGTGTTAAATGATGCCTGCCGGTCCTACTAGAGTTAAATTAATACTTTAATACCTGGAATTGCGGTTTTATATTATTTATTTCAATTACATATTATGCTCAGTTGCCAAAATGCACCAGAACTTCTAAATAAATCTTTGCTTTTATAATGTACGAGAAGAAAAGCATTTATTTGTTTTTAAATCAATTTGTTCAAAAATTCTTGTGACAAACAATTGTTTCATCATTTTTGCAAGACAATGACATTGCGCTGAAAGTGTTAAAGACGTGTATTTTAAAATGTTGAAAATGTGATTTTTTAACAGTGCAAGACATCTCGATTAAACCCTTTAATAACTTTACATGCAATCTTTACTTTTAGATATATTATACTTAGATCTTAAGACTGAACCTAAACAACTGTATATTTTAGAAAAACTTATATTTTTGAAATAAATATTCCATATTGTTTTTTATTCGGAGTTTACCTATGATAAATTGCTTTGTCGGTGAAAAGATAAACATATTGAGGTTCAGACTTGTGATATTGATATAATCTATAACATCTAAAAATAACTTGCGAAAATGTTGAGTCGTTCCAGAGCTATTTTGCACGCAATTTTAAAAACTTTATTTTGCTATAAAACGAATCCAAATATATTTTATTAAAATTTGAGTTATCCAACGATCTAGTATACTTGTATAGGATTTTATTAAAGTAATTAATACATATATATTTTATGAAATATATTAAGAAATTCCAGATATACAGGGCGTTTCATAAAAGATGAACAAAACTTTTAGAGGTGATAGTATACATCAAAATAATCAATTTTCATCAAAGAATGTACGGTCGGAATTAAAACGCAAAGGTTCTAGAGGGAGCCAAAGGAGGTATTCAGTGTTGCCAGTGAGCTACTTTTTTTAAATTCAGATTTACTGATTTGCATCACTTTTCTTGAAATTGCAATTCCCCTTGTTTTAGCTTTAATTAAGGTGTCATTAAATAAGGCGAATTTTACCATTTCAAAAAAGTGGTGCTAATCAAGAAATCTGAATTTAAAAATAGTAGCCCACTGGCAACACTGGATATGTTGCTATGTGAGGCAAAAACAGACAAAGAACGAATAAGTGACAGAAACAAGGTGGGAAACCCCTCTCCGTACAATCGCTGAATCTCTGAGCCATTTGCAGTTCCGTATATAAAATGCATATCAGCCTTTCCCCTATTAGTGAAAGGCAACATCTTCCGTTACGTTTCTACTGCGATTGACTGTTGCACACTCGGATCAGCAGCTTTTATGTATTAATCGAAGAGAAATTTTGCATACGCGTTCTTCTTCTTCCCCATATCACATTATAATGCTACTAGTGTCATTCTTCTCCCGATAACTCTCAATAGGAATGGAGCTTTAACGTTTCTATGGACCAAGTCTATGTTGCGAGTGGACTACTTTTTTTAAAATTCAAATTTTTTTATTGCGACCAGTTTTTTAAAATTGATAATTCGACTTGTTTTCGCCTTATTTAATCTGTCATTAAATAAGGCGAATTTTGCTACTCCAAAAAATGGTGGCAATCAATAAGTCTGAATTTTAAAAAAAGTATCCTACTGACAACACTGGACCAAGTTTCCAAATGCGCCAGTACCTTTGCGCTTTATTTCCGACCATGCATTCTTCGATGAAAATTGTTTGTTTGGATGTGTAGTATCACCTCTTGAAGTTTTTCCCGTCTTTTATGAGACACCCTGTATATTTCATGAAATGTTTTTGTGTGTCAATTTTCTCTGAAAACAATAGGCAGGAATCGTCATCGAACATCATGAGATTAGAGAGATTTCTGAATTGCATGCATGATTAAAAAGGTTCCAATATACAGATTTGATATTAAATTTGCTGTCTAATAAAATATGGCTAAATATATCACATAAATACATATGCATTTAGCCAAACTCTTACAAATGCTTAAAGCAAGAAAAATAACATATTTGAACTGAGGATTCAGAATACAATTTTGTCTGTGATGATTGCTTATAAAATGGCAAAGAAATGTTGTCGTATAAACCAATTGTTCTCTTTGATATTACAATATAACGATAGTGTTTTGAGTCATGCCCTACGAAAAACTGTGGAGAGCCATTAGGTATCGTCTTAAGGACTGTTAAATCATTGTCTACTGATAATACCTTAGTTACTTTTAGTCATAAGTAACGTAATTGTACATTTTCTTATGCAGTTTTATTTTTTAATAGAAGCAAAATATATTGCTATTTCATATACATAGGGTGACCGAGACAGTAGTTGATCAAATAAGATCGGTGCTACGGTGTTTTTATTATATTTCCTTCATTTTAAGTTTTAGAAGTAAACTAACATGATTTCTACATCTCTTAACCCCTTGGGGACGAGCGACACGTATACGTGCCGCATGAAACGCTCAGAATCCTTGTTTTTCCTCACCAGTAAAATTTTACTGTAAATTATACCTTATTTAATCAGTCCATTTTCTCGATTCAACAAGACACAAATTTCTGCTTTTAAAAAACGGTGAGAAAAGATTAAAAATTTCGTAAAAGGCTCCCGTCCCTAAGGGGTTAATGAATGTCCGATTGTTGGCAAAAATCAAATCTGCTGAAATTAAATAGCAACAAAATTATAAGCAAATAGTCTCTTTAATTTCCATTTTCCCAGTAGTTGATCAATCAAAGAAATAGTCGAAAATTCCAAAATTAACCTTTAAAATATCATGCTTAAGCTGTGAAAAACAACAATTCATATAAAACTATTATTTGAAATAAGCAAGATGGAAGGGGATTATTTTAACTTACCGTACTTGTCTCCAACTAATCAAAAACAAAATTTTTACATTTTCTAATTTAAAAAAAAGGAAATCATAAAATGGCTTCTTCTACAGCAAGCAGCTGACAACAATGTGACAGCAGGTGCTCCAACATTCAAACAAAAATATTATGTCTAGGGCCATGTGTAAAACTCATTTCCGCCTGAAATGGCGCAATATGACAAAAATTTGATCAACTACTGGTGCGTTGACCCTCTTTTTCGAAAACTCTAATCTTTGGAAAATTTAATAGTTGTAGGCTTTTTTAACCCTTCCAAGGGCTAGTAAATGCGTTTCTGTAATGTTGAATTCACACCGCAATTTTCGAAAATTTTAATTTCGAATAAAGAAATGTAATTTTGAATTTTTATTTAGCCAAAATTATAAGATTAAAATTTAATCAAAAGATTCTGATGCAAATTTTGATTAAATTAAAGTAGGGTATAATATATCGTATCAGACTTAAATTCTTGCACTCTATGAGGCAGCGTACGTCATGTTGTGTTGGTCCACCGCCCCCTGAATACTAGGCCTGAGCGCTGACACAAAAATGGAGGCTGCCGAAGGCGGATTTTTTTTCTGCGTGTGTACGGTTCCATAAATATTCATACCAATAATTTTTTTTCAGTTTTTTTCGCTTCATTCTTCTGAGAATAAACAAGGTAGAGAAATCTTTTATAAAATACTGTATAAAATACGTATGATAGCATAATATATATATAGATAGCTGATCATTTGTTGTTAAGCTACATGAAATTTCATTAGAAAAATTATTTACCGATATATATTCTCGAAAAACCTATGTAGGCAACCGGCTTTCAGGAAAATGGAGATTCCATTGTCTCGAAACATACATTTCATAAGAAATTGCCGTTCAGCAATGTGTTAAGTTATATAAGTAACGTATCATCGCTTTTGAAAGTTGGTTGATGGTTGGTTGGTTGATATTTGACGGCCGATTATCTACTCTTGGGATATACGCCCTAGGGAGAGTGCCCTTCGTGGGGGTCTTTCTAAGGGAACCTAACCCGTATTTACGCATGGAAATCCAAGGTTTCGAAGAAAACCACGAAAACTCCGAAACGGTTAGGCCGACGGGCGCGAATGGGTTCGAACCCAGCACCTCCCGTCTACCAGCTTCGAGAGCAGAACCTCTCAGCCACTGGTGGCCTCTTTTGAAAGAGTTAGTTTTGTCCAACATATAATTTCAAAACCATTATTTTTTAAACTATTTAAAGATTGGCTACATAGAACGTACACTTATGCAAATATATACACATATTCTTAGCTATATACTTATTTAATATTTTTAAACATAATTATTTAACATATTTCTATGCAGTACATATTTAATTTCTTTAATTAGAGAAGTTTGGAATACGTTTGTTATGCAACAATCAGACTATGGTCGTACTAGTGTTAAATGTGTTGTTCACAGGGTTTGATTACCAGCGAAGCAAATTTCCAGCTGTATAATTAAATAGGAAATTTTGCCTTATTTAAATGTTTTGTTCATACATAATTTCTGTCAAAAACAAAGCAAAAAATGTATTTGTGTTTACTGATGGAAGAATCCTCCTCCAGTAGTTAGAGCCTGATCGCTCCAATTGTAAAACATAATCCAAATGTTAATCTCCATCATTATAATTCTTTAAGGGTTATACGATGGCCTTAGTGGGATGCATGAGCCGGGATGAACCTCTTACAAGAGTACCAGTGTTGGCTGTGCTCGAAACTAATATTATTATTTGAGGAGAAACAAGGTGCATAAATGCCTTAGAATTTACAAGGCTCTAGCACTACCATTCAAAATTTAAAACTTCGAATCCCATGCACTTAATTTTAATAAAGAATCCCGACAGAATCTTTTAATTAAATTTTACATTTATAGCTTCGGTGATTTATAGCTTCGGTTTTCTTACTCTTATGCAAAATTGCATTTCCTTATTTTTAAAAAGTATTTCGGAAATTCCGGTGTAAATACAACATACTTAAAAAAAAAAAAAAAAAAAAAAAAAAAAAAAAAAAAAGGTTAAAAGTCGTTTATATCAAAACATTTTTTTTTTCGTAAAAATTTTTGAAATTAAAATTTTATATGGTACTCGGTTCCTGTAAGTTATATTTAAGAAAAGCTTCTAAATTTCTGTAAAAGTACAACAAAAAACCCCTTTTTAATGCACGAATTACTTATCTTCAAAAAGTAATCGTGACACATTCCAAAATTTTCAATTGAAATAATTATAACTTGATTAAATATCACAAATCTGATCACAAAGTAAATTGTTTGAGGAAAGCAAGTAAATAAGGAGTGAGTCTAACTGAATAAATGTCTTCCCACTTTAAAGAGAAAAATTTATTTTATTAGCTATATGGTTTTAATCTCGATTATATGACTTTATTAACATTGATCACTATATTCACTATTTAATTATAGCGATGAAAGACATTTGAGCTGGTTGAACCTCTTACAAGAGTACCGGTGTTGGCTGTGCTCGAAATTAATATTATTATTTGAGGAGGAACAATGTGCATAAAAACCTTGGAGTTTACAAGACTCTAGCACTACCATTTTAAATTTAATATTTCAATTTAATATTACATTCATACAGTCTGCAATCACTTCTTTTAATCGTAGAATTTATAGCTTTTTCTGCGATTAAGAAAAGTAAAAACTTCTGTTAAAAACTTATAACAAATTCTTAAGCACCCTAAGAAAACAAAGTAATGGAAAGATAAATTTAAAAAGCTCAAAAACATAGCCTCCATAAAAGAATCTGAAGGACCACATTGAAAAGATTAAGATCTGCTTTTAAACTTTTGCGTATGAAGCCGAATAATTTTTGTGAAAATAGATTAAGCGGCTTAACCCCTTAACTGACATCTCCGAGTTTCTCTCGGTCAAAAAGGGTTTTATATCTTCAATACTAAAAGGTTTTGGATACCACATAATTTTAACTGTAATCTTTGGTTCGTTAAATGGAATAGCTTTTTCGACTTTACAAAGCCAACTATTTTAGTAAAAAAAAAGTGGTGCCGGGTCCATATTTTTAATTTATTTTGTCAAAAAAAGAGAAACAGTTAAAGGGTTAAAAGTACGTTGAGAATGTTTATATTTGTTTGAAGTTACGCTATTATTATGCAATATTAAAATAAACAGTAAAATGTAACATAAATAGAAATTTTAAAAGTGTTGGTTAATTTACATCAAGTTTTTTTCAGTATTTCGCTATAATCAAATCCTTACCGGTTGAAAACAAAAAAGCAATTTTTTTTTTCACAAAACCAAGGGTGTTCTGAGAAAATAAGTCTCAATGTTTACATTTTTAATAATGAAATTTTGCATATTTAATGCTTAACAGAAAATAAAAGAAAAAAGTAGGCAATTTATATTTCTATAGACCAGAAATTTTTGCTGTTATTTAAAATGATTTATAGTTATTTCAAAGAATAAAATACTATTTTTCACAGAGAAATAAATTAAAATACGTGGATAAATATATATTTTTTAATTTTGTTTAATTATGAAAATATATCAAATATTTTTTTTATGTTTATTTAAACATATTCTGTAATAACTTCTTAATATGACTTGTTTTTCGCATATTGGTTATTTAACCCCTTGAAGGGTGGTGGTGCCGTCACGGCATTACATAATTTTAATCCGTAATTGCCACATTGGCACTGGTATTTTAAAATGAATATTTCACATGCTCATTTCACAAATATGCGAAAATATGCTTTTACTTGTTTACAAACAAATTCTCTTGTAATTACTAGTGTCAATAAATTATTTCAACATTTTATAAAGACATGTACCTTGCCCCTGAAAGGGTTAACCCCTGGAGGTGCACCGGTATATATTATATACCACCTACGATTAATGAAGTTTTACACCAGAAAAATTTTATTAAATTTTACTTTTCTAACTTTGGTGGAAAAAAAAGACGTAAAATTGATTTTACTTATTTTGAGACAGAATTTTTCAAACATTCCGGTGTGAGTTCAACATTACAGGAACACAATCACTTGCCCCTCAAGGGGTTAAGTTCATGCCTACGTAATAACTATGTTTAGCGATTCAATATATTTTTAGAACTTATTTTAACACTAGAACGTTCAGCTGGGGTCAATTTGAACCGATCAAATGGTAAAATGTCGATTCTAGCCAGAATTTTTTTTCATAAAATCAGTTAAATTTTAAATAGAGAAAATTTAGTTACATAAATAAGTGAAATAGTTTAAAAAAATTCTGATGTTAAAAATATTTTTATTAAGATTGGATAAAATTTCCGGATGTTCTAGTGTTTAAAACGGGAGGTCTCGCGTGGGTTATGACATACCTAGGGTGCGTACAGTTTTTATAATCGTCACCACTATTTTACGAAAAGTAATCTTTGACGCATAATTTGTAACTATTGTCTCCCATTAAATAAGATTACGATTATTATTTGCAGCTATTGGTGAGAAACTATAAATCGTCCATACCCTATTTATGCACGACTTCCTCCGAGTTAAAGATCATGCAGTGCTGCCACCGGCAATTTTTTTTATATTTTACTCGTACCACTATTTGAATAAAATGAAGTGTATAGTGCATTTCTGCTGCACATGTTGTCAAAGAGTATGCAAAAGATTTTTGTTTTGAGAAAGCAGTGCGAGTTATAAAAAAAAAAAAAAAAAAAAAAAAAAAAAAAGGTCGCTAGTGGCAGTTCTGGTCATAAATAGTTATTCTAAATATAAACATAAAAATCCAAGATACAAGAAATTTAAAAGTTTAAAAGCTAGTTGTTAAAAAATATATGCATTTTGAAAGTATATAATGAAAATAGAAAAATTAAAAATAAAGAAATAACTTAAGCAGCGTGTGAAAATTTTATCTAACGTATTTTAATTTATTTCATTGTAAAAAATAGTATCTTATTTAGGTAAATAATAGCAAATAAACATTAAAACCAGCGAATTTTGTGGTCTATAAAAGTACCAATTACTTATTAAATTGCTGAAAATAGTTATTAAGTAGGCAATAACTGAAAACGTTCATGTTAAAAATTTGAAAGGACATTTTTAAAAAAATCATCAAATATTCGAAATATTTGCATAATAAAAAGACTAAAATAAAATATTTATTCACATATTTTATAGCACTTATATTTATATCTCGTTAAAATAGTAGATTATTCATTTAAATATCTATAAGTAATTTTAAATAGCAGCAAAAATTTGAGATCTATAGAAATATAAATATGGTGACAAAGTAATTAGTAAATTAAAGTCACAAGTATACTCGCAGTTGGCAGCGAATGGGTTGAAGGCAATAACTACAAAACCAAAAATCTTAAAAAAATCATGTTAATAATTTTAAAGAATACTTTAAAAAGTCATCAAATATTCGAAATATTTGCAGAATAAAAAAGCTAAAATAAAATGTTTATTCACTTATTTTATTAGCATTTATGTTTATATCTTGTTAAAATTGTAGATTATTTATTTAAATATCTATAAGTAATTTTAAATAACAGCAAACATTTGAGATCTATAGAAATATAAATATGGTGACAAAGTAATTAGTAAATTAAAGTCACAAGTATACTCGCAGTTGGCAGCGAATGGGTTAAGAAGGCAATAACTACAAAACCAAAAATCTTAAAAAAATCATGTTAATAATTTTAAAGAATACTTTAAAAAGTCATCAAATATTCGAAATATTTGCAGAATAAAAAAGCTAAAATAAAATGTTTATTCACTTATTTTATTAGCATTTATGTTTATATCTTGTTAAAATTGTAGATTATTCATTTAAATATCTATAAGTAATTTTAAATAACAGCAAACATTTGTGGTTTATAGAAATATAAATAGTGGTGACAAAGTGATTAATAAATGAAAGCCACAAGTAAACTCGCGCTTGGCAGGGAATGGGTTAAGAAGGTAATAAATACAAAACCAAAAAATCTTTTTAAAAATCATGTTAATAATTTTAAAGAATACTTTAATAAGTCATCAAATATTCGAAATATTTGCAGAATAAAAAAGCTAAAATAAAATGTTTATTCACTTATTTTATTAGCATTTATGTTTATATCTTGTTAAAATTGTAGATTATTCATTTAAATATCTATAAGTAATTTTAAATAGCAGCAAAAATTTGAGATCTATAGAAATATAAATATGGTGACAAAGTAATTAGTAAATTAAAGTCACAAGTATACTTGCAGTTGGCAGCGAATGGGTTAAGAAGGCAATAACTACAAAACCAAAAATCTTAAAAAAATCATGTTAATAATTTTAAAGAATACTTTAAAAAGTCATCAAATATTCGAAATATTTGCAGAATAAAAAAGCTAAAATAAAATGTTTATTCACTTATTTTATTAGCATTTATGTTTATATCTTGTTAAAATTGTAGATTATTCATTTAAATATCTATAAGTAATTTTAAATAACAGCAAACATTTGTGGTTTATATAAATATAAATAGTGGTGACAAAGTAATTAATAAATTAAAGCCACAAGTAAACTCGCGGTTGGCAGGGAATGGGTTAAGAAGGTAATAAATACAAAACCAAAAAATCTTTTAAAAAATCATGTTAATAATTTTAAAGAATACTTTAAAAAGTCATCAAATATTCGAAATATTTGCATAATAAAAAAGCTAAAATAAATTATAAATTGGCCTAGTTTTTTTTTCCTTTTTTTCTTTTTTTTTCTTTTCTTTTTTTTTCGTTTTCTTTTTCTTTTCTTTTTTTTTTTTTTTTTTTGTATTGCTTTCATTAAATATTTAACGATGCAAAATTTTCCTTTAAAAGTTGTACTTACATCGTAAGAAACCCATATCTAATTTATATTTCTCGCAGGGATGAGATTTCCGTGTTTTTGCACACCAGTATTTTGCTACAGAAAATTATATTTCATTTAATCGGAACACTGTTGCGATTTAAGAGAACAACTTTTTCTCTAAGAATGTATCGGTGTGCAAAAACGCGGAAATCTCATCCCTAATTTCTCGTAAATTTCAATTATTACACATATGTTTTTCAATTATGGTTCAAAAGTATGGTTGTGGTTTATATTTTTTAATAATTGATTTTGATGTACTTTTAGCGCTGAATAAAAATATGACTTTCATTTTTAACAATCACATCAGGATATTTCGCAAATCGTAAATTTTAAAGAAACAAAGTAAAAAAAAAACAGCAAAATCTCTGAAAGCAATTCGCCAAACCTTACCGAAAAAAAGCAAATGTTTTAAATACACCTGCGAAAATTTTTCAGCCTTTTCAATCACCAAATTAACAGACGACATCGAGATGAACCGCTTAACCCCTTCGGGACGGGAACCTTTTACGAAATTTTTAATCTTTCGTCACCGTTTTTTAAAAACAGAAATTTGTGTCTTCTTGAATTGAGAAAATACGGTGATTAAATAAGGCAAATTTTACAGTAAAATTTTACTGGTGAGGAAAAACAAGGATTCTGAGCGCTTCATGCGGCACGTATACGTGCCGCTCGTCCCCAAGGGGTTAAAGAATATAAAAGGAAAAAAGTGGGACAGAGCTTGAGTGGTTCAAACTCCCACACATTGAATAAAATTGTAAGTAATTTAAATATGCAATATTTTACAAGTTTAGCTGTAAAAATGCATAGTATAAGCCAGAAGATGAATAAATTACTATGAAAAAGATATTTTACGTATGTTTTATGACATAAAATTTTCGCAATATTTCAATTATTAAAAAATTAAAAAAATTTAATTTGCGAAAAATTCTGACGAAGTGGTAAAACCTTATGGTCATTTATGGATTCAGCGCTATAAAATATATAAGAATGAAACCTCAAAAACTAAAAAACACATTAATACATCAATTTTATAGTATCAGATTTTCGCTATTTTTTCACTTTTTAAGTTTAAAATTTACAATTTGCAAAAAAAAAAAAAAAAAAAAAAAAAAAAAAAAACCTGACGTGATGGTAAATAATGAAGGTCATTTTCAGATTAATCACTACCAAATGCATATGAAGCTTACAAACAAATGATAAGACTAAAATTTTACAGTCTAGTGTAATTGATAAAAGTTTTCGTTGCGAAGAAAAGTCTGATCGGCATTCGAAGTCAAAAACGTTCATTTACTCAAATTTCTGATTCCAGCACGCTGCCACTGATGCTACTGAGCCGTTTTACCGCTCCTAAATGGTAGGCCTGAGCACTGACACAAAAATGGCGGCTGCGGAATGCGGAAATTTTTTTACGAAAATGCGGTCCCCTTAATTAAGACTCAAGTATTTTATAAAAGATTTCTTTGTCTTCTTTAATTTCAGAAAATTAAAGAGGAAAAAACTTAAAAAAAAAAAAAAAAATATTGGTACAAAACTCAAAGGGACGGTACTCCCGATGACAAAAAAATCGTTTGCAAGATGAGAAAATTTATCTGATTCTAATCTATAACGTAAAATTTGAGACTTATTTTCTAGAGATCCCCTGTGTATTGTGCTTAATGGCTTTCATATATTTATATACTATACTCTATCGATACATAAGTGTTCATCGCATTCTGTGTCCCCGTCCTCACCACCTCTCCTTGTTACTTAAAGAGAATTATTAACTTTTAAATTTTTTACTAATTTCATACTGAATAATCTACATAGTTGACTCCCGATTTTTTTAATACCAGTAAATCCTAAGATAAATGTCTGCTTTATTTAATTGCAGGAATTGTGAGATTGTAGAAAGCAAGTACTTCTACATAAAATATTGGTATTAAAAAAATAGGGAGGTTGGCAACTATGAACAGGGTCGTACGGGTACCGTTATTTTCAAGGCTAAATATCAGTATTTTTTTTTTTTTTATAGAAAAATAAATCTAGTTTAAACGCGCGAAATTTCTCCATATTTAAACATAGATTTTCTATAACAAAATACTGGTACCAAAGAATTTCTTATTCTGAAAATTTAAGGACCCGTAAGAACCCTGATGAATCTCTATTTAACCCATTCGGGATCATGGGTGCATATATGCACCCTCAAAAAGTGCTTAAAACGCTTGAGTTTGATACCAATAAAAAAGAAATGTAAAATTGATTTTATTTAATTACGACATTTTCGTAATTTACAAAGTTAAGTCAAATAATTAACTACAACTGGATCCAAACGAGTAAAATTCGTGTAAAAAATACCGGTCCTGAACGGGTTAAACCTTTGACTACGAGTTAGATTATTATACGTACAAGTAGATTTTTTATTATTTTATTCGTGTTATGTTTTACAAAATAATCTGTGCCATACACTTATATTAGAATATTTTAAATATAAATCTACCGCAATAACAAGATTTGTAAATGATGATGTTAAAATCGAATATAAAAGTAGTCGCCAAACCTAGCCGATACTGAAAGCGTTTTTCAATTTTTTTCACACAAGCTTGACTAACACATATCGATCCGTCTAAAAAAAATAAATTTTTCAGAAAATATTCCACAGCACCCGGAAAAAGTCTAAAGATATTTAGTTATATAATAATAAGATATTTCACTTTATAATGATTCGAATACTGCATACTGATAAGATCAAGCAAGCAAACGCATTTTTCCAGCATCGGTTTGCGAGTGAAGAATATGTGTATTTTGCTATGGATTTAGCCCTTCGTGCCCCAACGGCCATTTAAGGGATGGAGTTAAGAATAATGAGGAGGAGACATATATTGTACTGTCTACATGTTGCGAGTGAAGTAACTGAGGAGGTTGTCAGAAGATGGTGGCTATTTTTTAATCGGATCAACGGTTTCTAATTGCTGCCGAAGAAAGCTTCCCACCAGTAAATTTGAATAGAAAATTTTATGCTAATTAAGCTACTTTCTCACAAATACGGTAAAAATTTCTATTTGTTTTTACTGTTGTTAGTTTGCACGTTATAATCTTTTTCACTGACACTGACAGGAGGATGTCTAGGTCATCAAAATATGGCTGAAGCACAGGACCTGATTACCAGCAAAATAAACTCCTACCAGTAAAAATGATTACCTGTTTCTGCCATTATTTATGAATAAAATTTTTATAGATAAGGCTTTTAAATTAGGAGAAATTTTCTATTTAAATTTACTGGTGGAAGTTTCTCCCGGCGGTAATCAACCCCTGCAAAACCGGTTACAGTTGAAGCTTCGCTATTTTAGAGGTATGTCATTTCCCTTTTTATTAACCCTCTCGCTGCGCTGCCCGAGATATGCTCGAGAATGCATTTTCCCGTCAAATTAATACTGTTTGTTTGTTCCCACCAGTTATTTTTTAGCGAAAACTTTCTATGATTTAATCAGTACATTTTCTCCAATTACGATAGTCAAAAATTTCTCCTTTAAAGAACCGGTGCTAAAGATTAAAAATTCTGTAAAAGACACTCATCACGAAGAATTACTTACGCAGCGAGAGGGTTAATAGTTCCATGCTTTAACCTTTTATCTACTGACGGTAATTATAAGTACTACTCTCTTTAAACTTTCATCCCATGGTGAATAATACTAATATTCTTATGGTACTTTGCAAAAACACTCTTTTAACTCAACTTATCTGGATACATGGCAGCAGTAGTTCTAGATTTGTTAGAAAGGATGCTATCTTTGAAACAGGCGATGTGTTTTGTGCCGACATTTCGTACAGATTGTCACGCTCGTCTTTTTATTGCTGCAAATTCAGGATGTGAGATAAGTGTTGGATTCTTTTTATGCGTTCATTATGATCTTAGTATACAATTTGACTAGCTATTTTAGGTGAACGGTGTATGTATTTGATTTAACACTAAAATTACTCCGTGGTACTTACAAGTACCGTCAGTACACTGGGTGTTGGTGAAAATGTCTTATTAGATGTAAATTTTCAACTGGGCGAAAAATGTCCGGACCAGGATTCGAATCCGGGACCTCCTGGCTGAAGCCGCCAGTGCTCTGCCATCTGAGCTATCCCGGACGATTCTGGTCGAACTTTTTCACCCAGCTAACCTTGATGATTACAGCATCTGGTCTGAAACCTGGTTCAGCTCAACAGAATAAATCTCAGGTAATGGAAAAATGTCTTGTTTACTTTTCGTCTATGCTGTTATCCAGCGTTTTCATCTGCTTTAAAATGTAATTACTAAAATGTAGTGTACTAATAATTTTCCTAGTATTTCTTTTCTGTTTCATTACTATTTTTTATAGGAAATCGAAAAAGTTGTGGCAGCGGCTCTTTTTTGATATGCTAGAAATGGCATATGTAAATTCATATCCCTGGAATATAGACGTCGCATATTTAAAGGACTGCTAACAAGATCGAAACTTAAAAAAATGTATATATTTGTTTAACCTTTTCAGGGGAGAAGCATTTTCAATGTTAATCAATTGAAATAAATGATTGGTACCGGAATTTCCAAAAAAAATTATTTATAAATCAGAAAAAGGCTATCTTTCACGTACTTATTAAAATCGAAAATATTTCACCACAATTTTGGTGCTACTTTAAATACCCTGTGAGTTTTCTGTTACAATATTTTAGTCATAGTGTACTGACGGTACTTTAAAGTACCACTTTAATTAATTACATCTAAAGAGTTAAATTTCTCACTGGTGAATATTTTTTTTTTTATGTTTATCTTTTAATTTTCATTTTAGTAACTGCAAAAAAAAAAAAAAAAATGCTGAAGATCATAATACAGTAGATAAAGGTTAAAGTACCTATAAAATAACTTATAGAGTTGCCAAGCCTCCGGCTTTTTGCACACCACTATTATCTCAGAGAAAATGTTGTTTTTTTAAATCGCCCAAATGTTCCAATTAAATGAAGGACCATTTTCTGTATTGAATACTTCTGTCCAAATAGCCGGAGACTTGGCAGTTCTGTAACTTGTTATAAAAATCATTTAATACATCATTAGTAATAATACACGTTAGAAGGAGTTGTAGATACTTTACTTTATTTCGTTCCAAAAGCATTATTGGTTCCACAAAACAAAAATATTTTTAAAACGATGTTTTTTTTTTCTTTTTTTAACCTTCCGTCTACCAGACGGGTCCATTGGACCCGACATGTACATTCAAAATATTTATTCAAACCAGAAATTTCTTCAAAACAAACTAAATGTATAAATCAGACAATAATAAGTTAAATAAACAAATTAAATAGTTTTGAGTAAAAATTCTGGTGTAGAATGTTTTTATAAAACTTGAGTAAAATTTCCGGTAGTTCTAGGGTTAATTTATATTTTTTCAGCTTTTTTGGCGTTGGAACATTCGGGGAGAAAAATTTCAATTAGGAACTTTTTCTATATTTATATCGTAGGAGCATTATATTTGTACATTTCCTAATTCTATAAAACACTTTAAAAAATATTTTAAACTAAACATTTACGTGGAGTTATAAATACTGCAAAAAATTCCTATAAATTCAAATTTAAATAATTAATTTTAATTGGCAAAATCCTTTTTTTAATTTATTAAATCATTGTGCAAATCTTCTAACGTAGTTTGAAAATTTCACGAAAAATGCTTTAGAAGATGAAATTTGCATGAATTCATAATTTGGGATATAAAAGGTTAAAGCCCATGAACGCCAGAAAATACAAGTTTGTTTTATTACAATTATCTCACCAAAAAATAGTCGCGATATAGTGTTACAGACATTTTATGATTAAATCAATCGAATAATACAACGTGAAAAGAGAGGTACTTAAAATAAAAATTTATTATTTGCTTGACGAAACCAATAACTTTACTCGCTACTCAAAACATTTTAGGAGATTGACTTTTTATGTGTACAGTATGCAGTGTGTCCCCTCTTATACATATCAAGGAGAAAGTAATTATGTTGTTAGCATGTTAAAATATTAAATATTAACAGGATTTGAGACCAAATGGATTTGAAAAAAAATGTTTTTATGCATCTACATTATAAAAATATACTTAAACATAGTCGAGGAGTAAAAATAAATGCTGTAAATAATATACCTCTTTTCTTCATAGGGTTAGTATTAGGTCGACCTCCTAAGCTTACTTTTTTATCATAATTGAAAGAAAACATAAATTTCTGTCAAAGGCCAATTTGGCTGAAATGTTTATTTCTGTTTCGGTTGGACAATTTGATGTTTAAAATGTCGAGTGTGATCTCTCCTTTATCTTTTTTTTTTTTTTTTTTTTTTTTGCCAAGTGATTAATAAAGAAAACAATTATTTACTTTCTATTCAATTCTTTCCTAAATTCTGGTGGCAGTCTACCTAATCCCCATTTTCTCTATCAGAATTCCTTTAGCTATGAAAGGAATAATACGATTAATCCCTTAAGGATCGCTTAATATTTGTAAGAAACATCAAAAATGTACCTATTTTGTTTATTACAGAAATTAAATAATTTTAACTTTTCTAAATAAAATATGGAATTAGTTTTTTTTAAGGAAAAAAAAATGTTATAGAACAAATTCACATTTGTAGAAAATCCATCATGCGAGAATTCTGTGTCTTAACGTTTTTTTTTTTTTTTTTTTTTTTTTTTTTTTTTTTTTTTACACCATAAAAATTAATGCTTATAAGGCCTTTATTTTTCGCATCTTAGATCTTTATTTATAATCATCCCACATTTTTTTTTACAAATAATATTTGAAATAATATATATAAGAGAGACTAGGGAGGGTTGACACACTTTTTACAAAAATGATTTTTTTATTCTTTAAATATTGTACGTAGAATAAAGTTTTATATAACATTTTATTCGTTATAGAATCAGTTATCAAAATAATATTGCTACGTAAGTTTAATATATAAGAAATTTGAAATATAAATGATTTTAATCATGAGAAAATAATGGGTCAAGACTCCATACTTATGGGAGGGTTGACCCTCTATATGGGAGTTTTGTTTTATTTTGAAATATTTGTGAAAAGAAAAATAATCAGTTTAAAAAAAGGAAAATAATTTATGCTACATGCTAATAATATTAAAAAAAATATTTTTGAAAATACGATGCTTAAACAAACCTGTTTAGACGCAATCGCAATTCGGAGGAGAAAAAGTTTATATTAAACAGGGTTCTGTTTGAGCAGGTATAAACGTACAACAAGGAAAATGAAACTTTAACATTTAACACAGTATTTCGATAGAGACAGGTTCCGTTTTCTTAGGGTTACATGTACTATTATGTCCTGATTTAGGAGCTACTGTCCCGCTTTTTTATTGCCTCATTGTCCTTCTTTTTGTGACACTCAACCTGACAACTGTAGTTGTCACATAGTTTGGCTTCATCTCACTATATTCATTCTGGTGAAATTTATCTATATACCTTCCTAAAGTTTTCTCGATGAATGCTATGTTCTTTTGCAGCCACATGAGCACTTAACTTAGTTTTAACATCTTTTAACCCTTTCAGGGGCAAAGCACATTCGATACTAAAATGTTGAAATAAATTATTGGCACCGGAATTTACGAACAAATTTATTTTTTAAATGTGAAAATGGCTATATTTCACATACATATTAAATGAAAAAGATTTTAGCAAAATTCTGGTGCCAGTGTGGCGTTTGTGAATTAAAATTAAATGATTTCATAGACCCCTGAAAGGGTTGAGACTACTGCTGTCATACTTTCTAGACTTTTCTACTATTTTACATTGTTTCTATTTATCTATTGTAAGTAATAATTAAATGCAAAAAAGTTCCTATCAACTTTCTCATTTATATTTCATTAAATATTTTCTTGCAGTGTATACTACAGCAATTTTTTACATATTTCTTTAATCAGTTTTAAATATTTTCTTTTCCATTGCACTGTTTTGCTGTAGCTTTACAGAATAAATTTATATTATTTTTTGTATAAAACCATTAACCTTTCATTATACACAGTATATAAAAAAATATTTCCAAAACCACTTAATTAAAGTAGCCTTGAGCTTCTGTTCAACCCACCCTCACATTGATTTGGTCAAACCTCCCCACATAGCCCTTTTCTAAAGAATAGAAGGTTGTTATGTAAAGTCTAACTGTATAATATGTATGCCTGGAATGAAAACTCGATATATCTGCATTACTTAAAACCAACTTTCGTACATTTCTATGATATATTTTAACTGTAAAAGGCTTACAAAATATTAAAAAAAAAAACACAACTTTTAGATTTAAACACAACTTTTAGATTACTTTTTCCACACCTATTTCGATTGTCTGTATGAAACAAAGACTGTTGTTTGCGTATTCCAGTAGCTTTTGTTGACACCTATTGATAAAACTCTGAAATTCTTTTAAATATCAAAACTGATGGATGGGTGAAACCTCCCCTATGGTCAACCCTCCTTAGTCTCCTCTACATAAAATTTTGATTATTAATAATTTATTTTGAGTGTGATATATTTTGAAATACGCAATACAATGTTCAACACAGAGCCCTCGAATACTAGGCCTGAGAGCTGACAAGAAAATGGCGGCTGCAGAAGGCGCATTCTTTTAAGCGAGTGTACGGTCCCTTAACCCCTTGAGGGGCGGTGGGATATATTTTATCCCACCTACCATTAATGAAAATTAACACCAGAAAATTTTTATGAAATTTTACTTTTCTAACTTTGGTGGAAAAAAAGTCGTAAAATTGCTTTTCCTTATTTTGAAATAATTTTTTTCTAATTTTCCGGTAAGAATTCAGAATTACACAAACGTAATTGCTTGCCCCTCAAGGGGTTAAACATTGGTACCAATAATTTTTTTAAGTTTTCCCTGTTTAATTTTTCTGAGATTAAACAAGTCAGAGGAATGTTTTTATAAAATACTGGTGTCTACATTTAAAGGATCGTACCTAAGTTTAAAAAAAAATCCGCCTTCGGCAGCCGCCATTTTTTATATGTGCTCTGGCCTAGTACTCAGTTGGCGTTTGTCCAACATTACAATCATTGCCAAACCCGAATAGTAATATTCAGACTTCATACGGGAATGCCAGTTAAATTTTTCTGGTTTCAGAAGTTTTTTCAGCAATTAAATATCCAGTCCGGAAATATGACGGGCACGAGAAACAACGAACTCAGCCCATGATATTGACGGGAACTAGAAATAAGGGGTTAAGAAAATATTTGAAATATAATTACAATTAGAGTGCATTTCTAAAATTACAAATGTTTTAGAAGTCATGTAGTTACGAATTAGCTATTAGACAACGATAACAATTGTAATCAACTAAGCTTACATTCCTCTTTTGCTGGACTCCAACTCGGTACGTTTTTTAACCCTCTCGCTGCGCAACCCAAAATTTCCTCGGGCAACGTAAAAGTAGCAAAATTTGCGGCAACCCGAGATTTCCTCGGATTCATTTTTTTCACTGTCGACTACTTTTCAATTCAACTCGGACCACATTTTAAATACAAAAAAATCAATATAAACTTTAACAACATCTATAAGAGAAATGTACTACAAAATTGATTTTCTTAAAATAGTGGTGCGAGAATATAAAAATAGTCTCCTGTGACAGCCCTGATTAAGCATGATTTAAATGTTTAATTGTTGATTCATTGGTTAAAAAAACTATTTTACAAAAAATGTTTACATATTAAAACTCTAAAATATATATAGATTTGAAATATGTAATAAAAAAAATGCGCAATTTTTGAACCTATTTTGATTTTTTAAAAAAATTACGCAGCGATAGGGTTAATACACATTAATTTCAAAGAGATATCTCCTTTTAACACTTTCCAACACAGTTGAAAAGTTTTTATGAATTCGGTTTGTCTATCTTTCCGTCTGCCTCTTCCTCTGTCGGCCATCCGTCTGTCTGTACGTCTGCCTGTCCGTACTCTAACACGCGTAAATATATTAAGATTGTCATGAAATTGATACATGTCATAAAGTTTACCATGGCATGTTGGGTATTGAAAATGCAGTGTGTAGGTTAGCATTATGGTTCCAGGTCTGCCACAGACGACAATTTTTCTATTCTGTTTTCACCACTTTTTTGAAAAAAATACATTTCACAGTATATTTCTCTTGCAAATGTTGTTAAAGCATATATAAAGGACTTTTTTTGAAAAAGTGGTGAGAAATAGAATTAAAAAACAGTCGCATTGTGCAGACCTGCTGTTCAGTTACAAGGACACTCAAAATAATTTCATAACATTGCAGCCAAGGAGAAATTATCGTTTGCGCTGTATTTTAATGATATTACACAATTTTAAATATATTGAAATTTACGTATATCATACAGGTGTATTCGAAAAAGCTTATTGTAGGATCTGGTGTGCACTCAAATAATGTATTACTCATTGACAGGGTTCCACAAATGTTTTTGGCTACAGTACTAACTATGAAGAATTATTACTGGAAGTGCGTTTTCAGCTGTGATACTCATTTAAAAATTTTACATTTTTTTGCATATTACTTGGTGTGTATAAATGCTAAACATCATATACATGGTTACACAAAAGATCTGAATTACATTCCTATTTATTGAATGAAATGGCTGAATTGATATTTTCAGCTGTGCTATGGCGTTTAACACCTTAATTCTCGCTCCCGTCATATTCACGGGCTATGTCTTTTATTCAGATTGTTTGATTGCCACCAATTTTATAAAATAGTATAATTGGCTTTATTATGGTATAATTTTACCTGTCATTAAATAAAGTGAATATTTCTTTTTCAAAAAAGTGTTGCCAATAAGCTATTTTAATTTTTAAACTTTAATTTAATGAGACCGTTAAGGGGTTAATTGAACTAACTTTTAGCATACTACGCAGTATACATACAAATCTATAGATCATATATTATTCTTTAGAAAAAATTGGTGAGTGTTTCAGAATATTGATGGTAATTGAAGTAATTGTGTTTTCGACAGCGTTATACATTTTTTAATTGTTTATTTAGACATCATCATTATATTCTATACAGTCTTATTACAGGATTCTAAATGTGTTGAAAACTGTTACATTATCCTTGCTGGAAGCATAATTTTTTTGTTCATGTTTAGATTTTTCTTGCAAATTTTGTAAAAACCTTCAAGAAAGACACTTTTTTGAAAAACATTGTTTAAACCTACCACGAAACATTTTCATTAAGAATACTGTACTTCAAAAGCAGACTAATGCTAACTCTGTTTTATGTCAAATATATATGAAACTCTTAAAAAAGAGGAATTGACACATCCACAAAATGGTGAAGTTTCAACCATTGCCGCTGGGGCAAATTTCTAGCAGTCAATTCGAATAACAATTTTCTCCTTATTCATAACGAATTTCAGTCATAAATCTGGCCAAACACAAATGGTCATTTTTACTGGTGGAGGTTTTCTTAGGCGGTAATAATACCCTGCATTTCTGCCATATGATGACAAGCAATACAACTTCTTGTCAGTGTGACTGAAAGAGATTCAAAAACCTGGGTGCTGGGGTGTAAAAGTTTTGCGCCAGCGGGAAGCCTCTCACCACTAAATTTTACTAATTTTCTTCGTTTAAAGTTTATCTGCACTCTTGAAAACAATTTAGAAAAAATACTGCACAAAAATAACGAATAAAATTTAGTGGTAAGAGTTTTTCACTTACGCCTAGATTTCTACACCCCTACACGGATCAAGTTCCACTAGTAAAATGGAATAGAATTTTTTGCCTCATTTGTGAAAGAAATTTTGCATGGGTAAGCTGCTAAAATAATCTGAAATTTTATATTCAAATTTTACTGGTGGAAGTTTGCTCCGGCGGTAATCAAAAACTGTTGATCCGATGTAAAAAATAAGGTGCTATCTCGTGACGATCTCCTCAGTTACTTCACTCGCAACTGGTAAAGTTTACACTCTTTGTCTCATCTTCTTTATTCCTAACTCCATTCAAATATACACATAAATACTTGGAAAAATTTTAATTTCATACAATAAACATAACGCTTTTTTCTTAACAAATTACAGTAATATTGAATAAATAGAATTTTCTACAATTCTAATTAAACTGAAACGTAATGAATATCTTAGCCTAATGAAAAGTTCAATAACAGCTAAATCTTGCATTTGATGTCATACACATACAAATCTGTACCGAAAAAAGGTTTCTAAGCCTGTGTGTGCGTCTGTGTGTCGGCGACGGCTATCCAAATGTAGCGCACTTGGGAGTCCGAACATTTGTATAAGAATAAGTATTCTGAATGAGTTGGAAAGTGTTACATAATCTATGCTGGACACTTGATTTTTCGTTCTTGCTTAGATTTTTCTTGCACATTTGGTAGAAACTTACACGAAATGTATTTTTTTTTTAAACATTGTTTAAGTCTACCAAGAAACATTTTATTAAAGAATACTGGAGTTAAAAAAAAAAAAAAACATTGGGAATTTTGACTTTTGTCACATATACAGGGCTGCCACAGGTGACTATTTTTATGTTCTGTTTCCAGCACTATTTTTCAAATTTGCATTTTGCACTATATTTCTCTTGCAAATGTTGTCAAAACACATCTAAAAGATTTTAGTATTGAAAAAGTGGTACGAAATAGAATATAAAAATAGTCGCCTGTGACAGCCCCGCATACACTCATAAATACTCAGAAGAATTTTAATGATATACAGTAAACATATCACCCTTTTTTAACAAATTACTGTAATAATGAATAAATAAGAATTTTCTACGGTATTAAGTAGGCTGAAAGTCATCAATCTCACCTTTCATATGCTACAAATTTTCATTATAATTAACACCATAATTGATCAGATCTATAATCTAAAACTGACCGGTTATTCCATCCACGATAAATACCCACTCAATGTTTTAGTCTCCTGAGCGCGCGCGTGCCATGCGCGTCCTACTTCATCAGGCCCCTAGATTTATGTTTCTATAAACAAATACTGATATTTTTCCTGAAAAATGCCCTGACGCGTACGACCCCTGTAAAAGATATTAACCCTTTCAGGGGCAAGGCATTTTTACTCCAAAAAGTTTCAAAGAATTAATTCACACCGCAATTTACGAAGTAATGTATTTGAAAATAATTAAAAGTTTTTCTTCACGTACATTATGAGATCGAAATTGGACTAAATAATTACTGGTGCAATTTGTCAGTTTGAGCATTTAAATTAAGCGTTTGCAGTCTGCAAACGGCGCCCCTGACAGGGTTAAGTCATAGCCACATAGAAACAAAAAACATTTCATTAGCATCTTATTTATTTATATTTATTTCAGTCTTCATACACATCAAGGTATTCAGAGGATTTTACGTGTTTTAGTCCAGAAATTTCGTGAAGTGCTGGTCGCTATACCTTAAGAATTCCCGGAGAGACTCTCCGAAGTTATATCTGTATTTCTATTTTTCTTGAACCCTTCTTTTGAGATAAATTGTCAAAGCCAAAGGGATTTAGCTACATAAGACCTGAGGAAAGGCAACAATTCTGTGCTTGATGCCATTTAAGTAAACCTCTGACATCCACTCATTTTTTCTATTGTATCGTTATTAATTGTGTGTCCGAACACTAAAGATGTCGTAGGTTACCATGGTAGCATCACGAGAAAAGAACTGCTACCTGCTTAACTGTCACTACTTTGGCATGAATGGATATGACTGTTTTAGCGTGTTTTTTCTTTTTCTTTAATATCTTGTTTCCTATATCTGGCACTTCATGAAAATTCATAAAATAAGATTCCATGATTTATGAAAGTAAACAAATTCTCTGAAAATATTGTTGAGAATATACTCTAAATGTAAATACTTCAAACTTATGTTTGACCATTGAAAATAATAAAATATAATTCTTTATAATAATAATGTAAATATAATAAAAATAGCAATAGTAATAATAATGATAATAAAGCACAAGAAACAATAAAATGACACTTCACTTCTTGAAAAATTAATTGTTCAGTCTAACTGACGAAAATAAATATCTCAAGAGAACACTAAAAACTTAAAAAAGAAAGAAAAACACTAAAAAGACGACTTTTGACATGACCTCTGACTTTCTAAGAGGTTCATGTTTACTTGGATTACTTATTGTCGTCATTACTCTTGATTATTTATGATTAAATACGTAAAATATTACATATTTACCCTGGGACTACCTCTCCTTTCCAGGTGAATCTGACCACTACTACTTTCATTTTCACACCTTTCGGAATTTATTTTGTTAACTAACGGAGACTCAGGGGTCTAATTTCCTGTTTTGTATGTGGGATTCATTGCTACTCAATTTTATTATATGCAAATATGAACAACAAAATATACTTTAACTAGAAATAATAAATAAAAAAAAAATCAAGTCATTAAGATTAATTCGTCACTTTTTGGCCTGTTTTATTTAAGTGAGTACTGTTCTTTTATACCTGGTTACTCACACAACTATCAACAATATAAAGAAATAAAATATACTTTCAAAAAATCCTAGAAAAATTTTTAACCAGTACTAACTGCCTAACAAATATGAATAACTAAAAGTAACAACATTCTTTGCAACCCTTCACAATAGTAAAAATATCATTTTCACATGAAAATATTAACAAGATATTCAAATAAATAATTTGAATAACATCCACTATACGAATTTTTCAGAAAATAATAATAATGAGGAATAAATAATATAAATTTAAATAAAAGTATTTTAAACATTAGCAATTTTCACTCTTTTATATCTTTTCATCACTAAAAATGTTTTTCTTCTTTATTTGAAAGTAACACAAAAGTACGTACCTGAATGTCCTTTTAAATGAATATTTCCCTTTTGCACACTTACTAGAAATAATTTTTTTTTTACTTTATTGAACGAAAAATCCTTTGGTAACCTTTTTGCACGGCATTCCTTAAATTGGTGGCACTCTGTTCACTGCTCATTCACATTTCTTAAATTCGTGACACTCTTTTCAATGTTCATTCACATTCCTTAAATTGATGACACTCTTTTCAATATTCATTCACATTCCTTAAATTGGTGGCACTCTTTTCAATGTTCATTCACATTTCTTAAATTGGTGGCACTCTTTTCAATGTTCATTCACATTTCCAATTTTTGAAGCCCTGGAAATTGTTGCAGTAGTAGTCATTTCCATAACAGCGCGCAAACACCTTCTTCACTACAGATGAAAACGAAAAATTTTAGATCCAAGCTAGCAGGCAATCTCTAAAAGCATTTTCTTCTTCAAGACAGTTTCTCTCAATCTATGGAGAATAAGTAAATCTTTGAGTTGGGTGAAAGCTGTTAGTTGACAAAGTTCCTATTGTATCCGAGTGAAGACAAATCAGGTACAAGAAAAATTTTAATTCTTGTAGTCCGAGTGAGAAATGTTTAGTCTAATGGGATCTTCTGCAGCAGAACCACTAAAAATCCTGCCGACTCTTTGCAATGACCGTGTCCCGATCTACTGTTCGCATGCCGTCTATCCTGGAGTTTACTTTGCCCTAGAACTGTCCGAGAATTGTGTCCTAGTGATTTATTGCTTATCAATTTTCTACTTTGACACTAATTAAACTAACATATTTACTTTGATTTATTGATCTGAAATTAATCCTTTATTGTTTACAATTTGATTCTTAAACTATCTACCATAGCCTGAAATACTCATTTTGTTTATGCTATAAATATAATGATGCATAGCTGCCAACTTTTACGCTTTTTTCTTACCAATAAAATTTAACAAATCGCTTTGCCTTATTTTAATTGCAGATTTCAATGCTTAAATATCAGAAAATTTTCTATTAAATTTTAGTGGTAGGAAAAAAGCGTAAACGTTGGCAGCTATGATGATGCTACCAAGATAATTTTATATGCTTTATGATGACTGTCTTATGTCAACAAAGGGTAATTTCTTTTCCAAATCTGTTTCATAAATATCAATTAGTGTCAAAGATTTTTATGATGAAGAAAATATTTTTATTTATTTGCTTTAAGAGTCTTATGAAAAATAAGTTGGGTTTCCTGATTTAACCCATTAACCGCCAAAACTATTACGATAGAAATTTTCAAATTTCTTGTTGAAAGTAGTTCCCCACCGCAAATTCAGTAAGGTAAATTTCGCTTTACTAAAATAGCAAAATTCCTGCCAATAGATAAGACATTTTTTTAAATTCTAAAATAGTGGTGCCAATGTAATTAATTTATTGCGTGAGCAATTATTTTGACTGTTGCTCAGCGGTTAATGGGTTAACAATTTAATTTTAATTTTGAATTTAAAAAAGCGTTTATCTTTTACAAAGGGGTTTATTTTTATTTAGTTATTTTTATCCTTTCATATATATATATATATATATCTTCCATATTTTACAAAGGATTATAAAAATTAAATCAGGGTACACCTTAAATAAAAATAGGGTTCGTACGCTTCAAAGACTTTCAAGGAGAGATATCAGAATTTCCATAAAGAAAAATATTTAATAAAAATATCTTATTTAATGAAAAAACTTTCTATCGTCAGATATACCGAACAGCACTTTACGAAATTTCTGGTACTAAAACACCTAAAAAGCCCTGAATACATTGATGCGTAGGAACCCTGAACAACATCTAGCAAAACTGAAAATTTAATTTCACAAATCAACTTTCCATTCTCATAGCTGCCAACTCAAACGCTTTTTTTTTTACCACAAAAATTCCATAGTAAATTTTAACTTATTTAATCGCCGCTGAACAGGTGAGCCGCATTGAGGGGTTTCCTAGCTGATATCAGATTAACACCCAGTCTTCAAAATGAATTATCTTATGTCTTGTGAGCCATTGGGAAACGTATAAGTGTAGTTAAAAACTACTTAAAAGAAAAATTAAGAAAGTTAAAGAAAAAATAAAGTTTGAAAAATAATGATTTAATAAATTTAAAAATTAAGTTAAAACTTAAGTCAAGAAGGTTAAGTGATAAAAATCTTAATAAATGGTATAACTGTAGTTGTAAAACTTTAAACTGCTTATAAAAAAAAGCAAAATTTTCTGTTAAATTTTTGTGGTACAAAAAAGCTTAAGAGTTGGCAGTTAGGCATTCGAATATTTATTAAACTTAGAAGGGATTTTTTTTTTCAAAATTTCATACGTTACAGATACAACATCAGCAAAAATAGGCTTTGAAAAAAAAATGTAGTCTTAACTATGATTAACGCTACCGTTTCACTGAATAACACGTGGAAGAAGACTCGTACTCCGCGTAAGGTCCAGCACTTTTCACAAAGTAGCGTCGGGCGGTCGAAATGCTTTTTTTTTCTATTTTTATCCAATGCTGTTACTGGGCGGAGTGACTGCGAAAGACTTTTTGCGTTTCATTGTACGAGAATTATGTTTCAGATTACTAACCCCACAATTGTTTCTTATGACGGCATTCCTATTCTTGTAATATGAGCAAAACTGGCCGCTGCTGCACGAAAATGCCTCCTTTGAAGCTGTTAATTATTCAGTTTATTTAGATTGTAATTTTGACTAATGGAATTAACAGTCTCCGCCTTTCGCAACGATTATACATCAATTTCAGTACCCGTAATACATTTGCGCAATTCATATCTCCCCCTCATTTAACATACTGTACGCGGGCAATTTTTCGAAAATGAGCACTAAATTTACGTTCACAAATGCTATTGTAAATTAAAACATGCTCACAACCAATAAGATGCAAGCATTCTTGGATTACATCTTCTTTTTTCGTCCGTACAACATTTCCGGTACCAGTAATAATTTCTGTCCCCAACCCACAAAAACGTACTAGTATGGTCCCGAATACAATATGGTAATCACAGTGATTAACAGGAATGTAGTGGAAGGTATACTGTTATACACACCGTATACGTCCTGAATAACTACCTTTTTAGTTAAAGTGTATTCTCTCTGGTGTACACTCTGAGTATAACGTATGCTCTCTGCTGTATATATTCTACATATAGCATGTATCCTCTGATGTTTTTACGACTACACCACTAGCGATTAAATAGAGAAAAATATTTTTTTAATTAAAGATGGTTCGGAGAAAAATGTATTCTTTAAGGTGGATCACATAAGTTTCAAGTTTGTGAACCGTTGCTCTAAGGGTTAAATTCATTGATTTAAAAAGAATAATAGATATACACATAATTCAAGCAATTTTTAAATATATTCCCTATATATTATTATACAGTAAAACCTCTAAATAACGGACACATCGGGAGCGTGGAAACTGTTCGCTATTGCGAAAAACACAGAGATTCAAAAATTGCTAAGAAATGACTAATGTTTCATTAATTGACTTTTATAGGTCCTAAAATCTCTATTATATGATTAATCAGAAATTAAAATTATTTTTTTAAGCAAAAAACTGAAATAAAATTGCGCACACATTAATCCATTGTTTATTACATTCTTACGAAAAAAAATCTGGCAAAAAAGTTTGCTTTTGCTTGCGATTACATGTAATCTGTTTTTCAATGTGAAGTTTTAATTCTGTCAGAGTATCTGTTTCACCATCACTAACAGAGACAGCTCTTGTCCAAAATTCTGAAGGAATATAATCGCATACATCAACTGGTTCTTCTTCAGTAGGTAATGCATCATCAATATCAATGAAATTTTCTGCAGTTTCTTCGCTCCTGACACATTTCATTAATTCATTTATTTCGCAAAATTCTTTATTTGTCTCGGAAATATGTGTTTCATTTTCTTTTAATATAAAGCTTGCTATTCTGAAACATTGTCGTACGCTTTCCGGTTTTATGTTTTTTACAGCTGATGAAAACCAAATTATAGCATCGAGAGCATTAACAAATTTTAGGCAATTCTCAAGTGTATTCATGGAATCTAACTTTGAAAGAATGTAGCGTAATGCTTTCTGTACCAGGCTTTCAAATTATGTATTACGGCTTGATCAAGTGGCTGGCATACTTAAGTTGTGTTTGGGGGGAAAAAACACAATTTTAACATTCTCGAATTTCAAATGTTTTGGATGAGAACTTGCACTGTCGAAAAACAAGAGAACTTTTTTTGTTGTCGTTGTTTTTTCTCCCTATTATCAAAGGAATTTAACCATTCGATCATTAAAGTACTGGTCATCCACCCTTTTTTATTCGCTCTCCATGCAATAGCAAATTTATTAAATTGAATGTTCTTTGGGAAACACCAGGGTTTCAGAGATTTTCCAATAATAAGAGGGATTTCAAATTCTCCCAACACATTGCAACATAATAAAATACCGAGTCGCTCTTTTGACATTTTCCCGGCAATACAGTCATCCTTTTTAAAACACTGCTGGAATCGATATCGTGTCAAAAATGTAAACTCCACTGATATCGTTTCAGCAGGGTGTTTAGATATTTTTAATACTGTAAAAATACAAATATTAACATACTCAAGGTTCGCACACTACTTGGAATTTCCAAGGACTCTGCCACCACTATTAATGATAAGAAAATTTAAATTTAATTTTTAAAACACACTATTTGCAATCACGGCCTTTATTCTCCGATTTTGCAAGATTTTTCTGGAGTGAAATACTTTGAAAATACTGTTAAAATTTAGTGGTAAAACTGTGCGAACCCTGCGATACTTTGCCAATTTATTATTGTTATTATTATTATTTCATATAATCTGTGTATTTAAATATAGTGTGTTTTATACAGGGTGTCAGAAAAGTCTGGAAACGGTCGAATAACTCGAGAAATACAAAGCAGATTGAAAAACGAAAATATACGTGTTAAATATATTTAAAAAAGCTACTCAGTGATACCAAATTTGACACCCGCAACCGACCTCCCGGGGGTCAGGGGGGTCCAACTTTAAAATCTTGAATGATAACCCCCATTTTTTATTGCAGATTCGGATTCTACGGGCAAAAATACGTAACTTTTGTATTTAACATTTTTTTTTCTAATCCTGGTTGATCACGGTGTAATCGAGAAAATAAAACAGATACATATTTTGGTTTTCCCAATCCGGTTTTGACATCTCGAAATCTGATTGGCCAGAACTTTCAACGTCAAAGTTGCCGTCTTTTGCGGGTATACTGTTTCTCGAAAACCATCAGTGTTGGTTGTTTGGATGACGCTTTATATGATTTTTCCATAAAAATTAAAAGAAATATATTAAATTAGTACTCTATTTGTATATTTTTTTATCCAGTCAATCATTTCGAAATAATAACCTGCTTATTTTGATTTTTTAACTTGTAAATATACACCTTGCCTCCCGAACAGAAAAAGGATAATCTTCATTATTTGGGGGCGGGATGTGCGGATATTCTGCGTTTTGATGGCTTCTGCTGTTTTATATATATATATATATATATATATATCCAATTCAGGAGGCTGATGCGGGTGTATAGTTTTTAAAAATTATTTCTATAGAATAACATATAGGACAAAATATTAAGAAAAAAACATATAAAAACTTATTATGCTGTCTGAACAAAGGATGGGGAAGTATCGTAAATTTCACTGGGGATGGAGTTATATGTTTTGATGATTGATTAGTTATTGTAACTCCAAAATATCGAGTCGGGCAGAATTTTTTCGATAATTCTTATAAACGTAATAATTTATTGCAATTTAAAATATTTTTCAATTTAACATTTTTTCATAATTTTAAAATTAATAATTTTAAACCAGGGGTGGCCAACAGTGGCACGCCTGATACCACTAAAATTTTACAGAAAAATTCGACTTCTTGAATCGCACAGATTCGATGATTAGATAAGGCAATGATTACTGTAAAATTTTAGTGGTGTGGCGCGTGCCACAGTTGGCCACCCCTGTTTTAAACAATTGAAAATTTTTGATCTTTTAATTTTTTTTATTTAAAAAATAATTAAAGTCTTTAAGCCAGGGGTGGCCAACTGTGGCACGCGCCACACCACTAAAATTTTACAGTAATCATTGCCTTATCTAATCATCGAATCTGTGCGATTCAAGAAGTCGAATTTTTCTGTAAAATTTTAGTGGTATCAGGTGTGCCACTGTTGGCCACCCCTGCTTTAAGCTCTCTTGATTATTTCTGGGGGAGACGACGCTTTAATTTTCATAGAGGAAGGATGATGTAAAAAATTGTTTATTTATTTATTTATTTATTTATTTATTTATTATTACAATAAAATATCAAATGTGGCAAAATACAGGGTGTTTGAAAAGTCTGGAAACGGTAGAATAACTCAAGAAATTCAGATAAGATTGAAAAACAAAAAAATATGTGGTAAATATTTTTTTAAAGCTATTCCGTGATACCAAAGTTGACACCCCACCCCGACCACCTGGGGGTCAGAGGCGTTGCAACTTTGAAATATTAAATAATAATCACCATATTTTATTTCAGATTCGGATTGTTCGGAAAAAATGCGCAACTTTTGCTTTTAACATTTTTTTTTTCGAATCTTTGTAGATGACGGTGTAATCCAGCAAAATGTGTCGGATACATATTTTGTTTTCTCAACTATGTTTTGCAATCACGAAATGTGATGGGCCAAAGCTTTCGTCGCCAATGTAGTCGCCTTAGCTGGAATTGTGTTTGTCGAAAACTATCAATGGAGGTTGTTTCGATGGCAAAAGTTCTTTATATGCTTTTGCCATGAAAATTAACAGAAATATATTAAATTAGACTTCTATTTGAATTTTTATTTTAGCCATTCAATCCATTCTAATCAATTAACCGGAGTTTTTTTTTTTTTTTTTTTTTTTTTTTTTTTTTTTTTTTTTTTTTAATATTTTGATGTGTTAACATGCCCCGCCTCTTCCGAACAGAAAAAAAGATAATCTTCGTTATTTGGTAGAGATGGGCGTGGATATTCGGCATTTCGATGGCTTCTGCTGTTTTTCTTTTGTATACTCTAAATCGTGGTCAGGATGTGGGTGTATTGGATTTTTTTACTATTACTATACAGCAACATATAGAGCAGGGGTGGCCAACAGTGGCACGCCTGATACCACTAAAATTTTACAGAAAAATTCGACTTCTTGAATCGCACAGATTCGATGATTAGATAAGGCAATGATTACTGTAAAATTTTAGTGGTGTGGCGCGTGCCACAGTTGGCCACCCCTGATATAGAGCAAAATAAAAAGAAGTATTTATATATATGGCCACCCCTGCGTTAAAATATCAAAATACGCAGTTTATTATTTTAAAATGATCCACTGGATGAAAAGAAATGCAAACAGAAAACTAATTTAACATATTTCTATTAATTTGTATGGAAAAAGCATATAAAGCGCCATTAAAACAATCTCCACTGATGGTTTCCTAGAAACGCTATTTATCAAAAGACGCAACTTTGACGTTAAAAGTTCTGGCCAATCAGATTTCGAGATGTCAAAACCTGGTTGGGAAAACCAAAATATGTATCTGTTTTATTTTCTCGATTACACCGCTATCAACGAAGATTAGAAAAGAATATTAAATACAAAAGTTACGTATTTTTGCCCGTAGAATCTGAATCTAAAGTAAAAAATGGGGGTTAACATTCAAGATTTCAAAGTTGGACCCCCTCTACACCCCGGGGGGGTTCGTTGCGGGGGTCAAATATGGTATCACTGAGTAGCTTTTTAAAAATATTTAACAGGTATATTTTCGATTTTCAATTTGCTTTGTATTTCTCGAGTTATTTGACCGTTTCGAGACTTTTCGGACACCCTGTATATATTTATGTAGTAAAGGCAACAGACATGGAAAATGTATCTCCAGATTTTCAGTTATCTACGGAGGGGATCTTTTCCAGGCAGGCACTGGGTCTGCTCTTTAACAAAAGTTTTGACGTACAGTCAAAAGTTTATTTATTGCTGACCCCACTAAAATTTATGAGAGCCCATAAAAGAGTCACAGACGGACCACACGCACGGACAGTCTCAGCTGTTCATGATCCCACGTGCCCCTCTCAGAGGCTTTAGCATCCCTAAGATTCGAGGTAACGAATCGCACAGTTGCGGGGGTGTCTTTAATGAGGGGGTCTAGCCAAGCTTCCTTACGACTGAACAGGGGTCTGAAAGAACAACCTTCTATTGTTGTACGAAGTCTTTTTAAGTAGGGAGTAAAATAATATTACATGATTATTATTACTGAGTTTAACTGAGTAGCATGTAGTCTCAGAGAGATTATTATTCTTATAGAGAGTTGCAGAGTATCATGTAGTCTCAGAGAGTTAGAGTTATTTTCTCATGTATTTAAATAAGTTAACCGCTTTTATAGCGACAACTTGATTCAAGACTTAACCCCTTGGGGACGAGCGACACGTATACGTGCCGGAAATAGGCCTAAAGATCCTCGTTTATCCTCACCAGTAAAATTTTACTGTAAAATTTGCCTTATTTAATCCGAGCATTTTCCCGATTCGAATAGACACAAACTTCTGTTTTTTAAAACCGGTAGCAAAGTAATAAACATTTCGTAAAAGGCTCCCGTCGCAAAGGGGTTAGTGATGTTTAACAGACGTGGAGTCTTACTGCTTGCATGCAGTTATACAATAAATAAGAGTTTCTTCGTATCATCTTGGCCGTTTAGGGTGTAATAACAATATTGGTCGTTGCAGACCTTTTCAGCGCGCGCTCTGATTGAAGAGCGGGACTTCTACGAGATGTAGTGTATCTACCATGTTGATGATTGCCTAGTATCTTACTCAGTGTAAGATGGGTTATTTCAACAACATACAGTGTATAAAGGTATATGACAGAGGTGGCCAACTGTGGCACGCGCCACACCACTAAAATTTTACAGTAATCATTGCCTTATCTAATCATCGAATCTGTGCGATTCAAGAAGTCGAATTTTTCTGTAAAATTTTAGTGGTATCAGGCGTGCCACTATTGGCCACCCCTGGTATATGATGTTATGATATTTTATTTCCCAATTTATGTTTATGTATGTATTAATGCATTACTAGGGACTTACCTTCAGCTGGTATCTAAGTACCCGAATCTTTTGTTAAATAATCACAGTAAATTAAATATAAGGCACAATGAGAGTTTCGATCTGTTCCTTGGAACATCTGTGTCATGTGACACCCTTTCACTTAAATTGTACATATGTTTTTGTTATTGTAAATAAATAATGTTAAATGTTAATTTTTGGCATACTTCATTTATCCATGAGTCTGTTAATTTACTTTTTCAAAGTATTTCACTGCAGAAAATTATTGCAAAATCTGTAAATGAAGGCGGTGGCTGCGAATTCTTTGGTTTAAAAATTAACTGTAAATTTTCTTATCATTAATAGTGGTGCCAGAGTCCTTGGAAATTCCAAGGAGTGTGCGAACCTTGTTTAGGTAATTTGCGCAGTCTAAACGCTACTTCTTCACGTAAAAAATCACAACGCAACTTCGGGCAGTTTTGGAGGTGTGTTTCCTCCCCCCCACAACTTAAGATAATTATGTTTAAATTATCAGAAGCTAACCAGGACTATTATTTACGATCACAATGATTTAATTATGTGTTTAAATTGCCATTATGACGTTTCAGGTATAAGTAACTAGGAGTAGTTACTTTCTCCCCCTAATTTAACTGTATGTTTGGGTAGTTTATGTCGGTACCGTTATATGGACCCAGATCTTCCCAACAAACACAAAGTCTTATTCGGATAAATTCGGAAAGAAAATCCGGTTTCATCGGCATTAAAAATGTTTCTCTCCTCATAACCTTCACAAAATGATTGTAGTAGTTCATGCCAATCTTCCACTTCTTTAAGATCTACAGATTTTGCTTCTCCACATATTGTTTTGAAAGAGATATTGTGCCGAGATCGGAACATTTTTAGCCACCCACTTTAAGCCTTAAAATCGTGTAATCTGTAATCCGAGCTCTAGCGACTTCTAAAGCCTTTTCGTGAATCAAAGGCCTGCGCATGTTCGGAACGAACTGAAGTAAACCAATTCAGAATTATATAATCAATTTCAATGGAATTAAGTCTTCCTCAATTTCATATTTTTGATGTTCTCGTTAGAGTTAATAATCCACAAATTTCTCATTTCTTCTTTATTTCGTAAAATCTCTCCCACCAGTGTTTTACCTATTTTAAAACATTCAGCAAGTATCCGTAAACTCAATTTCTCTTTCTCAGATACACTTACAATTTCAAATGTTCCTTTTAATGTTAATCGTTTTCTTTTTGATGCCATTTTCGAAATACATATTAATCACAAACAAGAACCAAACTGTAATAGACATTGCGAAATAGTTTTTATCTCTGCTCTAGTCGCATTCTTGGCGTCTTCAATTCTCCCTGACAAAAAATCAGTACACAATTTCCCATTAAAATTGTTTGAGCTTGGATATAATGAAACAAAAATACTAGTCAGCGTACTATCTATCCTGAAGTTTCATGCTAATTGTAAACGAAGTTATCTTACGCGCATTTAAAACAAAAGGGAAAATGATGCATGTATTATGGAATTCTTCGGATCAAGAAATTTGTACTTCTAGACATTAATTAGCAGAAAATACTAAATCTTTCAAGGAGGGACGTTTTCTTTCTCGGACGTGGGGGAGGGGGGATTTAACCCAGCCCACCCCCTACATTTATTTGTGATCACAAAATTTGTCACACATTAACTTCATAAATTTAGAAGCTTTTTACTTTTTTTCCATTTTTTTTCCTCGTAAAAAATATATTTTTCATCCTTTATCGCCAAAATTACTGTCGCTATTCGGAATGTCCGTTATTCAGAGGTTAAACATACAAAAATTTAGGTTTTTGGAGTGGGGATTGGAAAATTGTCCGTTAAATAGAGGTGCCCGCTATTCGGGAGTGTCCGTTATGGAGGTTTTACTGTATTTGTTATTTTTTAAGTCTGATTTAATATTTATATATTTAAAAAAGTTAATAAACTATTTTATTGGAAGTTCTGTTTTATGGTTCATAATAGTTGAAAAGAAAAAATCCATACATATTATAAAATTGTAGAATAACCTCAAGCTGAATAACACATTTCTACAGATTTTCGCACACATACAATTATGCATATATACAACCATCGAATAATACATTAAACTTTTTCCAAAATATTCAGTTGTACCCGGAAATAATGTATGGACATTTAATTATGTAATTTACATATATTTTTGTACGCAGTAGGCGACAATCTTGATTACCAAGCAGTCAAGCAAGTAAACTCTGAGGTCTCTCGTGAGTTTGCGAGGTAAAAGAAACAAAGGTTGCGTTTATCAGGCGAGATATAGTATTTGAGCCGCTTTGCAAGGGTTCTTATCATGGTAACTTTTAATTTGTGTAATATACAGGGTGTCTCTTCTTTGAACTTTAAGGTGTTGAACAATTCAGTTGTTGATATATTGAGTGTCACCAAGATGTGCAAACACAAGGATTTGAAAATAAATAAACAATTTTCTTATATATACATATAAATCCAAAATTTTAATAAAAAATCCTGAAAATAAGTGATCTGACTTTGACTATAGCTACTCTTCAAAGCGTTAATTTTGTCCGATATATAATTCCTAAAACTATGGTTTTAAGACAAGTGCGGCGATTAGTTAATTTATCACCAGCCATAGTCACATTAAAACACAGTGCATGTAAAAACATTAAGAACACCATTTTTTTTAATTTTTATAAATTTAAAATGAGATAATTGAAATGGTATATTAATGTTAATCATAAAGGGGAAACGTCTAATAAGAAAGTCAACAAAATATTTTTGTGATCTTTTTATTGAAAAAAAATATGCAAACAAACGCGATTTTTTCTTGTATAAAAACTTTAAGAACACCATTATATTTTATAAAAATGTTAGAAATAATTATTACTCATTCGCATTATGAAAACTCTTTATAGTGATTTTTCAGATGTTTTTTTATTAAGACTATTGTTAATTTTATAATAATTCCAAAAGCAAGAAAACCGACTGAATATGAAATAAGTTGCTGTAGAATATTTTGAATTGTTAAGAATGTGTTGTAGGTCTATAGGAAAAAAAGACAGGAAAATATAAAACCGTCATCAACATATTTTTAACACTTTTGTGCGCAGCTTTGCATATATGCAATGAACAGTGTTTTGGATTTAATAGATTTATTTTATTCGTAAATACCTAATTCACACAGGAAAATTAAAATAGCAATATTTTGTTTAAATAATAACAGACTTTCCGTATTTAAATAAAGCGAAATTAAGCATTGAAATCCGATACAAATTCTCTTGACTACATAATTTCTAGAAAGTATTCTATCATGAGAATTAAACGATTAAAGCTTAACCCATTGGGGACGAGCGGCACGTATACGTTGCGCATGAACTCAGGATCCTTGTTTTTCCTCACCAGTAAAATTTTACTGTAAAATTTGCCTTATTTAATCAGCGCATTTTCTCGATTCAATAAGATACAAATTTCTGTTTTAAAAAACGGTGACAAAAGATTAAAAATTTCGTAAAAGGCTCCCGTCCCGAAGGGGTTAAGCTTTATAAAATAAATAATTATATAAAATAAAGTATTTGGAGACAGACTTATTAAAATATTTACTAATTTGCAATATTTTAGCGTAAAACAACTCATGACAGTAGTTTTTAGTGGTATTGCAGATGTGCAGCAGAAGAGATTGGCGTATTATATGAAAAATGTATCTCTGATTTTTATCTTCATTATTTTCCTTTGTAATAAACCTTTCAGATAATCATATATATATTTTTTAAACAAAATAAAAAAAATCACGCATTTTAGGAAAGACGAGTTTGAAAGACGAGTATGGGAAAAAAAAAAAAAAAAAAAAAAAAAAAAAAAAAAAAAAAAAACGATTGGATGCAGACCAAAAGCCTTGTCACCCAGAGACGAAAGCAGAGTTTTAAAGTTAGCATCAACTGAAAAATACTCAAGTAAAGGAACTTTACAAACGTAGATCTAAAAAATTAGTAGATCTTGGAATTTCCAATACAGAGCAAAATTGTTTAAAATCCTTTTACTGACTAGCCATAAAACCCAGCGTTTACATTTTACAAGACAAGTGATGACTTGGGACGATAAATGGATACAAGGTAAATTCTCTGATGAAAAAAAAATGGAACTTAAATGGTCCTGATGGCTGTAATTATTATTGTCAGGATTTGAGAAAGAAAAAGAAATTTTCTGAAAACGTCACTTACAAGTAAAGGTACTATAGTCCGTGGCGGCGATTTCCGATTTTTATAGCTCATTCAATTCGTCTCATCGAGCTAAATAATTTGCCGCCTGGCATATCGGCTATTGAGTTTTAATAATGACAGGGTGACGGGTCAAAGTTTAAAAATTTGCTATTATACAGGGCTGCCAAAGGCGACTATTTTTATATTTTATTGGCACCGCTATTTTAATAGAAAAATTTTATTGTACATTTATCTTGCAGATGTTGTCTCCGTATGTGGGAAAAAATTCTGTTTTATAAAGTGGTGCGAGATAGAATTAAAAAATAGTACTTGTGGCAGCCCTGTAATGTGTGTTGCCGAAAATAAAAAGTAGCAAAAATTCCTTCTCATGAAACTGTAACCAGACGTTCCGCAAGTTACGAAGTGACTGAAATACTGACAAAAGAACCGACAATTTGCGGTTACAAAGCTTTTTGCTCGTAATTCGGGAAAAAGTATTCAAACGATGAACAAAACTGGACGATGATATCATAACTTGCGAAAACCTGCCTGTCAAGTAGCATACGAATATTTTATCTGCAATTACAAATTCTTATAATAACAGCAAAAAAATAACCTTATAGTTGTTATTGGCACTTTAAAAACAATTAGTAAACTTCAATCTCACTTATTTATCTGTTTTCCAATGAACGAAATTTTGAAATTTGACCCGGCCCCCTGTCATTATTAAAACTCAATAGCCGATATGCGAGGTATAAAATTACTAACAAGTAAAGGTACTGTACTCTGTGGCGGCGAATTTCGATTTTATAGGTCATTCGATTCGTCTCATCGAGATTAATAATTTTATACCTCGCATATCGGCTATTGAGTTTTAATAATGACAGGGGGCGGATCAAATTTTTAAATTTGGCTCATTGAAAAACAGATGTGCTCAAAGGAATAAATGAGATTTAAGTTTACTAATTGTTTTTACAGTGCCAATGACAACTATAATGTTATATTTTTACTGTTATTATAAGAATTTGTAATTGCAGATAAAATATCCGTATTCTACTTGACAGGCAGGTCTTCGCAAGTTATGATGTCCTCGTCTAGTTTTGTTCATCCTGTCAATACTTTTTCCCGAATTACGAGCAAAAATCTTTGTAACCACAAATTGTCGGTTCTTTTGTCAGTTTTTCAGTCACCTCGAAACTTGCGGAACGTCTGCGTGCGGTTGCATGAGAAAGAATTTTCTGCTACTGTTTTATTTTCGGTAGCTCGCATTATAGGGCTGCCACTGGCACTATTTTTTAATTCTACCTCACACCAATTTAATAAAACAGAATGTTTTCACATATGCAGTGACAATATCTGCTAGAGAAAATGTAGAACAAAATTTTTCTCTTAAAATAGCGGTGCAAATAAAATATTAAAATAGTCGCCTTTGGCAGCCCTGCATTATGCAAATTTTTAAACTTTGACCCGTCCCACTGTCATTATTAAAACTCAATAGCCGATATGCGAGGCGGCAAATTACTTAGCTCGATGATACGAATCGAATGGGCTAAAAAAATCGAAAATCGCCGCCACGGACTATAGTACCTTTACTTGTTAGGTTGGGCATGGTTCGTTCAACAGTGTGGTGTCACTTGCATTTCTTTCAGGAAAAAGTTCATTCAAAGGCATATCTAAAAATTCTTTCTGACCATCTTTTACCTGTTGCAAAATTTATGGCAGAGAAAAATGCATTTATAACCTAGATAATGCGCCTATCCACATAAGCTGTGAGACAAAACTGTGGTTCCAGAAGGAAAATAATGAAATTTTGCAATGACCACTCAGAAATACTGATCTAAGCCCTATCGAGAACATATAGATTTATCTGACAAGACAAGTTTTAAAAAATGAAAGACATTTTTTCTCAGTTTAAGACTGGAGATCTACTATTGAAGATGAATTGCACAAAAACAGTCCCGAACTGTACCAAAAATTAATAATGTCCATGAAAGATAGAATATTTGCAGTCATTAAACGCAATGATGGGTGCATAAAATATTAAGGGGACCGCGTAAGCTCTAACTCGGCCATGTTAAAATACACAATTTTAATGTACCTTTTTCTCAGAAATGGCGAAAGATAGAGGTCTAGATTTTTTAGAGTAGTTCGAATAACATGCTTTACGTATTTTAACGGACGATTTTCTTTTTATGTGAAATTGAAAATTAATTATTAATTATTTATTGAAAGATAATTTTAAATTAGCATTTTGGGTAAGATTTCACTGCCTAAAATAAATAATTCTGAACAAATCATTAAACCCCTGTATTAAAGTATGCACTATAACATAATATAAATACTTAGAAAAGGGTGAGTTCTTAAATTTATTAGATATTGAAAGAAAGGAACACAAACCTGAAAATTCGAAGTTTTAAGAAAAAGTCAATTAAAGCTGTGAAGCAGTGTTGCCAGTGAACTACTTTTTTTAAATTCTGGTTTCTTGATTGACACCACTTTTTTGAAATAGTAAAATTCGCCCTTATTTAATACAATCTTAATTAATCGAAAACAATGGGAATTTTGCCGCTCTTAGAAAGAATGAAAAAAATCCAAACTTTGTTGTTATGTATAAACTTGTGCAATACATCGTTGAAAATATAAAAGTTTAAATTAAATTATTTAATGATATAAAAAAGCAAAGACCGATTTTTAGGTTAAATTTCGCTTACCCGGGCTCCCCTTAACTATTTGCAGTGTTGCCAGGTTGGGTGCTGTCACCACTTTTTTAAAATAGCATAATTCGACTTATTTTTTAGAATTTGCAATCTATTTTTAAATAGACCGAATATTTCTATTTCAAAAAAGTGGTGCGAATCAAATAATCGGAATTAAAAAAGTCGTCAATCTTGCAACACTGTGTATTTGTTTCTTTGTTAAAGTATTGTTTTTATTTTTCTGTCCTTAAAGTTTTTACATAGACAGAAGTAGTGTTTTTTGTTTGTTTTTTTTGTGCAATTTCTTTATTTTCCTAATAAAAAATTACAGGTGAATTTTGTTGATTTTATTACTAGCTTTTCAACTTTATGATAAACATATACATAGCTGCCAACGTGTACGGATTTTTGCTACCACTAAAATTTAAAAGAAATTTCTGCCTTATTTAATCATAAAAATTCAGGGCAATTCGGCGATTGAATTAAACAAAACTTTCTATTAAATTTTAGTGGTAGCAAAAATCCGTACAAGTTGGCAGCTACGCATATATATACATATCATATCATGATACAGAAATACATATCTCACTTCGAAAACGTATAACAAATTTATCTTCGTCGCTGGCAACCATCGGCGGATCGAATTATAATATCACTCAAATCGAATTATAATAATGTCTCGTTTCGATGTGTTCAGTTTCTATGCAAAAGCATAAAAGTCGATCCCTTTGTCTCCTTGTCGTCTCGATGTGTTTATAATTTGTTTTTCTGTAGCAAAATATCTGATTTAATCTAAAACAACAACAACAACAAAAAAAAAAAACCCAGAAACTTCCATGACAAGGAGAGGACCAAACTTGGTAATCACAGATTTTCATAATTTTTATGTATATGTTGTAGGGTAAAGGCCCCTTAGTCTCAGGTTCAACGGATTTTATACAGCGCTCCCTAGTTCCCGAGAAACAAGGGTGTCTAATATTATAACACAATTAATGTACTTACTTTGAAACGCATTGACAACAATAGTCGTGTCTCAGTCGGTACAACGTTTGGTTGTTGTTTGGAGGGCTCTCGTTCGATCCCCGAACCAAATCTGCTTGTTTTTTTTTTCTATAAATGTACTTGTAATTATAATTTAATAATATCACTGTAAATTAAAATAGTGTATTCATTATAATTTTAACCAATATTTTTGTAATTAAATTGTTGTATAAAACATCATTAAACTGTTAATTTTGTTACGACCTATTATTTTTTAATTACTTTAAAAATGTGTTTAATATATTCTTTACCGATGTAATAATATTAAACAATTGTGTCAATTCGTGATTTTAATAGAAACATCATTTATGTAACCGCCGTGGCGAGCGGCCTCTCTTCGTCCGCAGCCCTTTATTTTTCCCCTTATTCCGATTCTTTTGCGGAAGCAAGGTTCATAGGTCACCAGCCGCGTCCCGAGTAAAAGAGACTCTAGCGAAAGGCAGGATAATAAAAAAATTGAAAATTGAAACCGGATAAATTTGAAAGGGAAATTACACAAATAATTACTATATACACAATATATACAAATAAATACACATGATATATACACAAATACTACTTTGAAAGGGGAAGTAGAAACGATAATAATACTACTCTCTACTTTTAATATAATACATAATTATATTAAAAAATAGTATAAGAATTAGATTACAACCTATTTTTTGCATATTAAATATTTTTAAATATGTAATACGTATGCTTGCGTTTTGAATTATTTTGCTTTACCATTTATCTTCTATTTTATTTTCATTTTTACCATAACTAGAGAGCACCACAATAGCTTTTGTAACGATTTTGGAATTTGTATTAGTCAATTATAGATCCATTTAAAAAAAATCTCTTTAAATGATGAGAAACGTTTAATAATGATTTAAAAATCAAAAATACTAAATTAAAATTTTAATATTTAATATTATAGTTAATATACGATATTAGATTTTTTAATTGAGACTATTAAATTATAATTACATGTATATTTATAAAACAATAAAGTAGAAAACAAATGTAGCATGCTCCTGTCATCCAGCATTATCATCGTATTCTTCTCCTTGATGCTTTCCTTTATTTATTATATATTGTTTCTTTAAAATTACAAATTGACACAGTTGTTCAATAATATATTAAATACATTATAAAAATCATTTAAAAAAAATAACAGTTTTATGATATTTTATACAACGATTTAGTCACAAATGAAAACAAAATGGTTAAAATTATAACTGATACACAATTTTTAATTGACAATGAGATTATTAAACTACAAGTATATTTATGAAACAAAAAATAAGAAACAAGCGTAGCGCGTTCCGGAATCGAACCCGAGCCCTCCGATCAAAAAGCAAACGTTCTACCGACTGAGCTACGACCAACGAAGTCAACACATTACAAAGTAAGTATTTAAGTTGTGTTAATATTAGACCCCCTTCCCCCTGTTTCTCGTGAACTAGGGAGCGTTGTATAAAATCCGTTGAACCTTATACTAAGGGGCCATTACGCTACAACATGAATAAAAATGATGAAAATCTGTGATTACTAAGATTGGCCCTCTCCTTGTCAGATGCAAGTTACTTTGAATTTTATGATTTTTTTTTCGACCTGACTTCTACTTCTAGTGTCAGAAAAATTTATAAGGCTAAAAGTAACAGAACGCAGTCAGTTTTGGTTGTATAGAAATTTCTTTATCATGGTTTCATTTGCTGGAAAACTCAAAGGGTGTTTTTTAATATAACATATCAGATAAGACTATACATATTTCAATTTTGAAACTTTTACAAAAACAACAATTTCTAATTTAGAAACTGGATTTTTTCTATTACATTTACTATGTGAATACTTCCACATTAATAAATCTAAATTTAAAACGCTTGAAAAACTAAGAAGTTTCTTAAATTGCGATTTTTGTGATAGTAAAGTGGCTGGTAACTTCAAATTTGTCACGGTTGTTCATTTTAAAATGTAAATGCTCGTAAAGCAGAGCTGCCAACTTTTACGCTTTTTTCCTACCACTAAAATTTAAAAGCGATTTTCGTCTTCTTTAATCAAGAGATTTCCACCATTAAATAAGGCAGTATTTACAAGAAAATTTTAGTAGTACGAAGAAAGCGTAAAGGTTGGCAGCTATGTCGTAAAGTATAATTAAAAAAAACTCTAAATTGAAAAGAGCGAAATAAGTGGAAACTTTCTTAAAACTTTCCAGATTATGATTTATATAAAATTGTTAAAGATAGAAAATTGTGCATTTAAATATCAACTTTCGCCATATCAGACAGGGAAGTTTTGTTACAGTATTCTGAAAGTATTTGAAAGTGTTTCATAACCTATGCTTGATGCATGATTTTTCGTTCTTCTGAGTTTTGATGACAGTTTGATGTTTCGGTAGAGCTATTATTTGAAATTTAATTTTCATCAAACTGCTTTATCCGCAGCCTGCACAGCAAAACTTCGTATGCAATTGCGATCGTAATAATCTTTTGAAACAAAAACTTGTACATGCCCTCATAAAATGCATGTTCACAGTGACGTCGTTGTGACGTCACTGTAAGTCACTGTGGTCACGTCACATCTGTGACCAAAATGCCACCACTCAGTGATGTCACATTGTGACAGATGTGAACTTCGTAAAAAACTTTAAAAAATTACAAAAATTCTTCAAAACATATTACTTATTGTAAAATTTTACTTTTCTGGCAGTTAAAAGAAAGTGTGACGTCACTGTTATGTCACTGCATGTAACGTACGTCACGTCACATATGTGACAAAAAAAACACCACATTGTAAATCACAGTATGACAAATATATTAACTTCAAAAATCTTTGAAAATGAAGAGAAATATTTTAAACAGTCCCGAGTTACAGCAGCATAAGGAATGAAAATATATTAGTGGATAGCAAATAGTAAATTCGGACACGAAAAGAGGGGGGGGGGACACCCCCCCCCCTACCCCTCTAAAAAGGAAAATGAGGGGGAGGGACACCCCCTACCCCTCTAAAAAGGAAAATGCACGGAACAAGTATCAACAAACTAGATTTCCATGCTATATTTAATCAATTTGATATCCAAGACAGCGAAAGTATACTTTCTTCATGATTTCAATTTTATCTAGCATTGCAATTTAATATAATAATACTTCACTGATTGTTATTACTATAAAAATGTTTCTCGGAAAAATGCTACGTGCTCGAGCAATTTGGATAACATATTTAAAATTAGGAATATTAAATCTATACACTTTACATATTTAGTTTGCAGGGAGGAAAATTTTTAATTTTTTTGCCGACGACTGGTCGAAACACTTCTGTGGTTTCAAACTAAAAATTTTCTATTACAGTTAAGTCTGCTGATTTTATTGAGCACGCAGAAAGAGTCTTCAGAGTTTAGTCATATATGCATTTCTTGCTTGATAATTTGCATTCAAGTCATATTTTTTCCTGTTAGTGTACCTATTTTTTGTAACTAATTTTTTTTAAAATTTTACTTCTTTCATCCTTTTAAAATAAAATTAGCATTTTCCGCAAAAAAAATATATATATACAAAATTTATGCAAAACCCATGATATAATTAATTATTCGCATTTCAAATTATTTTTACACATTTTAAAAATTTAAGCAATGTTTTATGTAATAAACTCTTATTATGATTATTATTATTATTATTATTTACAAAAAAGAACCTTTACAACCCATTTTCAATTGAATTGTTTGGAAACTGATAAAAAAGAAAAAGTAAAATACATAGGAAAATTTTTCAAATAGAAAATTTTACGTACAGATTGTCTCATAAAATTATTGCGCATGTAAGTTCAAAAAGCAAATAAACAGTAAAATCACCTGCTTGACCGTCTGCGTAGAATATGACCGCAGGGTAAACAGAGAACTTTTTGTAATAGAGGCAGGAAGTAAGTTAGCTGTTAAGAAGATGACGAAGACTACAATGTTAGCTTTTGCTTATGCTTTTTTTTATGTAAGTGAAAGACGCCTGTCATTTTCGGATTAAAATACTGGTATATTGGTAAGTCTTATTTAATTTAAAAGTTTTATTCCTGTTTGTATATTATGATGACGAGTTAAATAGTTTTAAGTTATACATATAGAAAAAGACTGATCTGGAAATGTTTTCAGAAGCGAAATTTTCCTTTCTATGACGTTTAATATGTTAATCTGCCGTCGCTGAAAAAAAAAGAAAAAAAAATTGACTCAGAAATTCATGCCTACATTCATAGTGGAATGGATATAAGCATTAATTTGTAGTTACTTGAGATTGAGGCAGTGATGTGGAAATTTTTCGGCTTCTTACTTTTTTTCTGATTACTAACACTTATATGACAGTATGTTTCGTCATTATTATTTTGGAGTCAAATATTATATTCGATTATTATGATATTACGAAACTGTTTCAGATTAGAAATTAACATTATAGTGGGAAAATGTCTTTTTACAAATTATGTAGTGAAACTTTTGAAATTTCATTTCTAATAATATTTTAAATTATTATTTAAAATCCTAAATCTTCATACCAATGTTTTCAGATTTAACATTTGCCAAAATTATAAAATAACAGGAATTTCTTATAACATATGGAAAGAATTTTGAGAAATTTTTAAATCTAATAATGCATTTAATTCATCTAATGTAGTTTGTTGTTGTTTAATAGTACAATTATAAATACTAATTATTATTTTTAATGTTTTTCAAATTAGTATAATTTTTTAAAATTTTATGTAAGCATTTTTTTGCTATTTGTGATTTTAATCAAACATTTAATTATAGACATTCGGAACCAGTTATTAAATTTTCTTCGATTGTAAACTCACTTTCTACGTTTTCGATACACGGAAATATTGGCATGAAGGACGTATTCGAAAAAATATTTTTCCACCTTCAAAAACTCAAAATTTTCTGAGACATTTTCAGACTCATTTTTAAAAGTAAAAACATGAAACTTGCTAAGATGATTTCTGAAGAGATGTTTAAGAGGCCGTGTGATTTCATTTTCCCCATCAATTCATTAGAATTTGAGTTTTAAATAATTATTTTCTCAGTATCACCCTTTTTTTCATTCCCAGATCTCCCGCTACGGAAAATTCGGTTCAAAACGCGTACTTTGACAGCATTTTTTTTTGTAATATTTTCTGCATTTATCAAAAAATCGAGAATCGCGGCACATTAGGTAGTTTCTAAATAAGAGAATCTCTCAGTTTGATACGTTTGAGAGCAAAAATGAATTTAAAAATGAATCAGAAAATAAGCAGTTTTGATTGAAATACACACTTAAAAATAAAATATGATATTTAAGCATTGAAATAAAGTGTTTTTCATGCCTGATAGCAAGTTTATAGATTAAACTGCTTTAGTATATTTTTTTAAAAAGTTGAAATTTACTTGCATAATATAGGACTGAATATTTTTTTAAAGAGATTAATAATTACTTTTTATAATAAAATGTTTTTCAAACAGTAAAAATAGTTCATATATGAAGTCATTTATTTTACTTTTATATTTCCTTTTTAACACCTTTCAACAAAGTTGAAAAGTGTTTATTACTTCGGTTTGTCTAGTCGTCTGTCCGCGCTCTAACTCTGGTAAATACACTTGGATTGCCCTGAAATGCTTGTATGTTATTGACGTTTACCCCAGCACGGTCCCTATGTGAAACGAATTTCGTAGCATGTTTATTTCGTTTACAAGGACAGTGAAAAGTACTCCGTTACATTATGATCTATGGGAAAAATCGTTTCAGATGATTTTTAAGGATTTTACACGCTTTCAAACAGAATAAAATTGATATTCATTTATGAAGCGCACTAAAATATGCATTCTGTAGAATATGCGATGCAAAGATTAGTTATTGATCATTTACAGGGCTAAAAAGGAATTCCAGTACATAATGATATAGGAGTGGAAGGAATTGTTTGCGGCGTACTTTAATTATGGTAATCTATTTCATATATAATGAAAATGATATACGTCGCTGAGGTTTACGTATTATAAATTATTTCATGTATAATACAAAGTCTATGTAGCATTTACAGGCACACATAATATATTTGAGATTCTATATTGTATCCGAAATACTGTTCATTAGTGATGATTGCTGGAAATGCATTTTTAAGTATGATATGCGCTTTTATGATTCACTATATTTATATATACTATATGGCGTATATAAATGCTATAATTCATATACAGGGCTACACAAAAGTATTCGTAAGGGTTATTGGGTATGAGCGCAAATCGCTTAAAGGTGGTTTTTAAACGAGTAATGCATTTTTACGCTGAACTGCATTTAATTTACTGATTGTAGAATACAGATAAAATTATATAAAGGGTCACACAAAGAATTGGATATATGGCCGTCTATAAATTATAATTTCTAGAAATGTGATTTCAGCTGTTTTAAGAGTGTTTTAGTTTGAATTAAATTTTAACAAAACAGCGGCGTGTAATGAAGATTCTAGGTCAACTACAGGGTTGTACAAATGTATTCAAGTATGTTTCCATATATTCGTATAAATTGCTGAAAGAGAATTTCAACTTGTTATGCGTTTTCTTGCTAAACTAAATTCACCCATCATATAATATATATATCAACCTACAAATCAAATACAGGGTTGTTCAAAAGAATTGTAAAACCTATTTGGCTATGGACAGTAACTGCTGAAATCAGATTTTCAAATGTTTTATGCGTTTTCTAAAATATTTACTTAGTTATCTCATTTGCCTTATTTCCCTAAATAACGAAGTTTTGTTAAAGCATTCAAGAAGTGCTGGAAAGTGTTTCATAAACTTAATTAGTTAGTTTATTAATTAGTTCATAACGCATGATTTTTCTTACTTGTTTTTTCTATTTCCCAGATCAGTCTTTTCCTATAAAACATACCAAATCTATTTAGTTCATATTCACAAAATACAATATACACCGGAATAAAAAATTCAAATAAATATAAAATTGCCTTTTAAGCATGTAATTTAAAATTTGATTTTCGTTTGAAATATTGTATGCAAGGCGAATGGTTCTCTCTGGAAAAATTTCCAAGTATTAATATAGTTTCAACCGATGCTGAATTTATTTAAGTTTCGTGTTTGCTCCATGTCGGTGGCTCACGATAATTATTCCATCTTGTACTGCGTTTGTAGCCTTGCCAACATGTAATAGTGTGAAATTTTCCAGGCTGGGTATCGTTTCATGTGGTTTAGTCGGTAGAATGTCAGTGCGATATACTAATGGCCCGGGTTCGAGTCCTGGCATGTAATCTTTTTCACTAGGTTGGCCTTTGCGCCTTTTAAGTAATTAATTTGAAATTTGACTTTCATTTGAAATCATCGCAGTGTTTATGACAAGTTCATCACAAATGACACATATTTCACAAATTGGTTACAATGTGACTTTAAAGCATTGTCGCATTCGTCACAAAGTTAATACCAAGATAGTCACAAATGACACATTTTTCACAAATTTGTCCCACCGTGACTTCACAGAGTAGTCACAATGTGACGTCACAAACGACCTCTAAAACGGCCTTAACGACTTCGCATTCTAGTCACTATGACGTCACATCGACCTTCACGAAATCACAGTGTGACTTCACAACGACGTCGCCGTGACGTCACCATGCCTTACGGGTGTTTTCTTAAAACGTATTGAATGCGAGACCTTAAATTAATAAGATAAATCAAAATTTCATGAAATGATGGCTGTTTGAATTTTGATGTAAATTTTTGAACTCATTTATCATTTTTGAAATTGTTTGAAAAATTGAAATTATTAGGTATCTTAATATTTTACTGGTTGTACCTTCAATTGGAAAAAGTATACTTTAACCCTTTAATGCACGAAATTTTATTTTGTTCTGAAAAAACTTATGCTTGAGTCTATTTTCGTCAATTCTCCACTAGAGAAATAGTGGAAAAAAATATTTATGTTTTTGTTCGATATAATGTTATAGTGTCACTCCTGAGTTACATAACAAAAGTTGCTCAAAAAATGATTATTTTATATTACATATTTACTTTAACTCCATGGTGACGAGCGACCGGTATACGTGCCGCTTAAGATGCTAAGAATTCGTGATTATTCTCACCAGTAAATTTTTATTATAAGTTTTTCCTTTTTTAATTCCAGCATTTTCTCGATTCAAATATGCAAAAATTTCCGTTTCGATAAACAGGTGATAAAAGATTAAAAATTCTATAAAAGACGCTCGTTCTGAAGCATGAAACTATAAATACAGAGGAACTGACATATCCATAAAATAATGAAGCTTCAACTGTAACCGCTTTCGCAGGTGTTGATTACGGACGGTGAAATTTTCCACCAGTAAATTTATGTAGAAATTTTCTCTTTATTTAAATGCATAATTAATGCAAAATTTCAGTCATAAATAATGGAAGAATTAGATATTCATTTTTACTGGTAGAATGTTACTTTGACGGAAGTCAGGCCCTACGATTTCGCCATATTGTGACAAACAGTCAAACAAACTGACTGTTTTACCAGTCCAACGCCACCAGTAAAAGCAAATAGAAAACTTCCCCACATTTGTGAGAAATTACTTCCATGAATAAGACGCTTAAATAAGACGAAATATTTTATTTAATTTTACTGGTGGGAAGTTTGCCCCAGTGGTAATTAGAAACTGTTGATCAGATTTAAAAAAAAAGCAGCCACCATCTTGTGACAACCTTCTCAGTTACTTCACTCACAACTGATAGATAGTATACTATATGTCTCCTCCTCTTCAATTCAGAACTCCATTTTCTGAAGGGTTAAAGCAAAGCGATATAAGTAAGCGTCCTATCTTAAATGGAAGAAGTAACCGCAAGATTAAAAGCGAGGTCACATCAATCAAGGTCACGCGCCACGCAGCGGATGGAGTGTGAACTACAGATAAATACCTAACTGTTTTCTTTCTCACACCACTAAAATTATAAAGTTATTTTCAGCTTGATTAATAAATGAAAGCGATTTGACAAGGCTAAGAAAACCTGGTGGTGTCAAGTGCATATGGATGCCCCTCTTGATACGCGATTATTTTGCAATAAATGTGGCTAAACAAAATTCCCTTCCATGAGTTGCTAAAGATTTAGAAAATATGCACCGCACTAAAAGACCGCGTATGTGGATTATCACTCCGTCCGCAAGATGGCGCAAGTGTGTTAATTTACGCCCGATTCCAGCATTCAGTTTGCACGCTTACTTATATCGCTTTGGGTTAAAGCGTTTACACTGTCCAAGAGCAACTACTGAACGATATAATAATTTTTGTAATGCTTTTAATGTAGGGTTCGTACGCTTCAAGGACTGTCAAGCACCTATTACCAGAATTTTATAAACCTTAAATCCGCGATTTTGTATTTTGTTTCGAAAAAATTACATATGATTCTCTGAAAGGTTTATTACACAGAAAAATTATGAAAAAAATCAGAAACACATATTTCATATAATACGTCAATCTTTTCTTCTGTTGCACATCTGAAATACAAGTAAACACTACTGCCCTGTGGCTGTTTTACCCTAAAATATTGCAAATTAGTAAATATTTTAATAAGTATGTCTCCAAATACCTTATTTTATATAATTATTTATTTTATAATGCTTAATATTTAATCCTTTAATTCCCACGATTGAATACGTTCTAGAAATTACGTAGTTCAGAAAATCAGACTGTACACCAGAAAGTTTCAATGGTTAATTTCGCGTTTTTAAAATACGAAATTTTTGTTACTATTTAAAGCAAATATTGCTATTTTAATTTTCTGTTGTGAATTAGGTATATACGAATTTAAAAAAAAAATCTAATAAATTCAAAACCCTGTTATTTACACATATGCAAAGCTGTGCACTAGAGAGTTAATATTTTAATGGTTTCACCTCCAATTGGAAAAGTAAACTTTAACCCTTTAATGCATGAGTGTTTATTTTTCTCTAAAAGAATATGTTTGAGTCTATTTTTGTTAATTATCCACTAGAGAAATAGTGGAAAATATTATTTATGTTGCTATTGGTCATAATGCCATCATGTCACTCCTAAGTTACACAACAAAAATTGCTCAAAAAATGATAATTTTGTGTTATATTTTACTTTTTGTGGACGAGTGACTGGTATAAGTGCCGCTGAATATGCTGAGAACCCGTGATTATACTCACCAGTAAATGTTTATTGTAAATCTTGCCTTATTTAATTCGAGAATTTTCCCGATTCAAATAGGCAAAATTTTCTGTTTCGAAAAAACCGGTGATAAAAGATTAAATATTCCATAAAAGACGTTCGTTCTGAAGGGGTTAAAGCGTTTACACTGCCCAATAGCAACTACTCAACGATATAATAATTTTTATAATGCTTTTAATACAGGTCTATACGCTTCAAGGACTGTCAAGCCCAATTTACCAGAATTTTTGTAAAGTAATATTTGTTTTATGTATTGAATAATATATCTAACTTCAGATATAGTGACCAGTACTTTACAAAATTTCTGGAACTAAAACACTTAACATTCCTTGAATAACTTGATGTGTTCAAACCCTGTTAATAGTTTGCAGAATTAATAATCACTACCTTATAAATAGAGAAAATGTGCCAGTCGAGTACATTGCAAACAGTACCAATAAAATGTGTTCTCCCCGTGTTAATAAATCAGAACAAAATATACTACACGACCTTAAATGCCTGTTATCACATGTAAGTAACACATATTAGTCCATCAAAAGACCAATAGAAAGCGCTTAATGGCAAAGAAAATCATGTAACATCCGAGTTACACTATGCATTGAATAGTTAATTTCATGCGAATAAAGCACGCCGTTTTCCTCAGACATTCACCTTACTTACGGATATCCAGTCATTTAAAGCAAAATAAAATTTCCAAAATATTCAGTTATCCCCAAAAATAATGTAAGGGCATTTAGTTATAAAATATTAAATTTTTAATAAAGCAACTACCGGGCGATCCCGTGGTCGGAACAATCAAGAAAGCGAACTCTGAGATCATTCCAGAGCTTGCGAGATAAGCGAAGAAAACATATATTCGCACAGGTGCAATTGATTCGGTTCTCAAAAATTATTACGCGAGTTAAATTTTAATGCGTGTAATATGCACCCTGTCCTCTACTGCACCGTTAACTGGTTGAAAATTTCAGTTATTTGTTCAAATAATTTAATGACACCAGTATTAACAAAAGATTTTATTTGAAATCAAGTAAATGTAAATTTTCGCGTACTTAATAATGATGACATTTTTATCATAAAATCCCCGTGCCAACATGGCCATTTGGGATTAAACGCCCTTCAAGTGGTTAAGGGTTAATTTCCAAAACTCGTCAATGGCGTACATAACTTTATTGCCTAATGCGTCAGAACATGCACCGATTCAAAAATAGTTGTGTTCAAGAAGAACGTGTTTAAAGTTCTGATCAGCCCTTTAGTGCAACGTGATATCGGTTCATTAAACTAGTTTTCACAGTTTAAGTATTTTGTGGCTAGAAAAATTGTTTTAAGTGAACATTTTAAATTTTTTTAGTTTCAAAAACGTTTATTTTTTATGTTTAGAATGTTTTCTAGTTGAACCTCATCTTGAGTAATTTTACAAATGGTTAACCCGATTCTCCTTCGAGTTCACTGGTTCCACAATCACAAGGTTCGTACGCTTCAAGTACTTTCAAAGACATTTTATCAGATTTTTTAAAAGTAATGGTTGCCTTGGTTAATGAAAAAAATTCTATCTTCAGATATAACGACGACTACTTTATGAAATTTCTGGTACTAAAACACCTACAATCCTCTGTACCCTTTAATGCGTACGAACCCTGCACTAACTAAGACATAAAAATGCATTAAATATGTACGCATTCAGAGAAAACAAAAGGAATTAAAGATTAAATAAAAATCTCAAAATCTCAGCTCCATGAAGGAACGCAACGTTTGAATCACTTGAACCTATTTATGTAAGAACCAGGATTAGCAGCAAGTGAATATGACTTTTGTTATAGCGAAAAACCCTGGTGATTATATCCCTTGGAATTTGCAAAGATCCACTATTTAAGGCAATCAAATTTCTTTTTAATATTTCAATCGCACATTTACCCATCATTTCATTTAACCCTCTAGCTGCGCAATCCGAGATATCCTCGGGCAACATAAAAGTAGCAAAATTTGCGCAATCCGATATTTCCTCGGAGATTCATTTTTTCCACTGGTGACTTGTATTTAATACAAGTATACTTTTGTATTTAATACAACTTGGACCACTGTTTAAATACAAAAAATTCCATATAAATTATAACAACATCCACAAGAAAATTATACTGCACAATTGGCCCCATTAAAATAGTGGCACGGGAATATAAAAATAGTCTCCAGCGACAACCGTTATTTAAACGTAATGTGCACAATTTTTTAACCTATTTTGATAAAAAAAATTACGCAGCTAGAGTGTTAATCGTAGTGTTATTAAACTCTTTTCTGTGATACAAAAAAGTAAAAACCCTCTTGAAAATTTGTGAAATTTGTAAACACTCTGGGAAAGCAATATAAATAGAAAATTCAATTGAATTCTGAAAATCTCAGCACCGTGATAGAAACTAAAAGATCTTTTTGAAAGAGTAATAGCTGCGTTTGAAATTTAGCAAATGAAGATAAATAATTTTCGTGAACATAAATTAATGGGACTTAGTAATTTTTAAGGCTGTTTTTTTTATTGAAATCAGTCTGTTTGTACAAAACTTTAAATAAACTGAAATGTTAAATAATAATTTATACAAATGTTGTTATGTATGTTAAAATAGTTTCATTCTTTAGACGACATTTGATTTTCCACTATCAAAATCAGACTTTTTTAATGGATATATGGGTGGAGGTTGGTTTAAGAAAAAACGCAATTCATGTATGAAAAGTATAAGCCGGGCACGGAGCAGAGAAAGAAAGGTTGTGAAATAATAATCTAATAGTAAAAATGTAGTCTTTTACAATAATATATTTTTATTTTATAGCTGTAGATTAGTTGTAAGTTAAAGTGCGTACGACCGAACTGATCGATGGAACAGTTGTGAATATTAACCCTGAAATGCGCGATTTTTTATTTTGTTTCGAAAAAATTATATATGATTCTCTGAAAGGTTTATTACACAGGAAAAATAATGAAAAAATCAGAGATACACTTTTCATATCATACGTCAATCTTTTCCTCTGTTGCACTTCTGTAATATAAGTAAAAACTACTGTCGTGTGGCTGTTTTACGCTAAAATATTGCAAATTAGCAAATATTTTAAGATGTATGTCTCGAAATAACTTACTTATTATAATTATTTATTTTATAAAACTTAAACTTTAACCCCTTAATTCTAATGACAGAATACTTTCTAGAAAATACGTAGTCCAGAGAATATCACTTTACTCCAGAAAGTTTTAATGATTAATTTCGCTTTATTTACATACTTAATGCCTGTTATTAATTACAGCCGATATTACTATTTTAATATTCTGGTGTAAATTATGAATATACATATTAAAAAAATATATTAAATTCAAAACACTGTTGTTTGCATATATGCAAAGCTGCCCACTAAAGTGTTAACGGTGAATACGACGAAGCTCAATTTGAAAATTAAATAAAATAAAATAGAACTGGTGTAATATTATAAATAGTTTAAACAATTCAGTTTATTTGTTTTGTTCAGTAATTAGCTTTAGAATATAAAAATTCAGGAAACAAAAAAATAAATTATCTTCGATTTTAAAAAAAATAAAAAAATAATAATTTTGATAGCAATACGCCATACCTCGTCAAACCGTTTTAACCCTTTGTACTCGAGAGATGACTCTCACTCTCCTTTAGCGTTGCCAGATATCCCGTGTAATCAGAGCAAAAGAAATGCTCTGATACCACTAAAATTCTTACACTTTACTTTACCATTTTTAATTGCAGATAATTCTGTAATTAGATAAGGCGAAAAAAATTACTTTCAAATGCTGGTGTCCAGAGCATTTGGAGATCCGATTTATGCCGGACATCTAGCAACACTAGTGGTGAGTGAGAATCATCTCTCGAGTGCAAAGGGTTAACATGCTCACTACGCACATGTGTAATACTTAAGATAAGTTTTTCATATTTTATGTCAAACGTTTAACAAGTATAGTTTTAGATTTCTATTATTGTCTGAGTCGCCGTCTCACATTATTTTCAAACAATTTCAGCGTTGATGCGTTTGGTATTATATAACAGAGGAAATAGGACAGGTAATAACAGTCTCATTCATCTGGTGTACCATCAGTGTTGTTGACATGTCAGCATCACGCAGTCAATTGCAACATCAAATGAATGGTTACATGATTATTGATATTATTTCTCACCGCCCCCTGAATACTAGGCCTGAGCGCTGGACCAAAAATGGCGGCTGCCGAAGGCGGATTTTTTTCAGCGTGTGTATGGTTCCTTAAATATTCCTACCAATAATTTTTTGAAGCTTTCTCCGCTTATTTTTCTGAGAATAAGCAAGGTAGAGAAATCTTTTATAAAATACTGGTGTCTACATTTAAGGGACCGTACCTACGCTAAAAAACATCCGACTTCGGCAGCCGCCATTTTTGTGTGAACGTCATCAGTAATCGGGTCACCGCCCCCTGAATACTACGTCTGAGCACTCACACAAAAATGATGGTTGCCAAAGGCGGATTTTTTTTTTTTTTTTTTTTTTTTTTTTTTTGTATGTACGGTTTCCTAAGTGTAGATACCAGTATTTTATAAAAGATTTCCCTGATTGGTTTAATGTCAGAAAAAAAGCGGAAAAAACTTAACAAAATTAATGGTATACATGGCTCCCAACATCTTACGCTTTTTTGTACCACAAAAATTTTATAGTAAAGTTTACCTTTTTAACCCCTTCGGGACGGGAGCCTTTTACGAAATATTTAATCTTTTATTACCGTTTTTTGAAAACAGAAATTTGTGTCTTCTTGAATCGAGAAAATGCGCTGATTAAATAAGGCAAATTTTACAGTAAAATTTTGCTGGTTAGAAAAAACAAGGATTCTGAGCGCTTCATGCGGTACGTATACTTGCGCTCGTCCCCAAGGGGTTGAATCGCAACTGTACACAGTCTGAAAAGAAAGAATCTGCCTTTGGAAGACGCCATTTTTGTGTCAACGCTCAGGCCCAATATTCAGGGGGCGGTGATCGGGTTGTCATTAATTTCACATTTCAGCGGATTTCACGATGTTGCAGTGGCAATCCTTCCTCACTGGATACAAAATCATAGACGCTAAAATTGATCAGAAAGGTATGACGCTGTTTCCCGATCATTACCTGCCACTGTCCTTGCGTGTATGTTTGGGACGCAAATTGACTTTTCGTACAGATAGGTATTACAAAAGGATCTATATGCATATATAATAGATGGGTTGCGACAGGGTCTGATTACCAACGGGACAAACTTCAACCAGTGAAATTTAATCAGGTTTTGGGATGAGGAAAAAATAAACATTAAGATAGGTCGAGTAAAAATAAAGTTTTTAAACCACTTTACTAAAGGGTTAAGATTGTCTATATAAAACGAATAATGATTTCATACATAATTGTAAAATAAGCTTTTTTTAATTATTTCAACCGTTTTTTTTCAAACTTTATTATATTTACTATTTTTATTACATTACTTTTATAAACGTGCATTTTTGTATTGGTAGATCACATTTATGGTTCATAATATTTACAGTAAAAATAGTATCCTTTTAAAGATTTAATTAATTTCATGCTGAATTATCTATACATCATACATTTTATCCAGAATTTCACACTACTTATGCATATACATACGTAATTCTTAAATATTCAATAACAGCCGGGAAAAATATAAGGGCATGAAACTATAAAATAATTAGATGTTTCTCGGACTTCCGGATATCCATATTTAATCAGCAGCAGTCCAGGAAGCAATCGCTTTGACCTCTCACGTGTTTGCGCGATTAATGTGCGGAAGTTAGAGTACTGCCAGAGGCTCATGTTCGATCTACTGTATTTGAGAAATTAATTTTAAGTGTGTGCAATACAAAGTTTCTAGTTTGGCTTTTTTTATTCATATATTTCGAATTCATACCGGAAATTCCGAAAGAAGAATCTTTATTTATGCAAACTCAAAATTTCTGTCATAATACGAAGCAATATTTAAAAAAAAAAACGGTATATATTAGCAATTTCTGAATTAAAAATGTCTTCAAATTAACAAACGTCGTGTAACATACAACCTTTCCCTTCTTATGCGTTTAAGGTTTAAAAATTATGTTGTTAAATTGTTGAAATATCTAATGTCATCGGAGTGTACCAGAAACTGAGTTGAAAGAAAATATACACTTTCCTTAAACGTTATTCTAAGGTTCTATGATTTAAAATAAATGATGGATATATGAATAAATCAAGTTTTTTTTATATATTAGGCTGACAACTAAGTTCCCGCAGTTTTTTTTTAAATAGAAGTTTTCTACCGTAATCTATATTTTGTTTTTTGGATAGAGTAAATTTGTGTTTAAAACTCAGATCAATAAAGTGGAGTGTCGAGTTGAGAAAAAGGAACATTTTTGATGCCTCCTTCTTCTTGCTTTTAATAATGATTGTAAAGCCGCAAGAGCTGCTCGCGGCATTTGTGCTGTGTAAGGCGAGGGTTCCATAGCTGAAAGAACCACTAATGATTGGTATGCCAAGTTCAAAAATGGAAATTTTGACATCAAAGAGGCACCTGGTTCTGGCCGTCCAGTTGAGTTCGATGAAGAGAGATTAAACCAACATTTGCACGAAAATTCGCGTCAAACGACAAGGGAACTCGCAGAGAAAGTGAAATTCTCCCACACTTCTGTAGAGAAGCATCTTCACTCGATGGGAAAGGTTCAGAAGTGCGGAGCATGGGTTCCGCATGCTGTAAGTGACAACAAAAATCAACGATCCACAATCTCCGCTGGTTTGCTTGCTCGTCACCGCTCAACTCATGGACACAAACAACGATTTATTTACCGAATCGTTACTGGCGACGAAAAACGGTGCTTGTACATTGATATGAAGCAGCGCAAGGAATGGCTTAGCCCGGTAAATTACCAACACCGTGAGTGAAACAATAACTTCGTTCACTTAAAACGATGTTGTGCGTATGGCGGAACTGGAAAGGGATTATCCATTACGAATTACTTGAACGGAACCAAACAGTCAACGTGGAACTCTATGTTCAAGAAATGGAACGACTCAACACAGCTATTCAAGAGAAAAAACGTAATCTTCAGCATGGAGTTCTTTTGCTGCAAGACAACTCCCGCCCTCAACACGCCAATATGACCAAGGGAGTCATTCAAACGCATGGCTGGGAAGTGCGGCCGCACCGCTTACTCTCCCGATTTGCCACCAACGGATTTCCACCTCTTTGGATCTCTATCAAATACTATGCGCGGAGTATCGTTCAATACTAACGCAGAATTGAGAGCTTGGTTGGATGAATTTTTGGAGTCGAAGCTGGGATTTCAATACCAACCAGGCATTGAAAATCTTGTTGAACGTTAGGAAGAAGTTGTAAACAACAAGGGAGAATACATTGTTGATTAATTATTTGTTATTAAAAAATAAACTTTTTTAAAATAAAAAAAAACGGCGGAAAGTTAGTTTCCAACCCATTTGGCATTCCATAGTTGACATTCCATTTTAACCCTTTCAACTCGGGCGTCTCTTACAAAAATTTTATTCGGCTTACACCACTTTTAAAAAGAAGTTTCTTTCAAGTACACAATTTCCAAAACGCCCTAATCATATAAGGCAAATTTTATTTTCCTTTATTACTGGTGTCCAAAACATATTTTGCAAAGAAAGATGATGTACAGTCAGACTGTGCATACGAGTGCTCAGAAATAATGATCTGAAATTTAACATAAATGAACTCGATCCAAACAAAATGTAGATTCGGTTGAAAAAAATTATTTAAAAACACGGCGGGGACAAAGTTGCCAACCCACTTGCTATTCCATAATTGACATTACATTTTAATGATCTTAAATTTAACATAAATTAACTCTATCAAAAAATAGAATATAGATTCCGGTACAAAAGGTATATTTAAATAAACGGCGGGAACTTAGTTGCGCGCCGTTTATAGATTATAGACTCTGGTGTCAATCACTTATTTCAGCATTTAGCGAATAGAGTTGGGTTGGGTTGATTTTTGACGGCCAATTATCTACACGAGGGATATAGGCCCGGGGGGAGTGCCCTACGTGGGAGTCTTTCTAAGGGAACCTAATCCGTATTAACGCATGGAAGATCCACGGCTCGAAGAAAACCACGAAAACTCCGAACGATTAGGCCGACGGGCGCGATTGGGATCGAACCCAGCACCTCCCGTCTACCAGCTTCGAGAGCAGAACCTCTCGGCCACTTGTGGGGCATTTAGCGAATAGAAGTACCTTGTACCTGAAAGGGTTAAACCAACCTCTACCCATAATATATCCACTAAAGAAGTCCGATTTTGATAGTGGAAAATTAATTTATGTAGTCAAATAATAAAACGATTTTAACTTACATAACGACAATGGCCAAGAGTGGCCGGTCACTTGCGATTTTAGAAGTTTTGTTAAAGATCTAGAAGAATACATGAGAAATCAACCTGAAACTGCAGATGTGTAAACAATATAGTATAGGTCATATATTTCCGCAAAATTTTTTTCCAGAAACCCCATAGGGGACCGTCAACAAATTAAAAAAAAAACGAATATCTTTTGCATTACCCTGTAAAAACTAATATAGCAAAAGCGTTCAAACTCGAGATTATTAATAAGTGGCTTATTGTTATATACTGTGTTCATTTTTACGAGGATGTCATATATATTCGTAGAGAAACTAAGGTTTTTATAAAAGCAGTCTCAAATTTCGCCAAGTTTTTTTACTTATAATTTGCAGATTTCTTAATATAAAAAAAAGTTCTTTTCAGAAAATATGACAAACAATATTTTACACAAAACTCTGCAATCAGAATTAAAAAATAATATAAATTAGATGAAAAATGGGTAGGTTTACTGAAAAATGTTTCACTGCGCATGCGCGAATGCAATCAAAATATAATGTGCATAATGTATTAGCTAAGTATGTAGGGGAACATTTGTGAAAATCTCTAAATCATAGCTTGAAAATTCTGAAAATTATCTCGATAGAATAAGCTCTAAATCCGTTGTTCTCAAACAGCAGCAAAAAGATGAGGGGTTGTATCAAATATATGTTGATTAGTGCCAAGATAGCGTACACAATATTGCACGTACTACTATATTTGGATTCAACCAGGGCCTGATTACCGACAGGGTGCATTCTCATCAGTAAAAAGAAACAGGCAATTTTGACCCGTTCATGACAGAAATTTTACATGAATAAGGCGTTTAGATATGGCGAATATTTCTTTAAAAATGTATAAGTGTGTCCCGTTGGTAATCAGGCTCTGGATACAACCGTTATTTTTTCAGCAACTTTCAATTTCAAAACAGGCTCTGAAAGAGAAAATATTTTCAAATAAAATTATTTGCAACCATAATTAAGAAAATAAAATAGCACCCGACGTCGACTTTAGATATAATATGCAAAAAAAAAAAAATCATTTAAAATCATTCAAATGCAAAACTAAAAATTTAAGTAACAGGCTCCAATTGTTTTAACATTAGCTTGGGAGTGTCTTCCCATTCTTAGCGTAAGCTCTTTTGACTTCAGGTTTATAATACATATTAAATACCACTTAATTTGAATCAAGATATGCTCCAGAATCTTTTGATTAATTCATTCTTTTATAACTTTGGCGAAATAAAGCTATAAAATTGCTGTTTTTGTATTTAAATTAAAGTTTTCGAAACTTCCGTTGTGAATTCTCCATTACAAAAACACGATTACTTGTCTCTGGAAGGATGGAGGATTAAGGGATACTACAACTTTTAAATTTAAAAAAACTTATTTTTTGAAAAATATGTACGAGGGTAGGTTAATAAGTTTTGCCTACCAGTCTGTAAATAGTATTTACAGACGTGTAGGCAAAACTTGTTGTCCAATCCATGTACATATTTTTCCAAAAATATTTCTTTTTCAAGGTTTAAAAGTTGGTTAAGATCAGTTAATAAAGTATTTACTAGATACTTTATTAACTGAACAAAATGAAATATTCTACATTAACAAGCAACTGCGCAAACAGTGAAACGGTAAATTTCGGACATACGGATAACGCTGTTAAAACAGCGTGCGGTGATCGAATTCCTGACAGTGGAAGGTGTTGCACCAATGTATATTCACAGGAGAATAAGTGCTGTATGGCAAAGCATGTGTGGACAGAAGCCCTGTCAGGAAATGGGCACATGGAAGCTGGACGGAGAACCCAGGCACTTCGAGTGTGCACGATATGCCACGCTGTGGACGGCAGAAGACCGCAGATAGTGCAGAGCATAGAGGACGTGTCGATGAACTGGTTCGAGATAACCAGCGTATTAACCCCTTCGGGACGAGCGCCTTTTCCAGAATGTTTAATCTTTTATCATCGGTTTTTCAAAACAGAAATTTTTGCCTAATTAGATCGGGTAAATGCTCGGATTAAATAAGGCCAAATTTTTAATAAAAATTTACTGGTGAGAATAATCACGGATTCTAATCACCTTACGCGGCACGAATACCGCTTGCTTGTCACCAAGGGGTTAAGAAGCGAGTGATTGCCAGCATTTTTGAAATATCGTTTGGAACGGTGAATCACATAGTGAAGAAGGAACTTGGCTTCACGAAAGTGTGTTCACAGTGGAAGCTCGAACTTAGAGCCTTCTGACTTTGTGCTTTTCCTAAACTAAAGTAACACGTTAAGGGTTCGCACTTTGAGTCCTACGAACAAGTGACACAGGCGGTCTGTTCTTGGTGTCGTTTTCATTCTTCTGTGACGGCTTGCAACAACTAGTGTATCGATGGCGGAGCTGTATCACCACAGGTGGTGACTATATCGAAAGGTAAGGCTTCCCCTTAAAGGCGAAACTTTTAAAGTTACTTGTACATGTAAAATATTTCATTTTGTTCTGTTAAAAAAGAAGTTACAGACGTGGAGGGGAAACTTATTGAACAACCCACGTATATGAAATAGCGATATATTTAACATATATTAAATAAAACCGTATGAAAAAATTAACACGGTTCTGTTTCTTTTAACCCCTTGAACGGTGGTGATGCCGTCACGGCATCTCATAATTTTAATCCCAAATTGCAACACTTGCTGTGACAGCGTTTCTGTCCCATACCTTTTTTTAATTAAAAATTTAATTTAAAACATAACTTTCTTACTTTTAGATCATATTATCCCCCCCCCCTCCTCTTTCCTATAACGAAATATGTGATTAAAGTCATTTCTCAAAACCATCCAGAGTTTGCTAAAGCGATTTCTTTCATCTGTCTAAAATTATCTTTAATTCAAAGCGCTCGAATAATCATTTCCTTTTTTCTTTTCTTATTTTAAGCTGTAACTACCCGTTTTTGCTGCGTGTGCAAAGAAATAAATATGAATTAAATAGCGCAGCTGCTAGTCTCATTTCATGTTCTTGCATTGGATATTTTTCCCCGCCGCAGTGATAAGAAATTTTTATCGCGACTTATACATGAACGTTGAATATGCATTAACAATAAAAAGTAAAAATGAACGATTCTTATGGGAAGCATGTAGCTTTCGTGTTTTGTGGGCGAGCTAAAAGCCAGATGCCGGTGATGTCCGGCATTCTTCTCTGGCGGCGGTCTACTTTGTGAAAGCTGTTGGATAAACAATTTCGGTTTGTCTGTTACTTTTCTCATCCTAATTTGAAGCGCTTACTTGCAATCCACATTTTTGCGGTAATGTTGATCGCCAAAAGCCTTTGTACGCTTTCGCGCAGTCACCAAAAGTTGTAAATTGGCGATGCTGTGCCACGCCAAGATTTCTGGATTTCGTGCAAAAAACTGCACTTCTGTTTCAGCTCTCGATATGTAAAGTTATCTAATAAGAGAGGGGCGCTTCGGCGTCCCATGTATTGTGGGGTCTCTCTCTCCCATTTTGGCTCCTGAACCACCTTCCTTTTATAAGATTTTTAATAAAGAAATAGTTCCTGTAATATGGTTGGAGTTTTTTTGCATTTAAACGAACCATCCCACTGAACACCATTACACTTGCACCAGAATTTTATAATGAAAATTTCATCTTTATTAAGTACGCGAAAATTTACTTTTACTTATTTAGAAATAAAATTTCTTGTTAATACTGGTGTCATTAAATTATTTGAACATTTTAAGAATAGAAGTGTCTTGCCCCGGAAAGGGTTAAACTAGAATGACCTAAGTGATTAATTTGAACGGGGTGTAATAAACATATTTTTATGTGTATATGGCTTGTGTTAAATTTACTGCGCAAGCGTTAAAACTGCAGGTTTAATATTTACCTAGTGAACAAAATTAATCCTTTGGAGTGTGGCTGTATAGAACTGATATCACTTATTTTTTTTAAAAAATCAATTATTATTATTAATTATAAATTATATCATTTCAATTATATATACGTGTAGAGAATCGCTTATTTATTTTCAAATTAGTGTTTTCATAAATTCTGGTGTTATTCAATATTTCAGCTATTGAATAGTTAAATTCCTAAAAGGTATAAGAGGGACACTCTGTATATAACGCATACATTAAAAGTTCCACTAGTACGAATTCTTGCGAAGGGAATGAGGTTAGATTTATTCTTTTCCTCAAAAACTCGTGAGAGACATCCGAGTTCGCTTACTCTAACGTTTCTGAATCGCCCAGGGCGTTTCGCGGGTTGATTAAAATTTAATTTTATATAATTAATTGTCCATGCATTATTTCCGGGTATAATTCAATATTTTGGAAATGGTTTTGTACATTAAATGTTTGGATATAATGTGAAAGTTTGGAGGAACCGTATTTACTCTGGGTTACTCAGCATGAATTTAATTACAACTTTATATTTCATTGTTCTGAAGCATGGTAAACATCTTTCAATAAAACAGTTAATTACATTTTTAGCACTTTCCGTTTAAAGTGTTTATAACTTCTGTTTATCTGTATGCCAGCTGTCTGTACTGTAACTCGAGTAAATATAGTCCAATTGCCATGAAATTCATAGATGTATTTGGGTATTACTATACCATGCCTGGTTTTAAAAATAAAGTTATTCTTTATTTACAAGAACACTCAAAAGGATTACGTTACATTACGGTCTAAGGCGAAAAATCGTTTTCGTCTTATTTTAATGATATTACAATATTTTAATTATACTTAAATGTATGAACTATATCACTGAACTATACTACACAGAAAAATATGGTTTGTATAGAATTTGTCGTTCATTCACAGGGACACAGAAAAAGTTTTGCTACAGCAGAAATTGAACAATAATTTATCTATTGAAGCCCATGAACAATAATTGCGGAAGTGCGTTTTCACTTGCTTTTAAATTGAATTTTCTTTATAAATAGTACTTACTAAGTATAAATTCTATAGATAATATACAGGGCTGGTTAAAAGTTCTCTAGAACATATCTGTTTATTAATGAAAATTGCGGAATGGAAAATTTCAACTGTGCAATTACTTTAACTCTATGAGGGGCAAGCAATTGTGTTTCTTTAATGTTGAATTCCCACCGGAAATTTGAAAAGAAATTATTTTAAAATAAGGGAAAGCATTTTTTCTGCTCTTTTTCACCAAAGTTATAGAAGAGAAACTTATTTAAAAATTTCTGGAGCGAATCTGAATTAAAATTAGGTGCTTGAAAGAGTTAACTGAAAGAACTTTTCTCTCACTATACATTATACATACAAAGCTAGATCATATACAGGGCTACAAATAAACGGATTTTTTCTAGCTATTAATGGCAATTACAGAAGTTAGGTTTTCAAATGCGTTATGTGCTTTCTGAATAATTTAATTAGACATTATCTTTCCCTCTATGAAACTGGAAGTTTTTTTCCAGCATTCCGAATCTGTTTCAAAATCCATACTGGTCGCATAAATTTTCCTTCTTGTTATACGTCTAAATATACAATACAATTTACAACAAAACAAAAAAGATAATAATTCGTATTAAGTTTAAGTAAAAATTACACGGATTATGTACACAACCTTTGTTAGTTTTATATTAAAGAATTTTACAGAGCAACGTACTTTAATCTTATGCGGTTCACCTTAACCCCTTAAGGGACGGTAGGAAATAAATTTGTATCTAAATCCCGGTGTGAATCTGTCATTTTAACATTTTAACAACATAAGTACTTTGCCCCTGAAAGGGTTAACTATTTAGTGCGCAGCTTTGCATATATACAGAGAACAGTGTTTTGAATTGAGTAGATTTTTTTATTCGTATATACCTAATTCACACCAGAAAATTAAAATAGCAACATGTGCTTTAATTATTAACAGACATTCTGTATTTAAATAAAGCGAAATTAACCATTGAATCTTTCGGTTGTAAAGTCCGATCTCCAAACTACGTAATTTCTAGAACGTATTCTAACGTGGGAATGAAAGGGTTAAATATTAAGTTTTATAAAATAAATAATGATAGAAAATAAGGTATTTAGATACTTACTTATTAAAATATTTACTAATTTACAATATTCTAGGGTAAACCAGCCACCCGACAGTAGTTTTTACTTATATTGCAGATGTGCAACAGAAGAAAAGATTGACGTATTATATGAAAAATGTAACTCTGATTTTTTTTCATTAATTTTCCTGCGTAATAAACATTTCAGAGAATCATATATGATTTTTTTGAAACAAAATAAAAAATCGCGCATTTAATGATTAAAGATTATATTTTTCCCCAACTACCATTTAGGTATACTAAGCCTTTTGTATAACTTTTAAAGTTGTTTTGTTCAATTTAATCACTGTGATTAATTAACACAAAAATAACACTTAACATTTAGCTGTGTGAAGTTTCATCATTTTCGCCCATGAAATCGGTTCCTAAGTTATTTTACAGGTTATGAAATTTGACCAATTTTCTTTACACAAAATTATGAAGAAATAAATTTAAAGAATTTTAATATAAAAATTATTCTCACCATCACACTAATAGATGGCGCTAATATTAAATGAACAATTATTTTATAAATTATATTTATTTACAAAAAAATTTATATTATAAATTGTACTTTAAATTACCTTTGAATTGATATGATATTTATGCGAAAGCATCTGTTTATCCACAATTGTTTTTGTATTGTAATTTCTATTAGTCTACTTTCCAAATTATTTAATTCAATTTCTTTTAATTTTTTAACATTGCTGCAACTAATTTGATTAAATGATTGTAGGTTTATTTAATTTCGTTAAAAAATGGAGACTGGAGTTCAGATTTCTTAATGATAGGCATTTCAGAAAAAAAGAGAGAAACAAACTATACTGAGCAATTGTTTCAAAACTTCATATTCCAGCTATCACACCGAGACAAATAATGTAAGAGAAGCTAACCAATCAGAAAGCCGAAAACTTCCCCATGGATCTCTACTCAGGTAACGGTAATTATACTACCGGTTAATACATAAAAAGTGGGGAAGAATTGTACTTTGTGCCAATATATTAAGAAAGAGAAACAACGTATGGTGACACAAATATAAATATGTATAAAAAGCATAAAGCTGTTTCGAAACCTCTAAAGTTTCATCACCAGGGCTTAAAAATCAAAGGTAAAATTAAAACTCTGGGTAAAATGGGGGTGGGTAGCCAGAGAGCCAGAAAGGCGTATCTTACAGCTCTATTGTTAACGGCGAAATGCCACATACGGCTGACAAACAGTGACAAACGGCAATAAAATTTACATTGGTCAAACGAATTGAGCCTTTAAGTCCTGTTTTGGGGATCATAACGTAAAACAGGGGGACCACCTGTTTTGGCAACGATCTTTTGGGGGACCATAAAACTTGTGTTAAAAATTGTGATAACAAACGTTCCGCTATTGCCAACCATTCCGGGTCCAACAACCATAATTTTAAACTTTCCGAAGCCTCAATAATACAGAAATGTGCAGCAGTTTACGATCTTGATTTCTGCGCAGCTTATCACACATGGAAAAATTCAAACAATTTAGTTAATGATTTGTCCAGTACACCCCATTTTTCCAAAGATATGGTTTAAATTTCTATAATTCGTTCTCGTCACTCCCCCTTCCTTTTTTTCTCCTATCTGTTTGAACTCTTCCGGAACAATTAGGCGATTTTGATTCGCCTCCCTGTGTGTGCGCGTGAGATCGAATCTGCGGCTGTTTGTCAACCGTATGTCGCATTTCGCCGTTGACAGTGGAGCTGTAAGGTACGCCTTTCTGGCTCTCCCCCACCTTTTACCCAGATTTTTAATTTTACCTTACATCTTTAAGCGCTGATGATGAAACCTTGGAGATTTCGAAACAGCTGTATGCTTTTTATACATATTTATATTTTTGTCTTTATACATTGTTTCTCTTACTTAATACCGGTTATTATACTGGGGGAAGGAAGAGTAAATTGGCCAGTGAGGGCAAACAATCATTTGAGTTTTTTTTTTCAGTATAATGTCCCCGACTCGTTGGAAGTGGGCGAAACAGTCGATTCAGATGCTCGAATATTTTCTGCGATTTTGTAGCGAAAGACTATATGCTGCTAGTTTTTAACTCATTTTATCCTAATTATTTTTTCACAATTTTGCATTTACATAAATGGTAAAATTTCTGTTGGTAATAGCTGAAAAATACGAAGAATGAAGTGTTGTAAATATTTGCTCTTATGCTGTTTGATCTGTATAAAATAAACTTTTAAATGATGTGTGTTTCAAAATACTAAGCCATGTAGATTAGATGCTAGGCCGCAGTTTTTGTAATAGTGTAATTCCGGGAAAAGTGTTCACAAAGAAATTGGGCAAAATGGACAAATGGCAACTTTGCGCGGAAAAAGATTTTTATTTATTATTCATAATAAAATACTACTTAAAACAATTTTCTTTGAAAAAAAAGAGGATAGATCGGGGCAAAAACGTTTTCAGAGAAAGGCTTACTCTCGACATTTCCAGCCTGCATGTTTGCTAGGGAACTTCCATTCTTGCGTTCGACATATTGATACTAATTACTGATTACAGTAAAACCTCCCTAAAGCGACCACGTTCCGTTCCAATAAATAGTGGTCGTTACAAGAGGTGGTCTCTTAGTGTAGGTCATATTTAAATCTAGATTTTAATTGTTGAAAAAAGGTAACAATGTTACTAAAATGTTTCACATTAGGAAAAAATATGAAAATTTAAGTATCAAAACAAAAGTTAATTACATAAGTTAATTACTCCATAGTTTAAAAAAGACCACGTTTGCTTCGATTTTATTGTTTAATCCCTTATAACTTTTATTTCCAAGTCCTTTCGAAGTTCAGTAAATAAATACAATTATTTTTGGACGGGAACAAATAACGACGATTTCATCAATTTATATATTTCTTTGAGAGTTTCCTGACAGAATAGGGTAGGAGAGTTTATTGATCGTCTTCCTTAATTGGTCATAAGAGTTAAATTCATTGCCTAAAAAGACACAAAGCTGTTTAAGCACTTAAAAGTTACCGGGAAAAATCTAAATTTAGTTTAGAAGCTTGATGAACAATGTGCTCTCCGGAATTATTTTTTTAATAAAACTTTCTTCAAGCGACCAAGAAAAATCTGAATTTGTTTTATTTTCTTCAAAGAAATTGGTCGCTCATGGAGGGAGTTCAACTGGGATGGTCTCTGAATGGAGGTAAAATTAGTATTGAGCCTATGAGAATAAATTTCGTTCCATGAAAAAATGGCCTTTCAGGGAGGTAGTCGCTTAATGGAGGTGGTCGCAAAAGGGATGTTTCACTGTACTTTATTTTGTAACGATTCCGAACTTAAAATATTACAAAACATAATACTTATTCTTTATGTGTGTTAAATGTAGCTTGTTTTGATTAAATGTATAACCTGAATCACAGTGATTTGTTCATTTACCTATGCTGGCGACTTAGCTCAGCCTAGTTGGGCAAAGTGTCAGTTTTATAATTTTTCTTTTAACATTTTCAGGGGCAAAGCAATTTCATTGCTAAAGAGTTAAAATTAATGTGTGACACCGGAATTTGAAAACAAATTTATTTGTAAATACGAAAAAGGCTATATTTCACATATATAACAAACCGATTTTTTTTTTTTTTTTACTAAAATTCTGATGCCAATGTGTCATCTGGGAATTAAAATTATTGGTTTCATAAAAATTCCAGCTCCCCTCAATGAGTTAAAGTAACGTTTAAATCTTAAAATAAATTAAAAAAAGTAAAATAAAAATTGAAACTACTGTTATTATAGTTACTATTGGTATTTGTTTTTAAAACTTTACTAAATAAAAAGGTATCATAGAAATTTATCAAACTTTAGAATGGCCACTTTATCCTTCTTTCCCCTATATAGCAATTCACGAAAAGTTCACAAAAGCAGTATTCGACAATGGAGGGTGGTGTAATTGTAAGTGGATTCTATGGCATGGAGTTTCAGTTCTTCGTAAAATGACGGGTTGATATACCATACGCAAATCTATTGCATGTCCAGGGATTGGAGCATATGGGTGCGGAATTCTTAGACTCTTAGTTCCATTATTCATTAGTTTCGAATTCTTAGGAATTCGCAGACTCTTAGTTTCATTTTTTTAGTTAGTAATCTCAACAAACTGAATAATTAATAGCTTCGAAAGGGGTATTTTTGTAAAGACGCTGCCGGTGTTCGTCATGTTGCTACAATAGGAAAACAATCGGGAACAACAATTGAGAGGAAAGTGACCTGAAGTATAGTTCTCGTACAAGGAAACACGAGAAAACCATTCGCAGTCACTCCGCTCAGTAACAGTTCCGGGCCAAAAAAAAACCATTTCGATCGCCGGTATTTCATGAAAAATGCGGGACACTGCGTGGAATTAAAGTCTCCACCGTCTGTTTCTGACAGAAACGGTAGCGTTAATCATAGTTAATCCTATTTATTTTTTTTTAATTTTAAAGGCTATATTTGCTATTATCTACTTATAATAAAATCTGAGTGCAGGAAACCGTCTGAAGTATGCCGGTGCAAACAACTCTTGTCTGCGAATCCACCGTAGCTAAACGCCACATTAGGCTTAATGAAAAACATATCCTAACAGATAACAGGTAAATGATAGTTTTTTCTGCTTGGAATCATGTCTGTTAAGCATATTTTCACATAAAACATGTGTATCCTTTCCATTTATAATGTATTAAGTTCTAAATTAAAATTAATCTTTTATAAACATAGAAATCAGATCTAAACAATCCATACTGTTGCCATTCAGATTCAAATTCCAGCAATTCTACAAACAAATGAATGACTCTTTTAACGATTCATGAAAAAAAAGTACAGGTTAACGCCGATGCTGAAATTATAACCCCTAGACCTCTGAAATTTTTGTCATGTGTAGATGCAATCACCTGAAAGTAAACCTCACAGCCGGATTTGTAAATTTCAATTTATTTTTTTTAAATAAAACTCTGTGGGTTAGAGGCTATTTACAGCACTCCGCCAATCCGTTGCAATGAACAAGCCAGCCAATGAGAGCAGGAGTTAAATATCAGATCCAGGGACCGCATTTCCGAACTTAGAGACAGCGAGACGAGAAATTCTACTGTTTGTTTACATTTTTTCACTTTTTTTTTTGAGATTTCACAATTCTACAACTCATGTAAGTTACAATTTCAATTGTATTTGTTCTTCGTGTTAATGGCTATTTACATACACGTATTCTCCCAAGAATTGAATATCTACTTTACTTTCTATGAAGTAAATAATTTCCGTTCTTGGGCGAAATCCACTCGAAATATTAGATGTAGAATTTCAACATTTTTTCATTTAACCCTCTGTCTACCAGAAGGGTCCAATGGACCCGACATGTACATTCAAAATATTTATTCAAACTAGAAATTTCTTCAAAACAAACTAAATGTATAAATCAGACAATAATAAGTTAAATAAACAAATTAAATTGTTTTAAGTAAAAATTCTGGTGTAGAATGTTTTTATAAAACTTGAGTAAAATTTCCGGTAGTTCTAGGGTTAAATAAACAGAAATATAAGTTTTAATTTTGATTCTGTATTTTTAAATTTGTTATTGAACTCAGTTTGCTTCATATTCAAATCTTCAATGTTTTGATTTATTAATGTCTCCATTATTGGGCGATGACGACGTGCATTTTATAAAATGGTTTCATGACAATATACATCTTTGTCCAAGAACAGACGTAAAATCTGGTATAAGATGTATGTTGTCATCGCCCATGAATGGGGATAAAAGCATTTTTGATTTCAGGGGAAATGAATGAGGTTATTTGGGTTTTTCTTTTGTTAATCTTTTTTCGCCACTTCCCCATATATTATGAGTTTCACAAGAAATTCCAACAAAAACATATTATATTTTACAACATGCGATGAATTGTAGAACTGTACATTTTATAGTAAAGTGTAAGATGTATGTTTCCTTTAAGATTTGTTATTGAACTCTGTTTGTTTCATTTAAAAACATTTTTAGTCGCCCAAGAATTGAATGTTTTTTTTAAACTTTGCTCTCTATGAAATGAAAACATTCAGTCAATAATTTCTCTTCTTGTGGAATTAAGAGTTTATTCATTTGCGATTCTTATGAAACTCATATCACAAAATGCACATCATAACTATTTCACGCACTCATGATTTTCCATTCAGTTCTTTTCCTTTAGTTAAACTTTTCTCCCCACTTTCCCATACATTATGAGTGAAATCGTAATGAAAACATATCTTGTACTTTACTGAATGTTTTCATAGTGTCAGGCCCAGTAGCAGAAAATTTAAGATGGGAGACGGGTGTCACAGATTTCCTTTTCTCTTTTGCAGATTATTTTCCCATAAAGCCTTTATTTCGTTTTATGATTATGTTTAGCTCTTTATTACTTAATACAAAAATAATATTATTATTAATAAAAATGAATAAAATGCATAAAGACATCGCAGGTAAGTGGTTATTTGATTAATTGATGCTTCAATTGTAAAATATTTTACTAGCAGATTATTTTTTGTCCCTGGAGTATCTGTCGCAGACACTTTGAGAATTTTCTGCATCTGTGGGTCATGCATATCAGTTTAAAGTTTAGGTGTAATCCTATGAAGCAAAAAAAAATGTGACCGTTTGTCAAAGTTCCCGATATTTCTCAGCGACAGATTGGCAAAATTAAGCATTTGCTTCTGCACTCTTTTGACAAACTTTTCTATGCATTTCTGTGATCTTTTGATAGAATTTGCAATATTTTTCGTCGATTGTTTACAGAAATGTGTGAGTTTTTTTTTTTTTTTTTTTTTTTTTTCAGCGATTGTTTCACTAATTATTTTTCACTGATTATTTTTTCAAGACCGTTTGATGAAATTCAAGTTTTTTTTTTCATATTTTTCGTCGAGATTTTTTTGAACAATCTGTAATGAAATGTGTGATTATTTTTCCGCGGCCATTTGTCGAAGTTCCCGATATTTCTCAGCGACAGATTGGCAAAATTCGACATGGATTCTGCAATCTTTTGATGAAATTTTCAATATTATTTTTTCAATTGTTTACTGAAATTCATGTTTCTTTTAGAGATTCTTTCATAAAATTCACGATTTTTTCCAAGATCGTTTAACAAAATTTGTAATTTTTTTTTCACGATTTTTTTCAACCACCTGTGACGAATTTGTGATTTTTTTCTGCGACCATTTGTCGAAGTTCCCGATATTTTTCAGCAACAGATTGTCTAAATTCGGCATATGCTTCTGCACTTTTTTGACAAAATTTCATATGCATTTCTGCGATCTTTTGATGAAATCCACAATATTTTTCTTCGATTGTTTTTAGAGAAATATGCTTTTAGTTTTCTCAGAAGTTGTTCAGGGTTTGTACGCCTCAAAGGATTCAGGGTATTTTAGGGATTTTAGTACCAGAAATTTCGCAAAGTACTGTTCACTATACCTGAAGATAGAATTTGTTTGCATTAAATAAGATATTTTTAATAAATATTTTTCTTCAAGAAAAGTCTGGTACAATCCCTTGAAAGTCTTTGAAGCGGACGATCCCTAGTGTTATTTATCCCCTTGAGGGCAAGCAAAAATGTCTCTAAATATTGAGTTCTCTCCGTAATAATCGAAGAATTTTATTTTTAACCACTTGGGGACGAGCGGCACGTATGAAGCCGCATGAAGCACTCAGAATCCTTGTTTTTCCTCACCAGTAAAATTTTACAGCAAAATTTGCCTTATTTAATCAGCGCATTTTCTCGATTCAAGAAGACAAAAATTTCTTTTTTTAAAAAACGGTGACGAAATATTAAAAATTTCGTAAAAGGCTCTCGTCCCGAAGGGGTTAAATAAAGAAAAACAATTTTTCATTGGTTTTCCTCCAAAGTTAAAAATATAAAATATTGTTAAAATTTTCTGGTGAGAATCCTGTTTAAATTAGGTGGGATATATTTTATCCCACCGCCCCTCAAGGGGTTATGGTGTCCCCTTATTTTATATATTTAATCCTTTGTAATGTACGGTACATACAGGGTGTCCCAGGATTATTGGGGCAAACTTTAAGGGGAGGTAGGGGACATCACCAGGATTCAGATTTGCATAGCAACCCATGGTCAAAAACGTCATGGGAAAATAGTATGACAGACACAAGAAACGAAGGGACATAAGACTGAGATCATTTGAAATAATTTATTGGTCAAAAATATTACATGTGCTATGGTAGATGATACGTGAGAATGTCACAAAAGATGTTCAAAGTTTCCACCATTGCTAGTGATGCATACATTATACCATAGGACCATGGATTGGCGGACTCGCTCAAATACACCTGTATTTTGTTGGATACCCGCAGCAGCACAGACGAGTCTTCAACCTGATCCTTATCGGAATCCCCAGGCTTTGCGTACAGAGAAGTTTTCAGTGCACCCCAAAGAAATAATCTATATTGCTTAACCCCTTCGGGACGAGCGTCTTTTACAGAATTATTAATATTTAATTACCGTTTTATTAAAACAGAAATTTTTGCCTAATTGAATCGGGCAAATGCTCGGATTAAATAAGGCAAAATTTACAATAAAATTTTACTGGTCAGAATAATCCGCAATTCTGAGCACCTATCAATACCGGCCGCTCGTCTCCAAGGGGTTAAATCAGGAGAGCATATGTCTTGTGAACAACGCCTCCTAACGGCGAACGAAGCCGTTTCCGACCATGGGTTGCTATGCAAATCTGAATCGTAGTGATGGCCCCTACCTCCCTTAAATTTTATCCTAGTAATCCTGGGATACCCTGTATATATATATATAGATTCATTTAATAAAGATCCTATTGTAGTACGTCTATTAACCCCTTAACGGTCGCATTAAATTACGGTTTGAAAATTCAAACTGCTTATTGGCACCACTTTTTTGATGATGAAATATTCACCTTATTTAATTACAGTTAAAATGATACCACAATAAAGCCAATTACACGATTTTATAAAACTAGTGGGAATCAAACAAACGGAATGAAAGACACAGCCCGTGAATCTCACGGGAGCCAGAATTAAGGGGTTAAAAGATTTTTAGATTGCCTTTTGAATATTTATACAATGTTCAAAAACTTCTTCAATATCCAAGTAGTTTGACACGATTGTTTGTGATTAGAAATTTTATTTCATTTTTCTTAAATGCAGAATTCGTTATCTCTTTATTTAATTGCAGAAAATAAATTTTTTTTGTAAATAAATTAGACATACAATAATTTCTAAAGTTTTGTGATAGAACTGTACGCAACCTAAAATATACTTTTAATATTATTTCTTTTGAAATAGTTTTATGTCTATTTTGATTTTTATGTGTATATTATGTCTATTTTGATTTGTTTCATGAACATTTTAACCCTTTGAAGGGCGGTGATGCAGTCACGGCTTCACATAATTTTAATCCCTAACTGCCACATTGGCACCGGAATTTTATAATGAAGATCTCACCTTTATTAAATACGCAAAAATACACTTTTACTTGTTTACAAATAAATTCTATGTCATTTCTGATATTTGAAACTTTCCAACAAAGTTGAAAAGTGTTTATGCCTTCGGTTTGTCTGTCAGTCTGTCCACGCTCTAACTCCCGTAACTATACTCGGATTTTCATGCAATTGATAAAGATTATTTAGGGTCACCAAAACATGGTTGATATTGTATATGAAGAATGTAGGATTAATAATTCATTTACAGGATCACTCAAAAGTATTCTATTACATTACGGTACATGTAAGAAAATCGTTTTCAGAGTATTTTAATGACATTTCGCTATTTCAAATGTGTTGAAACTGATATAAATCACCAAATTTCACTACGATTACGTTAGAACAGGGGATTCATAGCATTTTACATTCATTTACCCACAAAAGAAATATTTTACAGTACTGCCTTTGAGTAATAATTGTTGGAGTGTACATTTAAAACTCGATATGCGCTTTTAAATTTAATTATTTTTTTGCATCTTACTCGTTATATATAAATTCTTTATCTCATATACAGGGCCGCACTAAGGTATTCATGGACCAGTACGCCCTTATTTATTCAGTTACAGGGACACACAAAAGAAATCGGTTACAGTGCTGTCTTTGAGTAATAATTTCTGGAGTGTACGTTTTAAAATTCGATATGGGCTTTTAAATTTAACTAATTTTTTGCATGTTACTCGTTATATATAAATTCTATACGTCATATATAGGGCTGCATAAAAGTACTCACGCACCATTCTCCTTATTAGAGGAAATTTCTGAATAGGAATTTTCAGGTTATACCTAAGCAAAATTACGACTTTTAATGAATCCATTAGAAAAATCACAAACACTTGGATCAAAAAGAAATACAATGGATTTTTAATCAGACTTAAACTTTTGCATTCGTTGCTGTCAAGCTTACGTAATAACAGTTTACTCGCTTTTTTGACAGTTAATCGGAAAGTTATACACATTTATTCAAATCATATTTGAATTTTATATTTTCAAGTATCTTTATACTTTTTCCGGGTTTAGTTGAATATTTTGCAAACAAATTATTCTGTATTTGATTAATCTATACGTGTAAGTAAAGTTTGTGTGACAAAATGCGACAAACGCTTTTACCTATTGAGATATGGGCCAGAGCAAGCCTAGTCAGTGTGGGCCAGCACTGGAGACTACTCTTTTATTCGATGGTATCACAATTTTCAGAATTTTTTTTTGTGTGTGATAGCTTTCTCTTTAAATAGATAGACTTCGCGATTCTGGTATAAGTGTTTGTCAGGGATTATTTTTTAAATCGTGGTATCAATAATATAACAAAAAGTCAACTTAGAAGCATAATATCCAAACACGTAGTCAATGGGTAAAGTATAGATTATTCAGCATCAAATTACTAAAAAGTTTTTTAATAAATAATTCTTTTTAACTGTTCTGAAGCATAAATACGATCTTCTAATAAAATAGTATTTTATTATTATTATAATAGTGTAATATTACTTATGAAAATGAAAATAATTAATGAAATTTAACAAAACGGTTAAAATAATCTCTCTATTCTGAAAAATATAATAACTAACGGTGCTGTAACTGATGTTTTTGTGACCGAAGGTGTTGTTTCACTAATAATATGAAAACTACCGAATACAAAAATATTCAAATTAGTAGAATTATAGAGAAATGTTTAATAAATATGCTGAAGACTATTTTTAAATGTAAGAATTATTTTAAAATATATTTAATGTTAAAGTTGGTAAAAAATAATTCAATTAAAAGCATTTTATAGGAACAAAAACTGTACATAGCATTTTTTCAAAAAGATCTAGACACACGCAGTGGTTCACCTAATTTCGTCAGACATACTAGTGTGTTATATTACACGAACCATTTCGAGCTGTTTTCACCAAATTTCGACACTCTACTACTGAAAATCTATTTGACCTACGTACTTGTAATACGAAGTACGAAGTAAGGCCCACTTAATTACTTAGAATCCAAAATTTTATAAATAACGCATAATTAGTTTCCGAGATAATGACATTTGAAAATGTATGATAATCGACAAATTTATCACTAAATCATTCACTCATTAAAAAGTTCTCATATATCTACTGCATCAATATTACTAATGCATATTTTTTGTAACTGATAGCTGTTAGTTTGTAGATGTGCTCGCACTAGTTGTTTTCTTTTAATATCCCATTTTTATATTTTAATTTGAATAGTATTTTATGAAATGTCTTCAAAATGGAGGTTATTAGATAACTTTCATTATTGCAGAGAAGAAAGAAATAATGAGTTTTATTTATCTTTATCCATGCCATTTTCTGATAAAAAATCAAAACTGTTGTACAGGTTTTAATCCTCCAGCCGCGGGTGACTTTTTTAGCGGGTTACGTTTTTAAAAGTATGATTGTTTGATTCCCACCACTTTCTTAAAGTAGAAATGGTTACTTTATTTAACTACAGATTAAATAATGCGGGAATATAATAATTATTTGTAGCCGAATTATACGCTTTTAAAAAAGCGGTGGGAATCAAGCCATCTCAATTCGAAAAAAAGTAGCCCACTGGAACGCGAAAGCTTCGTTTCCCGCGGTTGGAGGGTTAATGGTGCAACATGGTATTTTGAACGAAATATGACGTAACTGCTTTTAAAATCACGCATTTTTCGTCATATACTTTCCATATTTTTTTCTTTCTGCATGTGTACTGATACTAACAAGGGAATAACTTTTGGTGCTGCTTACACCTGGCAATGAGACCTGGTGCATTTAAAATTCTTTATTACGAAGTTTGGGAACTGATAAATTTTTCTGTTAAAATCATAGTTTTTTATTTTGCAGCAGCATAACTTTCTGAAATGGCTATTTTCGAGGCCACTTATCGGACTATTAACATATTTTTTTTTTTTTTAAGAAAAGCATTTAAAAATATAAATTAATCAATAATAAGTATAAAATATTGAAAAAAGATTAAAAATTCCCTCAAGAAAATACGAATTTGATTTTGAAAAATTAAAACATTATATTCATATTTTTGGCGGATAAAAAATTTGCGTTTTTTCAAAAGTAGAGTTTCCGGCAACCCTAGCCGAATGTCATAGCTGCCTGTCGTGTAAAAATAGTTTGGACTTCGTTAGAAATTGTAATGCCCGACTTAATTACGCACCGAATATTTTCTAAACTCTATAAAAATGAATTTAGGATTTCTTTCATCAAAAGACATAACATTTAATATAACAACATTTCATTTTAAACATTCGAATCTTTATTCCATCCGGCTTCAAAAGAAAATAGATTGCTTATTTTGTATTTCTCCAAAATAAATAATTTTCAATGATTTTGAAAGCTTTTAACAGAAAAAAGATTGCTATTTATACATCTATCGTTTGCATAGGAAAATATATAGATATTGTTTCTTTTGCTATCAATTAACAAAGAAATAGGAATATGATTTAATTCTAATATGTGTACATATACTCCCGGGATAAGGCGAGCGAAAAATTCATAGCGCTATATTTGGCGACTTAACTCACTTTTGCCGTGAAAAAAAGAAATAAAAATACAACAATAAAAAATTAAAAGTACAAAAAAATTAATAAAATATGATTTTAACAGAGAATTTTTATCGGTTCTCTAACTTTTATGTATAGGGCTACAAAACACACGAGGTCTCGTACGAGCAGCACTAAAAGTGGTTCCCTTGTAAGTTTCAGACACTAGGCGAAATGCTTAAGTAATTGAAAAGGACGTCATATTTGAAAGAAACCGATCATTTTCTTAGATAAAGTTAAACATTTTGACACAAATGAGTCTAAAAAACATAAATTGCGGCAAATTTTACTTTCCATTACTGAGATTAGAATCTCAAGCTAAGAGTGCATCTGTTCACATGCAATGATGTTGCTGAAAATCGTCGCTTCAAGTTTTAAGTTAAAAGGTTTTTTAAATGATCAAATTAAAATACAAATTTAAAAAAAAAGTGGTAAATACGGATATCAGAAACGCGTATGTAAATTTTGAGAAGATGAAAATGATGACGGGTTTAGATTTCATTCGGAAAAATATTCTATGATCATGTGAAACTGGACTAAATTTTTCATTCCGGAGTACCAAACATAAGAGCCTCATTTGATAACTTCAGCATATTAACTGATCTGTATATTTTAATGATTATTAAACAGAACATATATTATTAAACAGAAACATAATTTTGCAGAACAAATAATATTTATATATACATTACATATATATATTTCCTGTATTGTTTAAATCAGACATGGGTCTGATATTACGATATTTCATTCAATTAGATCTACATTTAACGTTACATTTTTGTAACATATAAGTTAAACCAATTTAACAGTAAAAAATAAAAATAATATACAAAACATATGATACTTAAAACACCCCAAAAACTTAGGTTCCGTTCAAATGAAATCGAAATAAAACTTAAAATTCTTCCCTTTCCAACTTGTAAATATTTGTAATGCAGATCTTGTATTATGTTTGTGATGATTGTACGTAAAATGATAAGATACATGCAAAATACAAAGCTTTAAAAAAGTCTAAGATTCATTTCGACGCCATTTGAACGAAAAGTTTTTGAGTGGTTTAAGTATAACATATTTTGTATTTTATTTTTATTTTTTAATGTTAAATTGGTTTAACATATTTGTTACAATAATTGAACATTAAATGTAGAACTAATTGAATGAAAAATCCCAATATCTGTCCCTTCTCGGGCTTAAACAATATAGGAAATAAATTTTGTTTTTTTTAATTTGTTCTGCAATTTATGTTTTGTTTAATATGTCAAGTGTTTTTTTAATAACTACTGCATTCAGACGAACCCATTTCAAAATTAACGTTAACTAAGGTTTGATTTATGCAGTATCGCATCTCAATTTAAATGTGATTTACCAAGGAATAATCCAAATTTATTAACCTCTACACGTTTCACAATTTCGATTTTTACACCGTATTAAAGCAATATAAATATTTCAGCATTTGTTTCCACCTAATATTCGATGCCGAATAAAAAATTCATCAATAAATAAAATAAAATAAAAACATAAATAAATCATGAAGTTGTCAGCTATTTAATCGAACTACGCGCTCATCTGTATGTAACTGATATTCGAGATTTAAAATTAGTATGGATAAAGTATATTCCGATTTTTTGTTTAAAATGTGACGTCATTTTCACATGCTTTCTGTATTTACTCATATTAATACTCTTTGTATTACTTACAAATGTTTGATAATGTCATTTTTATTTCCACTATGACGCCATATTCAGCTTATTTCAATTCTTAATAAAAAAATATTTCATTTTCATTTTTCGACTGGAAATCTTTCAACTGAAAATTAATAGCTGTAGACAAAAAAATGTCACGGCTTTTGAATTTTTGCAATACAGAAATAATGTTACATTTTATGAGAAACTAGGGCACTCAGCCCCCTGCGAGCTACGCCCGCCAACCTCCGTTCGGTCTTCGAATCCTCCAAAAACAATATGCCCTGTTTAAAAAGTATTACCATGAAGAGTGAATGATATTATCACTATAACTGCCGGCTATATTCTGCTATCGGGTTTCCATAATTTTTCGTTTGAATGATTTATTTTTCGGTTACCATGACCTCACCCATCACTGTTGTAACAACTAACAGCTGTTTTCGGGATTGATAAGTAAGATTAATTACACATTTGAAATAAGCTAGTATACAATGGTTAGGTTAAAAGTTTCGCTATCTTTCTGACTTTTATAACGTCGCTATGGACAATATTGTTCCATTAGGTTCAAGGTGAAAAACTCCGCCTGCTTATGGGAATGGCTTTCAGAACCACGGTATATTAACACGCATTGTGTTCTAAAATTTTGTCGTTATATTCTATGTTTGATAGAGTTTTAGATATTTTCAGGAACAGGTATAGGTTATTAACACTAGAACGGCGGGAAATTTTGCTCAAGTTTTATAAAAAATATTTCACATCAGAATTTTTATTTAGAACGATTTAACTTATTTATTTAAGTTATTTTTGTGCTGCATATATTAATCTTATATTATAAAAAAAATTCTGGTTCGAATCGAAATGTATTCATTCGGCAAGGGTCAAAATGACCCCTCGCCGCCGTTCTAGTGTTAATGAATACTTTTCTCTATTTTAATATTCATCATGCATATTTTCATGTTATTTTATAACGCAAATTGTTTATATCATTTAATAAGAATATCCGAAATTTCTAATATACGGTGTGATTATAATTAAAGTTCCAATTTTAAAGTGCTGTAAATAAAGAAGCACTGGTAAGAATGACTTCAAATTTGAACTGAATATACTGGAAAGAGGGACAAAGGGTATGGCATAAGAAAGAAAAAGTTTCAAAGTCTATCAATAGATGGCAGTGTAAGCAGCATAACGAAAGTGAATTCGGCTGCAAGTGACATTTTTAATGACAATACGACGGCTTCGACATGAGTTTCACACTGAACCAAGCGTACTTTTTAATGTGCATGAGTGTTTCGGTTGTTTGACGGAAAACATTACTTCAAATCAGTCAACAGGTATAGTACTGTTAGTGGAAAGCCCATCCAACACGGCAACACTGGATGAGTGAAATCGGTTTTTAATTGTCCTTGGACCAAAAACCGCATAAAAAGCACATAATGATTGGATTTTTAATTATCGTTAGACATGCGCAGACAGGTTCTTTATGCTATCCACTATTATCCGCCACAAGTTGAACCGATAAACAGCATGTTCCACAACTGGCCGGAGTGACGTTGTGAATGCGTTGCGTAATTCGTGCCTTCAATTCAGCTAAATTTGCAATCGGGCCACTGTACACAACATTTTTAAGATAACCCCACAACCAGAAGTCTCAAGGATTGAGGTCTGGTAATCATGGAGGCCAGGCCGTTGGACAATGACGACTGATAAGTCGATCTTTTCCGAAATTCCTTTGAGCACTTGCAGGACTGGCTTTGCGATGTGCGGAGACGCTTCGTCTTCCATGAAAATGATTCTGTCCAGACATGCACGCTGTTGAAGTGTTGGAATGACCTGGTTCCGCAAAAGACTCTCATGCCGCTCAGCATTCAAGGTACAGGTAACGGAGCACGCAAGACCCATCTCTTCGAAAAAAATGGCCTTACTTCGAAAAAACTATGCACGATGCTGTCAACACACACCACACAGTTGCCTTTGGCGAATGCATCGGCACTGGTTGAGTTGAGAATGGATTTTCTTTTGTTGATATTCTGCAATTTTGTGTGTTGACATATGCTTGGAGATAGAAATTGGTTTCGTCTGTCCATAAAATGTTCCATGGCCATTTATTGAGGGTTTCTACAGATCAGGGAAAATCACAGTCTAATAAAACAGGAAATACCAGGATTTATAGAAAAAATCGACTTATTTATTCGCGCGATCAAACAATTTATCTGCAAGAAAATACTGTATTTTCACCGTTACTTTGACTTTGTTTTCCTTGATCTGCAGATACCCTGTTATTTTAAATTTCCATACGAGCGAGAAATTCTAGAGCAAACGCCTGTCTTCGTGGCAGGTCAGCAGAAAGCAATTCCTGAACATTGGTAATTTTGTAAGGATAGCAATGGAGGCGTATAATTTTATGCATCTTTCTCAAAGGCATATCTAAAGATCGGGAAATTCCCCAAGCACTGCACGTTTGCACACAGCTACTCTTCCCTTCCTCTAATACTGTGGCCATATCTTGATTTCATCCCTCTTCCAGATTTTACTTCAAAACTACCCGTCTCTTTGAATTTCTGAATTTTCTGACTTCAGACTATTGGTAAACATCGGACCACAGCCTTTAATGACCGGGACTTGTTTAAAGCTGCAAGCGCACAATCACCGTTCTTACTTAAAGAGCTTCACCAGCAGAGCGCGATCCTTCATTGAGAGAGGTTCATGACAAGCTGCTCAGATGCAATATGAGAGGAACGTCACATACCCCGCGTTTTTATACGAAGTCAAATGTGTCATGCGCGTGTGTGTTTTTTAATTTGCACAGTAAGCCGCTTACAGCGACATCTATTAATACAATTTGGAACTTTTTTTTCTTATGTCGTTTCCCCCTTCTTCCAATATATTCAGTTCAAATTTGAAGTCATTCTCAACAATGGTTCTTTTTTACAGCATTTTTAAAGTGGGACTTTAATTATAATGACCCTGTATATAAGTTTTCTTATATTATTTCCGGGAATAGGTGAATATGCTAGAAATCATTTTAGTCATTAAATTGTTTTATACGCGTAAGTAGTATGAAAGTCTGGCAGAAACATACTTATTATACATTATTCAATTTCAAATTAAGTAAAACTTAATCCAGTGATATTCACGGCCAGCGTATGTTATTCAGATTGTTTGATTCCCAAGAGTTTTATAAAATAGTGTAATTGGCTTTTTTATGGTATCGTTTCACCTGTCATTAAATAAGGTGAATATTTATTTTTCAAAAAAGTGGTGCCAATAAGTAATTTGAAATTTTAAACCGTAAATTAATGCGATCGTTAAGGGGTAAGTAAATTTTGATCAAAAGTCAGGAAAAAATATCTTAAACCTAAGGGGTAAGACTAACCATTTATTTGATATTCAATTTTATCCCAATTTAAAAGGCAACTTTGTGGTAGTTTCTTTTGAAAAAATACAGATAAAAGTGTATGACAGAGATTATTTCACAAAAAACAGCACAAACGTCTAATTAAAATCGACTGACACGAATATGTATCAAGCAGTATTCAAAGAGTTAAGTAAAGGTTAATCACCATGAAGGAAATTTAAAGAAGTATATTTTGAACTAATCTAAAGCATAAGTAAGTTCTTTCAATGCAACATATTTTTATATTTTCCTAAATGTAAGCATTGAATAATTTGTAACTAAAAAGTCAAAATAACAAGCCGGATACCATATATTCTCTAAATATATAAATCTATCTCTTTAAAAGTTTGAGAAACGAGTAAAGTTATAGTTTTCGTCAGGGAAATACAAACATTTTATTTTGACTACCCTTATTTTTGTTTAGTATTATTCAGGTAATTTAATCGCGATGTTTCTGTAATCGGTTAAAGTGAGATTTTCTGTAAGAAAATACTGGTCATTAAAAGAAACTTCAGACATTTTCTGACAATTGTTGTTTTAGGATGTATATCCAAACATTTTAAGATTTATACGCAAACTCAAACCAGAAAGCAAAGTTTGATTACTAGTTGGAAATAGAGTACATTGGAACAACTCACATGTAACAGATATCTTACTTTAAAATACTAAAGTAGTTTTGCATTATTTCTGGGTTGAATTAAATGTATTGGGATAACCTCATTATTTATCGAAGTGAATTCATACACTTAACCCTGTCAGGGTCAAAGCAATTCCATTGCTAAAGTTTTGAAATTAATGATTGACACCGGAATTTGAATCCAAATTTATTTGTAAATATGAAAAAAGCTATATTTCTCATATATAATAAACATAATTTTTATTAACCAAAATTCTTGTGTCACTGTGGAATTTTAGAATTATAATTAAGTGGTTCCATACAAATACCACCGCCCCTCAATGGGTTAAGTAAAGTTTCTATGAAGAGTGGAAAAAAAAAACTTTTAACCCGTTGATTATGAATTATGAAAAGCTGCTATTTTTGTTATCAATGATATCACAATTCACAAAAATATTTGTTTCTGGTAGATTTCTCTCTGAAATACCTTTGTATGTCAGAGGTCATTATTCAAAAATGATGGAAGTAGAGTAGAACAAATGCATTAGTACGCATATATCTTGACACGCAGTCAAAGGGTTAAGAACGGATTATTCAGAATGTAGTTAAATAAATTTTAAAACAAATTTGTTTAACCATTCTAAAACATATCTTATAAAATAACAGTTAATTGCACTTTTATGAGTCTAAATATATAATAATGTTTAAGTCTACAAGGAAAGAAAAATTGATATTCTTGAAAATAATTCTAATAAAATAGTTTCACGCATGTCTTCGTTAAATTCCAGGAAAAATGTCACCCCTTTTATCGAAAGATAATTTCTGCATCTTTTTTATCACAATGCTGTTGTTGAATAAAGATAGAATTAACCTCATGAGACTGCTCATGAACCTGTATTCATGAACAGGATACTTCCAACAAGGGTTGCCAATTTGGCCTCCATTTATAATTAGGAAATCCGATTTCATGCCACTATTTAAGAATGGAATATTTCCCTTTCTTTTAATTATAAACATTTCGTGTTAATCATGGAACAATTAATAAAAAGGAACTGACTTATCCTTAAAATAGTGAAGCTTCAATTGCAATCTCTTTCGCAGAGGATGATTACCGCCGGAAGAAACGCCCACCAGAAAATATAATTAGAAATTTTATTCTTATTTAATCGCCTTATTCATGCAAAATTTCAGTCACAAATAATGGCAGAAACAGATCGTCGTTTTTACTGGTGGAAGTTTACGTTGGTGGAAGTCAGGTGCTGTGTTTGCGCCCTATTGTGACAACCTAGACAACCTCCTGTCAGTGTCGTTGAAAATCATTACAATAAATCGGAAAACTGACACCAGTAAAAACCAATAGAAGTTTTTATCATAATTATAAGAATATATTTCCTTGAATAAGGCGGTTTAATAAGACAAAATTTTCTATTAATATTTACTGGTGGGAAGCTTGTCGTGGAGGTAATCAGAGACTGATGAACAGATTTTTAAAAAACAGCCTCAATCTTGAGACAACCTCCTCAGTTACTTCACGCGCAACTGTTAGACAATACACTATATGTGTCCTCCTCTTTATTCACAACTATTTTGTCTAAATAAGATAAAAATTATTCTTTTGGAAATTCCTGTATGAATTTTAAATTTCGGGAAAAATGGGGGCCAAACTGGTAACCTTGTTTCCAATTTTATTTTTTAAGAATAAGTTTTTCAAAAGTATTCACGTGTTTATGCTCTGTCTTAATATGTATATAAAATCAAAAATACAGTGAAGATTTCATGTAAAATCATAAAGTGATTCAAGAAAAATTTAATTTAAAAAAAACATTTTCAGTATTTTAAATGTAAGGAATTCAAATTATCCATTTAAGCTCTGCCTCAGATAAGGATCCTTATATTTCTTTCTAATCATAATCTGTTTGGTATCTTTCTTTTCAGGAATTCTTCATTCATGCAAGAAATTCCGTACATTAATTAATACTCTGTTTAACTACAGTTTATGACTTTCGATGAATTTGATGCATTTTTGTTAACCCTTTCACAAGAGGCAGTCACAAAGCGTGACGACCTAATTTTGAACTCAAAACTGACAAAATTCACCAAAAATATTTGAAAAGGTTTTTGTTTTTATAATAAACACGCCACTTGTTCTCATGATTGCTTTAAATTCGTGATAACGAAGCGTGAGCTATTTATATTTTAATACTACATAGTAAAACATCATTACGTTATTTCTAGTTTCAGTTGAATATTTGTGATATGACTATTATGTATTAACTCGTTCACGCCGACGCGGTGGGTCACACTCGACTGTCTCAGAGTTGTCCATGTCCAATCTCCGGCTTTTTGCACACCACTGTTATTTTGGAGAAAATGTTGTTCCTTTAAATCGCACAATTGTTCTAATTAAACAACAACAAAAAATAAAACAACATTTATTATAACATTACTTCTAATAAAACAACATTTTCTATATTAAAATACTGGTATTCAAGAAGCCGGAGACTTGGCAGTTCTGTGGAAGTCGAGTGTGACCCACCTCGCCGGCGTGAACGTGTTAAATGAATAACAATGCTAAACCCCGTAATTCTTACACCCGTGATATTCACGGGCTGTGTATTTAATTCAGATTGTTTGACTCCCCAGTTTTATAAAATAGTGTAATTGGCTTTTTTATGGTATAATTTTACCTGTCATTAAATAAGGTGAATATTTCTTTTTCAAAAAAGTGTTACAATAAGCAATTTGAATTTTTAAACTGCAAATTAATGCGATCAAGTATATTTTTCCCAGCATATACATGCATTTTTACAGTATGTAATATTTTGGAAACCTGTTTGAAAAACAATATAGCTGTTTATTTGCGAAATGGCTAAAAAAAGACTTTTCTTAACTTAGTTTATATCAGTAGTAAAAGAAAAATCCTGTTGTCCGATTTCTTTGTGATTAACAACGATTTTAAATATGATGGGTTATGCACTTCGTGACGGAAAATCCAAAAAATATATTGATTTCTAGTTAATAGCTGCCAACTTTTGAGGTTTTCCCTTACAACTAAAATTAACTTGTAAATTTTGTGTAATTTAATTGCTGAAATCTAACAACTTTTAATGATACAATAAAGCAAAAATTTCTATTAAATTTCAGTATTTCGAAAAAGAAAACATACAAGTTGGTAGGTATGCTAGTTGAAAAAGAAACACGTTGTCTTCTCGATTTTTTTTTCTTATTTTCGCCATGGTTCCGTTAGCATAACCAAAAAGACGTTTCTTTTTGTACGAATTCTCTGAATTTTTTAATAGATTATACATATAACTGTATCGGAGATTTCTTAAATTGTTCTTGAAAAATAAGCATTTTTTGTAGCGATAACTTAATTGGAATACCGAAATTTCCGGGTTTTGATGTTTTCCTTGGAATTTTCAAACATTTTATTTTGTAAAAAATAACACTTGTTCCAACGTTTCGAAATTTTTGTAGCTGATGTAAATCCGGTCTGTAGAGTTTTTCTGAAACGATTGTGTTGAAAATCAGAAGTCTAGGCCTTTTTACAGTAGGAAAAAGATCATCTCTGGAAGACCCAAAGTGATTTGTTTTCTCAAACATTTTTAAAGGGTTAAAATTCGGATTTTTGAAAACCGATTACACCTTAAATGTAATCGTCTTCTACTGTGAAAATTGTAGGCGGAAGGTTTCAGCTTTACATATGTATTTTGTATTAATCGGTACCTTCAAAATTGCGCTCAGGGAAGTGCTGCCGTATGGGGGAAAATAAGAACTGCTACTTTAAATTTTAAAATGAGTACCACAAATGATAACTCTCTTCCAGCAATTTTACTTCATAGGCAGTACAGTAGCCAAAACATTTTGTGGTTCACTGTAATTGAACATTACATTATATGTACACCAGATTCTATAATTAGCGCTTTCTAGTACACTTCAAATTATGTAAATTTCAATATGGTTAAAGTAGTGTAATATCATTACAATACACCGCAAACGATATTTCCCCATAGGCCGAAATGTCATGGAATTCTTTTGAGTGCCCTTGTAACTGAACCGTAAACGCTACACACTGCATTTTCAGCACCGAATATGCCATGGTAAATCCCAATAACATATATCAATTTCATGACAATCTGACTATATTTATGCGAGTTACCGCACAGACAAACAGACGGAAAAAATACAAACCTAATTCATTAACACATTTCATCTATGTTGGAAAGTGTTAAATTGATTTTTCTTTGAAAGTGTTAAAATGATTTTTCCTTTAACAATTTGTATTAAAAAACGTTCCGACTGGACGTCCAGCACAAGAAAATTTTAAGCATAGTTGATGACAATCGTTATCGTTGGCCAATAGCTAATTCGTAACTAAATGACTTCTAAAACATTTGTAATTTTAGAAATATACTTCTAATAGAAAATATCTTTCAGATATCTTCTTAATTATATTAATCCTTTCATGTTCAATGTAATTCTGATTAGGAAAATGTTGACTGCCACTAAAATTAATGAACGAATTTAATAACTAAATAATTACCATAATTTAGAAACTAAATTATGGTTTCCTTAACTTAAAGCTCAGCAATAAACGAGAAATCACCCTAGACATTTTAAACACAAAATTGTCCAATTGATAAATAGGCATTTAATAATTATTAAAAGGATAAAATCTAACAAGAACATTACAATCATACAGACAGATAAAACAAATAAATTTTGAATACTAAAGATTATTTGAGCAAAATAGAGGCTTGTATTAATAATATGGATTGCATTGAACGAAAGAAGGATCCAAATGTTAATATATTTAGGAAAGCCCCAATAGTCTCATTAATAATGGAAGTTGGCCTAGTGAAATTAAAGTTAAATTATATGTTAATAAAACTGCCGTTACTCCAAGATTAATTGGTCGTCTTAAAGACCATAAGGAAAACACCACCCTCCGCCCCATTGTAACTAAACATTCTGCTCCTACCTACTATATCGAAAAAGCCTTTGTTCCATACTTAAAAAACTATTCTCCCACCATCTGAATATGTTATTGAATCCACTACTAATTTTGTGAAGAGGATAAAAGACATCTCAATTAACCATAATATTGTAGCGCTCAAAAGTATTTTGACACCTTATATTCTCTCTTATTTTATTTAATATAAAAATGTAAAAGAAAATATATTCCCTATAATTGAGACACTATGACTGCAGTTATTAAAATGTACCAAGTTTCAACTTGTTTGTTTACATTCGGCACCACCGAAGAAATATGACTCCTCCTTAGCTCAAAAGTATTTTGACAATTACTTTGCATTTAATTGTTGAAGGTGTCAGTGGCTCTATAGCTTCGATTATTGTTTATATTGACTTATTGTGATTATTTTTAAGTGCAGAAATGTAAAAAAATATTGAAGTGATTCTAGAAAAGCCGCTGTAAATTCACTTAAGAAAGGTAGACTGCAAGCAGAATTAGCTCGTTCTTTTAACGTTTATCGGCAACTTGTTATTACATGGAATAAAGTTTTTCATAAACATAAATACATCTAAAATAAGTCTCATAGTGGTCATCCGAAAAAACAACTTGCAATGTTGACTGTATTATAAAAATGATATCTACAAGTGATTGTCGTAAGTCCGTTGTAATAATAAAAAATGAATTGAAAGAAAATTACGGCATAGACATACCCGTTTCATCAGTCAAACGACGCCTAAACTTCTATGGTTTACATGACAGAACAACAGCAAAAACTCGTTTGTTATCTACTAAGAACATGAAGGCTAGAGTTGCATTTATAAAACAGTATAACCCTTTCAGGGGCAAAGCAGTTCCATTGCTAAAGTGTTGAAATTAATGATTGACACATGAATTTTGTTTAAAAAAATCGGTTTATTATATGTGTGAAATATAACTTTTTCATATTTATAAATAAATTTGTTTTCAAATTCCAGTGTCAATCATTAATTTAGAAATGATTGCATCACACTTTAGCAATGGAATTGCTTTGCCCCTGAAAGATTATACCGTTTTACAAAAGCAACTCCAGTCTTCCTATTCTTAGTAGATAACAACGTGTTTTTGCTGTAATTGTGGCATGTAAACCATAGAGGTTTAGGCGTCGTTTGACTGATGAAACGTGTATGTCTATGCCGTAATTTTCTTTCAATTTATTTTTTATTATTACAGCGGACTTACGACAATCACTTGTAGATATCCTTTTTATAATACAGTCAACATTGCAAGTTGTTTTTTTCGGATGACCAGTATGAGGCTTATTTTTGACGTAATTATGTTTATTAAAAACTTTATTCTATGTAATAACAAGTTGCCTAGACAAGTTAAAGGAACGAGCTAATTCTGCTTGCAGTCTACCTTTCTTAAGTGCATTGACAGCGGCTTTTCTAGAAAACTTCAATATTTTTTACATTTCGTCATTTAAAAATAATCACAATTAGTCAATATAAACACTAACCGAAGCTATAGCGCCACTGACACCTTCAATAATTAAATGCAAACTAATTGTCAAAATACTTTTGAGCTAAGGAGGAGTCATATTTCTTCGGTGGCGCCGAATGTGAACAAACAAGTTGAAACTTGATACATTTGAATAACTGCAGTCATAGTGTTCTCAATTATAGGGAATATATTTTCTTTATTACATTTTTAAATTAAATAAAATAAGAGAGAATATAAGGTTGTCAAAATACTTTTGAGCGCTACTGTAGCATTCTTGCCAGCCTGGACATTATCTCTCTTTATCCTTCTATAAATAGTAATGAAATTGTTAAGATAATTGAAACATCTATTGACAATAACGCAAATTTTAATCAAGATAAGCGTACCACGTTAAAATCAGCAATTAACATGATTACACAAAATAATGTTTTCGTTTTTAGCAGTAAATATTACAGACAACGAAATGGTGCTCCTATGGGATCCTCCATTTCAGAATATTTAGCCGAATTAAAACTTAGACCCTTAGAAACAAAGATTATGGAAGATTTTGAAATCAAGCCATCAATTTGGATAAGATTTGTAAATGGCATTTTCATAATTTGGGATCACCATTTGCAGTATTTAAATAATTTTCTGTTAAAACTTAATGAGTTGGATACAAAGATAAAGTTTACGTTAGAAATTGAGAAAGAGGGTATTTTACCCTTCCTTGATATTAAATTAATAAAGAATAGTTATGGAAATAAATTGGAGCGTACTATTTATAGAAAACAATGCAGATCTAACAACACAATTCCTTTTGGTTGTAACTCACCATTTTCATATAAAATTGCTGCCTACAGGTTTTACGTTAAACGTGCTTTCGAAATTTGTACAGATAAATACCTAGAAAACGAGATTAGTATAATAAAACAAATTGCTATTAACAATGGTTTCCCTCCTCAACACGTTAATAAAATAGTTAATCAAGCAAAACAACCTAGACAGAAGAAGGATTTATGTTTGAGCAAGTATATTTATTGCACATTTGATTATATCCCACAGCTTTATGAGAGATTAAGATATGCATTACTGAAATATAATATTAATTTAATAGCTAAACCTCCAACAATTGATTCACAGCAAAATTGATCCTATTCCCGATTAGGAAAAAGCTGGAGTCTACATCATCCCATTCAGCACAGAACAGCATAAGAATTTATTTTATATTGGTATGACATGTCGAAAATTTAAGGAAAGATTAAAAGAGCACATTTCTGATATCAAGTTTAACAAACCAAACACAGCTTTATCCAGATTGCATCAAACAGAAAATATTAAGATAAACTTCGAAAAAGCTAAAATTATCATTTCAACATCTAACCACTACTCGTCAATAATCCGTGAATCCATTGAAATTTTACTTAGAAATCATAATGTTTGTAACGATGTCGTTTCCTATAATATTCCCGCAATTTGGTACAATATCCTAAATATTTCACGACCTCCTGATAGTATGAACTGATCTTTTCACCCATCTGCAGAGAAATGGACTGAACTCCGCTTGCGTATGCGTACTATTTTTGTTCTTGTTTTTAAAATGTATTTCTATTCAGTCAATCATCTTTTTCCCTTTGAAAATGAACGCGTGTGTGTTTGAAAGATCTCGGGCTACATTAAATAATATTTTTATGTGTTTTTGTCACCTTTTAAGTAGTTATAAGTATATTATAAGGTTTATTAATAACAAGGTGAAAATTTCCTTCACGACACTAGTGTTTAAAACAGTGTTTTGACTCTATTGAATAAATTATTTATTGGGTTATAAGCAATTGTGGTCACGTGACGACCGGTTTTTCTACTTTTTCGCGGTGTCGCATCGGAAATTCGGTTCCAAATGCAACACTGGCAGTATTTTTTAAAAATCTTTTGCGTTTACCAAAAATGGAAAACGTCTTTAGAACAGCACCTGCCCATTTCATACGTTTCCAAACAAAAATTAATTTAAAAATCTGTCAAAAAGCAGCCTCTTCCGATTTTTGACCAGCTTTAAGATAAAATAAATAAAATATCTTGACATGCGTAAAAATGACTAATTACTTAACATTTTTATTTAAAAAAATTAAACTATTTACACTGATGAATATCCTGTGGTTAATTTTATGAAATGCATAAAAATTAGCCAATCATTTACAACGTATATATTAATGTTTATAATTTTGATCATATACTGCTATATTGAGGAAACACAAATTCAAGAAAATGAATTTTCCTTTATGCTTCGGCGCACTTTAATGTACTATTAAAAAAACTTGTATAAAATCCATTTAACAGACTTTCCTTCCCATTTATACGTAAGTAACATGATAAACAAATTTCTTAAAACCGCCAGTAAAGCGCTTAAGTCGCCAAGTAAGAAGTAGGGGTGTGCGCAAGAGACAGATATCGAGGTGATACACCGGCCCGTAATTCTAGAGGCTCTAGGTTCTAACACTGTTCATAATGTATGATCTGAAAAGAAATCATCTAACCTCCAACAAATTTGTTCGTAAATAATCCTGAAATTTAATGTTTAAACATGTTGACACATTAACCTGCAAAACTGTAAGGTTGAGGCTTTCAAATTTTTACCTGAACGTCGTTTTCCACCATTAATTCTGAAAGATAATTTTCGCTTTATTTGACTTTAAAATTTTGTAACTTTTAGTAAGGCCAATTTTTTATTTGAAAAATAGTGGTGAGCATGAATAATAGTGGAAAAGTTTGAGAAGGGAGTAAAGCTATAGATCTCGTCAGATATATGATTCGAACACTATACATTCTAGATATTTAACCTTTAAATGCATGATTTTTTATTTTGTCTCGAAAAAATCATATATGATTCGCTGAAAATTTTATAAGACAGGAAAAATAATGAAAAAAGTCGGAGATACCATTTTCGTATAATACGTCAACCTTTTCTTATGTTGCACATCTTCAATACAAGTAAAACTAAAATATTGCAAATTAGTAAATATTTTAATAATAGTCCAGTCAAATTGTCAGAAAATAGGGTCGACAGATGCAAATATTCTGCTAGAATATTTTATGTTTTTAAAGTGTTTATGAGGATGCTAATAACAAGAATTAATTGTTTTCCAACAAAATATATCTAGGCTAAACTTTGTAGAGCAAAAGACCGCGACAATTTCGGACTTTTTTCAGGTTTTTGCCTATAACTTGAAAATTATAAAGTTTTTGTGTACCATACTTAATAACAAAAAGAAAGATCATTAAATTCTCTACAAATTTCATACTAAAAACGTTTTTTTATACCCAATAGCAAGCGCGATACGGCTTTTTGAAAAAAAAAAAAAAAACACTTTATTTTCAACTTCACAGAAAGTGACGGATTTTTCGCCTCCTATCCCCCAAAAAATTCTTTCAATCACTAACTGTGGAAATGAAATGTACCTATTGACGAGTAAGGAGTGACAGATAATTAAGGAGGGAATTTTTCAAGAAGGGTGGGTAGAAGGTAGGGTTGACAAATTGTACATTTTTCTCGTAAGTTGTACGATATTTAGTGCTATTTAAGTCTATAACGCTTTTTAGGTATCAGGTGTACGTTTACATTTGTCCGTATGACGATTTCTTCTGTTTTTCTACAACATGTTACTTTTGATAGTTAAAAAAGAAATATTTTCCAGTTTTCTTTAAAATTTCACCTTTTTCTCGAAAGTTAGTTATACACATACGCATCAAATGTAAAAACGGCTTGTTTCAGATCAGTAATACAAAAATCATGGGAAAATTGTGTAATATTAACTGCGCATTTTCTGTAGCATTAGATCATCTGAAATTGGCTTTATTATAGATTACAAATATACACATTATTAAATTTTTAATGTAGTATAATTGTATTTTAAGTTTAGATGTATTGATGTATTGTAGATGTATTATAGATTTTGTTTGATGTATTATCACCCTTTATGCTTAACCCCTAATCGTCGAGCCCGATACAATCACAGGCAATTTGTCTTTGAATATATCGGGCGCGACGATCACAGGGTTAAATAAAAATATTTATTTTTAGAGGGTGTCCATTTCTAAAATTTTCATGATCATCGTTGAATTGTAGGATGGTATGATTTAACTTTATTCTTACAATTCGATTAATTTTTAATTCATAATGGGATATGACTGCAAAATAATTTTAAAAAATGTTAACAGAATAATATAATACAAATATAGTTGGAAAATAATGATTAAATCGATTAATTAATAGTAACCACTTTTTAAAAACATTCGTTAACGAAAACATTACTGACATATTCAACATAGTTTAGCATAGTACTAAAAAGGATGATAGCGCGATAAAACGAAAACTAACTAATGTAAATCAAAATCTTCCGTCACGACAAATTTCTAGCCAAAGAAAGAAACAGGAATCGCTTCATTTAATTTCTTAAAACAGAGTTTCAAAATAACAGAATTCAAGCTGATCAGGCAGAAGAAGACACTGATGTCATGATTGTTACATCAGCCATTTCAAGAGCCGAAGCCTTTGAAAGTGTAGTATTGTCAGAGAAGACATTGTTTTTTACGTGATCATGACGAGCTTGGGATATCAACTCAAAAATCTGTTTTTCCAAAATCCAGGCAGAGGTAACATCGAAACCAAGTGGTTTTCAACCATGTTATACAAATACAATTACAACTATCTTCTTTTCCTCATGCAGTCAGAGGATGCGATAAAACATCTGCTCTTTTTGGGCAAGGGAAGTCAGTTTTGTAACACTTTGAAAAAACACGATCACCTTAAGGAAATAATTTGTGTGTTCAATAAACCAGAGTCAACCCGTCAAAAAATCCTCAAGGCTGGAGAAAAATTCATCATTGCACTATACAGCGGATGCATAGACACCACACAGTCATTGAACAACTTGAAGTTCCCGCGTTTTGCTAAATCTGCCACTAAAAGCAAACTTCATCTTCCAAGGATACCACCAACGCAAGAGGCTGCGCAGCATCATTTCCCACGATGTTATTGTCAGGTACAAGCTTGGCTAGGAAACAACAAACCCTGAAGAGGGTTTGGGTTTGCAGGTCTGACGGCCTCTTTCAGCCAGTTTAAATGTGCAAAACCCAGCACCTGAATCCTTGCTGCATGTTGTCTCATGTAGCTGTATAAAACGGTGCAGGAAGGCATCTTCTTGTTAAAAATCAGCACTCAGATATTCTGCAATTTGCAAAAACTGTAACGGGGTCAAATGCGAAAATGTAGATGGCATTATTTACCAAGAAGAAGAGGATGATGAAGTTGATGCCTTGGAAATCACCGACCAAACCAGCAACGACGATGACTTTGAAAACCAGGTTGATGATGTGGCAACTAGAAGATCAAATATGATCAAAGTTGTGGAAAAACAAGCAACCTGCTCGTTTTTTCCTCAAAATGAGGTTTACGGGCAAACCCATCAACCTGCAAGCGCCCCGGAATAAAAAAAATATTACCGTAACTCTTAAGTACATTCATGTAAATACCAACTATTAATGTTCTCCACTTGAGTTATACAAAAAGAAAACAAATTACAATGTTGTCAATTTTTTTTACAATGTTACCGTTATAATTAACCGTTATTGCTATCATGCAAAAACCTGTAATATAAACAAGTTACATTAAAGAGGATAAAATGAATAAAAAATGGTGTCAAATGTTGGCTTTTGATATTTTCCACAAAGTTAGAAAAAAAGTGCCTTTTTCAGAAAGCCGTAGCGCGCTTAGTAATTAGGTTAGAAAAACGTTTTTATTATGAAATTTTTAGAGAATTTAATGTTCTTTCTTTTTCCATTTAAGTATGGTATACAAAAACTTTATAATTTTCAAGTTATAGGCAAAAAACTGAAATACTTTGAACCCCCAAAAAATGTTTTCAGATATATTTAAAGACTCCGAATTTACAATTCCCAGCATCACAAGATTTGTATAATTTATGATATTACAACAAATATTATGCATAAGAAAAGGGGAAGAAGAGAACCATGAATATTTAGAGATTAAAAAAACTGTTTATTGTTCATATGTACATGTTTAAGTCTGAAAATTTCGCGTTTTTTGGGCTCCACAAAGTTTAGCCTCAAGATATTTTGTTGGAAAATAATTAATTCCTGTTATTAGCATCCCCATAAACAGTTTAAAAACATAAAATCTTCTAGCAGAATATTTGCATCTGTTTTTGACAATTTGACTGGACTATAAGTATGAATTTAAATACATTATTTTATATAATTATTTATTTTGTAAAACTTAACTCTTAAATGCATAAATTATTTTTTTAGAATTATGTTTTTCACTCTTATGTTAAAGATTATACACCAAAAATTTTAAGATAGATTTTTAAGTTTATATTTTGTAATTTTTAGAGGATTAATATTTCTATATAAATATACTGGCTGCTAAGAATTAAAAAGTGATGTAGTTATGCATCACGTACGTCATTGTCGTCATTGTTGGAACACACATGTACGTCATGTCACATGTAAGTCATTGTCGGAGATAACTAAAATAGCATGACGTACGCTACGTACGTCACAGAAAGCAAGTGGGTTGTATAGCTAGCAGCATGAAGTTAATATATATATTTTTTAAACCAATAAGCAGGATCTTTCAATAAAACAGATTGTTATACTTTTACAAATGTAAACATTTAGTAAAAGTATCGAAACTACAAAACAGTTCAAATAATCTACAAGAAAGTTATTAAAAATGTTTTTAACCCTAGAACTACCGGAAATTTTACTCAAGTTTTATAAAAACATTCTACACCAGAATTTTTACTTAAAACTATTTAATTTGTTTATTTAACTTATTATTGTCTGATTTATACATTTAGTTTGTTTTGAAGAAATTTCTGGTTTGAATAAATATTTTGAATGTACATGTCGGGTCCATTGGACCCTTCTGGTAGACAGAGGGTTAAACTATGTATGCATCTATTATTTATTCTTAATGAAAGAAAAAAACTGTTTATTGTTCATATAAAACATAAAAATGCAATGAAAAACAATTTCCAATGTTTTTGTTCGGCATTTATATAAAATATACGTGCAAATATGGAGAATTTTTGACAGTAGCACCTATAATCAGTAAATTATAAACATCAATATAACTTTGAGCCCCTGAAAATGTGGTAAAATGTTAGTGCCTTCTTAAATTACATTTTATTAACTATTAATAAAAACATAATCACAAAATATTAATTCATTTACAACATTTAGATAATAATATGTCTGATAAATGAGTATATTGTTACTTATTATGAAATTTTAGTTGGATTACAACAACTTCAAAACAGCATTCAAAATTAACTTGAAAACAGTACTTTACAAAAATATTTAGATGATGCAATTAATTGCGCATAATGTTGCTAATTTATTTTCTAAAATAAAGAGTAAAAATCCCAGTTTAGAACCTTGCCAACAGAGCACAGTTCTGGAGTTTATTTAGTCTTTTGGAGTCAAAAATATTGAAAATTAATCAGTGGTGCAAAGTTACACCTCATGGTTCAAAGTTACCCTGAATGACTGTAACAGTAATGTGAAAAGGAAGGAATCAAAATCTTCTACTACCAATGAAAAATGTATGTTTATTATAGAATGTATTAGAAAAAATAATGTTTCAAAGTTAAAGCGATTTATTGCATGGTTTTGATACAACATCAGAATCTATATCAAGAGTGGAACATTTTTAATTTGCCCTTCATCTATTTCCTAAAAAAAGTATTAAAATACCATCTGTTCAGAAACTTATTTAACTATATTTTTAATTTGTAACGTAGGGTTTTTTTTTTTTTTTTTACTTTATTGCAACAAATAAGATTAATTATATATTTTAAAGATCTATCCGACCTTTCCGCAATCAACACGTTGATGGTGAACCGTAGTTTTTGAACCGCTATCTTAGATAACCGATTTCTTACGCCGGTTCCCAGCTAAAAATGAACTGCAGAAATTCTATAAAAAAAAACTACAGTTGGAAGACTGCGGTGATTTGGCTAATTCCACTACAGATTTTTTGCGGTCAATACAACCACAAAATTACTGCAGTTTATTAACTGCAGTAATTTCGCAGTTGTATTGACCACAAAAATTCTACAGAAAATTTATAGTTACATCAATATTAAAAATTCTGCAGTAATTTCGCAGTTCCATTGACCGCAAAAATTCTGTAGTGGAATCGGCCAAATCACCGCAGTTTTCCAACTGCAGATTTTTTGTAGTTATATCGACCTCAAAAATGTTGTAGTTTTTTTACTGAGCATCGTTTCAAATCTGGTTTCTATAACATTATATGCTCCGGAGTGAAAAATTTGTTGAAATAGAAAAGTCCTAATTAAAAAATCTCAAACATTTGTAGATTGCTTTAAGTTTATTGTGTGGCATGTTTACTTTATGAAAGCAATCGCATGTTGTTGGAACTGTGTAAGTAGCAAGTTGTCTGTCAAAAAGCACACATTGCGACTGGGAGGGGAAGGGGGGATTTTGAGGCTGCCGAATTCACGGTTGGCAAGTGTGGCTGCTTGATAGGGCTGGGCAATATGTCTAGAATTAATATGATAAATTGGCATCTTTATATCATGATATCTTGATGTATCGATTTAGGAAAGTGCCCTCGGGAAGGCAAAGTGGTATGCGAGCAGCGGTAAGTGTATAAAATGATTAAGCGGTCAGAGGCCTTTCCAACGATATGTCACATGACGACGTGTCGACAAAATGTAGAAAAGTGCCCCCCAGGGGGGGGGGGGAACGTAGTGAGCGGTGTACCAGAAATGCATAAAATGATTAAGCGGTCACAGGCCTTTCCAATGATATGTCACATGACGGGTGTTTTCAAAACTTAGGAAAGTGCCCCCCAAGGGGACAAAATAGTGGGTGGAGTACCGGAAGTGCATAAAATGATTAAGCGGCCAAAGGTCTTTCCAACAATATGTCATATGACGGGTGTCGGCAAAACGTAGGAAAGTGCCCCCCCAGGGGGGGCAAAGTAGTGGGCGGAGTACTGGAAGTGCATAAAATGATTAAGCAGTCACAGGCCTTTCCAACGATATGTCACATGACAGGTGTTGGCAAAATTTAAGAAAGTGCCCCCCAGAGGGGAGGAAAGTGGTGGGTAGAGCACCAGAAGTGCATAAAATGATTAAGTGGTCATAGGCCTTTCCAACGATATGTCACATGACAGGTGTTGGGAAAATTTAGAAAAATACCCTCCTGCGGGAAGGGGCAAGTGGGGAGAGAGACACTGAAATTCATAACACGAATAAACAGCCACGGACCTTTCCAAAGATAAGTCACACCTGACGGATGCTGGCAAAATTTAGAAAAGTGCCCCCCTTAAAGTGGAAGTGGGGGGGGGGAGGTCATCGGAGGTGCATAACATGAATAAGTGGTAAGAAATTTGCATATTACACGATCTTTTGAGGAAATTCGCGTTTTTTCCACGACCTTTCAAAGAAATTCGCATATTACACAACCTTTTGTCGAAATTCACGCGATCTTTTGAAGAAATTCGTATATTTTACACGATCTTTCAAAGAAATTGACATATTTCGCACGATCTTTCGAAGAAATTCACATATTTTACACAATCGTTTGACGAAATACGCACTTTTTTTTTTTTTCGGGATCATTTGACAAAAAGCACATTTTTTCGTGATTCTTTGAAAAAATTCATGTTTTTTCCATGACCTTTCAAAGAAATTTGCATATCACATGATCTTTTGACGAAATTTGCCTGATCTTTTAAAGAAATTCGCATATTTTACGCGATCCTTTGGCAAAAATCACGTTTTTTCACACAATCTTTCGAAGAAATTCACATATTTTACACAATCGTTTGACGAAATACGCATTTTTTTTTTTTTCGGGATCATTTGACAAAAAGCACATTTTTTCGTGATTCTTTGAAAAAATTCATGTTTTTTCCATGACCTTTCAAAGAAATTTGCATATCACATGATCTTTTGACGAAATTTGCCTGATCTTTTAAAGAAATTCGCATATTTTACGCGATCCTTTGGCAAAAATCACGTTTTTTCACACAATCTTTCGAAGAAATTCACATATTTTACACAATCGTTTGACGAAATACACATTTTTTTTTCGGGATCATTTGACAAAAAACACATTTTTTCGTGATTCTTTGATGAAATTCATGTTTTTTCCATGACCTTTCAAAGAAATTTGCATATCACATGATCTTTTGACGAAATTTGCATGATCTTTTAAAGAAATTCGCATATTTTACGCGATCCTTTGGCAAAAATCACGTTTTTTCACACAATCTTTCGAAGAAATTCACATATTTTACACAATCTTTTGACGAAATTCACATTTTTTCCGCGATCGTTTCATAAAATCACATATTTTGCGATTCTTTAACAAAATTTGTGTTTTTTCCACGACTTTTTGAAGAAATTCGAATATTACACGATCTTTTGATGAAATTCACATATTTCGCATGTCTTTTGAATAAATTTGCATATTTGCCACGATCTTTTGTCGAAAATCGCATTTTTTCCACGATCTTTCAAAGAAATTTGCATATTTTACAGGATCCTTAGGCAAAAATAAAGTTTTTTTCACAATTCCGTGATGAAAATCATGTCTTTTTCTTTTCCGTGATCCTTTAAAGAAAAATCTCATTTTTCCCGCAATCCTTTGACAAAAATCGTGTTTTTTCGCGATCTTTTGACGAAAATTGCATTTCCCAGCGATCCTTGGCAGAAATCGCATTTTCCCTGCAATTTTTGGACGAAAATTGTGTTTTCCAGCGATCATTTGACAAAAATTGCGTTTTTCAGCAATCCTTTGATGGAAGTCTCATTTTTTCCTGTAATTCTTTGACGAAAATCTCATTTTTTCCATGATCCTTTGACGATTACGCTCAATTTGACGGAATTCGTGCTTGCGTTTTTGTTATATTTCATCCACTCCCACTACATCTCTTCCCCCATTAAAAATGTCAACAAATTTTAATGCATATTTGCATCGATCCCAGGAATAATAAAATTCGCTGCCAAAAAAGCTGAATTCGCGTTTCTGCGGTAAAGTAACACATCTGAAAACATCTTTAGATTACATAGTTTCTGAATACAAACACCTGCCTGTTTCATGCGTTTCCGAACAAAAATAATATAAAAGTATGTCATAAAGTTGCCTCATTGAATTTGAGAACACCCCAAATGAAAAGAATTTACCATAACAACTGCACAAGGATAAATTCTGTCAGGAGACAGTGTTCCCACATCATATATATATATATATATACAGGGGTGGGGAAATACAACATTTTACTCGCTACTGGCGAGTGGATTTTCTGACAGGGCGAGTGAATTTGTAGGCAGTATTTAAAAAATTCCCTGCCAAGAACTTTATTTTCTTATTTTTTTATTTTTTTACTAGTTAGCTATATTTTACAAATTTCAAAATTACTGCAATGTAAACTCGGTACTAAGTTCTATTCTTTATTAAACTTTTCTCTCTTGTGTATATTTTTCTTAATTTTTCAGGGGAAACAATATATATGTGAAAATGTATTGTAGCAATAGTAATCACCTATTTTTGCAATCGCCTAAGTTTTATTACAGTAGACCAGGGTTCGCACAATTTTACCACTAAAATTTAACTGTATTTTCAAAGTATATCACAGCAGAAAAATATTGCAAAATCTGTGAATAAAGGCGGTGGTTGCGAATTCTGCGTTTTAAAAGTTAAATGTAATTTTTCCTATCATTAATAGTGGTGCCAGAGTCCTTGGAAATTCCAAGGAGTGTGCGAACCCTGAGTAGACTCACTTAAATCCGTGAACACCTAAAATCCGTGTATTTTTTTCAGAAGTAAACAATGAAATTTACAGTTAAGTTCCAGGAATAAAATTCAAGATGGCGCCGAAATCAGCACCTACTGCAATGTTTTTTTTTTTTTTTTTTTTTTCACTAAATTTTTTGTTAATCATTCTCTTTTGGCTATTACAACTATTTATTACTAAATAAATTTACATTACTTTTGATTTGATATAAATTAACATATCTGTATGATAACGTATCGATCTTACAATCGCTTTATCACTAGATGGCAGCATATGACTTTTGGAATTGAATTGAATCGATTACATCAGTAATAATTTAATATTTTTCTAAATTTTTATTTTACATAATTATTTTAATAATTACTTACGTTTAAACTAATAAATTATTTTAATATTTTACTTTAAATTGTAAGCCTTCATTATAATTTCCCTTGCTTAGCTACCAATCAAATTAATTTTTCAAAAATGACCTAAAATCCGCACAACCTCTGGTCCCAAGATGTGCGGATTTGAGGGAGTCTACTGTATAACAATTTCCAACTGTACATTGCATTTTGCTGGCGGGTAAAATAAATCCTTGGCTGGTAAGATTTTCTGAAAATTCCTCACACCTGTATATATATATAATGCTAATGATGTATACATTTAAATTGAAGGATGAAAAAAAAAAAAAAAAAAAAAAAAAAAAAAAAAAAAAAAAAACAGAAAATATAGATACAATATGTCAAATTTTTTAAATTGAACAGAACTGAAATTATTGAAATCGATGAAAGTTTCAAAATATAAATTTCATAAAATACGATAAATGTCACATAATTTGGCACAGATGTCATATATTGGCGCAATTTTTTATGGTGCCAATGTCATACACTCAACGGGCACTTAACTGGCGCCAAAGTGTCTTTATTTTGCTTGATATGGTAACCTGGATGATGTTATTCATGCTGTTGATATTTTCGCCAAATTGGCAACGGAAAAAGAATCTCGCCAATATGGGGAGTATATGACATCTGTGCGGATAAATATTACAGGGCAGGCGTTTTCATGTGAGTGAAGTAACCTCTTAAGTAGTAGAGAGTCTTTGCAAAAATAGGCTTCATACTGTATAGTACTGTGTTTACTCGCATAATAGTCGCACTTTTTTTGCCAATTTTTCATTGTGAAAGTCTAGGTGTGACTATTATGCGGAGAAATCTACTGAATAATATTGTACACTCAAATGCTGAAACAGTACTGGTATAAAAAAACATAATAAAATTAGTAACTTACCAAATGTTTCCAGATTATGTGATGTTTATTAAATACCATTTTTCTTTTTATGGTAATATTTTTATAGATGCAAAATTTACAAATAATTTTTGTGAAAATTTGAACAAAAAATTCTCATATATATATTTTTTTTTTACGAAAGGATTCAGTATCACTATTGTAATGTGAGTTGGTGTCTGAAGAATCTCCGTCATTCCATAAAGTGTGATCTTCGCTTCCGTTTAAAGCATCGAAGATACCCGTCTTCTTAAAATTTTTTGAAATTATAATATCCAACTACACTTTAGTTCCAGGGATGGACGCCTTACTTTTTTTTCCACTGGGAATTTTCTCGTTGTTCCCATTGACTAGTATTCAATATCCATATACTCGTCTTACATTGTCTTGCAGAATCCCTGTGACTCCTCCGGAATTATCACAAGATCTGTTTTGCCTTCTGAAAGTTCTTTCTTTACATCATCATCAAAATGTCTTCGGAAGCTATAAAGTACCAGCATGGCTGGTTTTTTGAGCAATGTTCCAGACATTTTCTTCCAAACGTTGCAAACCCAATCTATCATCATTTTTTCATCCATCCAATTTATGAAAAGAAAATAATTTGAAATTTTTTTCTGCTTCAAATCAGGGGTGCAACTATTACACGAGTAAAAACGGTAGTCTATTGAGCGCTGCTTTGCAGAATTGCTGAGCATCGAATACCAAGTACTAGCGTATACTAAGGAAGAAACATTCATGCACACACTCTAATCAATACTGACCACTCGACTGGAGGCAGAATTTTTTAAAAGAAGCCCCCAGACAAATTTAAAACAGTAATTGATTAAATTAAAAACATTGAAAAGTGGGAAGGGTTAGTTCCAAGCCATTGGACGACCATTGTGGCTTCGAGTTTAATCTTCAGCAGCAGTTGGGGGTGAGCAGATTAAAAAAAGATGTAAGATTTTTGCACTGTCTGAAAACACATTTTCTGTTTACTTTTAAAATTTTATTTTATTCCAAACTTTAATAAGTCATGCACATTGTTTTAAATGTTTAAAACCAGCAGCACTACTTGAAAAGTTATATTAAATAACCCGAACAATACACACACAAAAAAACTAACCGAATAAAAAACTTAAATTGACTTTTGAACTCTTATTTTGTAGTAATAATGAATTATTTAAATTTCCACTATCTAGCTTTTAATTAACTACATCTCTATTATTCTTTAAAGTAAAGCCAAAAAAAAAAAATAAATAAAATAAAATATGAACAGTATCTTGAATCTACAAATCCTCCTCCGAAATATTTTATTGGTGCGACTTTATTTTCTATTGTTTAATAATATATCCGAATTTTTTAAAAAGGGCCCAGTTTTTTGGAAGTATAATAGTCCTTTCAAAATGAGAGATCTAGCTCGGTACATAATTTAGCAATCTTACATATCCAATAGAATCCAAAAGAATAATCAAAGTATTATATGGGCAAATCAGATTACAAAAAATACTATACGAACGCAAAAACCGAACGGACATGATGTCAGATCTTTCAAAGATTAGCTCGGTACAAAATATTTGGAATGTTATGGTTATTGACATTCATTTAAAAAAAATAATAATTAACGTAAAAGTATAATACGAAAAAATAGGGGTTATAATATAAAAAATAAGACGATAAGACGAAAGCAAGACCAATCGCGACGCGAGCGAGTGACATGTATTTTAAATAAAACATTTCGCTGAGATCGAGAGTTGAGCTGTACGAGCACTGCTATGTCATCCGCCGGATCCATGTAGATTTTACGCTGTTAGCGAAACGAGATTGACCAATCAGAAAACTTGCTTCCTTAAAACAGGGAAAAGTTCGCGAAATGCAAGCTTCTGATTAGTCAATCTTGTTTCACTAACAGCGCAAAATCTATCTGCATCCCCGACAGAATTTAGAATAAAAAATATTATTTAAATGATATTAATTTATTATATATTATTAATAATTATTAACTATAAATAATAATTATTAATTATTTAAATTATATTATATTATTTATATTAAGGAATATATAATTAATATTATATATTAATATTATATAATTTATATGTCAATAAATATCAATAATTATTAATTATAAATACTATTAATAATAATTAAATTAATTATTATATTAATAATTCATTTAAATAATAAATAATTATTTACAGTCAGAAATGCAGCCTCAGCTGCGTAAACAATAATCAAATATACCAATATTTAATATGATTTTTTTTTCATTCGTTTTTATAAAGTAGATGTATCCGGGTCCGGGTGTGCTATGAAAAAGAAAAAAGGGGGATGGGATGCCTCCTCCCTGGATTTTGAAATTAAAGTTAAAAAAAAAAAAAATTCTGCTTTCGAAAAACATAGTAGAATTTATTCTTTTCGAGTAAGTTAAGAAAAGGGAAGCTGGAATTTTCCGTTTAGGGGAGGAGGGGGACATAGGAGAGCAACTACCCCTCCCTAGATTTTGAAGTAAATAAATAATTTTATTTTCTTATTTTAAAAAAACATAATAAAATATATTCTTTGCCAGTGACTAAAAAAAAAAAAGAAACCAAGAATTTTCCGTTAGGAGGAGGCGGGGCGGAGGGGGGGGGGTGTTATAGAACAGTCATTTGTTCCTCACTGGATTTTAAAATATAAGTAACTACATTTTTTTTTCACCGATTTTGAAATAGTGAAATTTATTTAATTCGAGTAACTTAAATTAAAAGAGGAACTAAAAAGTTTCAGCTGAGGGAGCGGTATAGGAGGCCCATTGCTCTTCCCTGGATTTTGAAATTGTACAAACTAAATTTTCTTTTTTTTCTATTTTGGAAACATAGTAGAATTTATTTTTTTCGAGTAACTTAAAAAACAGGAACCAAGAAATTTCTGTTTAGGGGAAGGTGGCATAGGAGACCTACTACCCCTCCTAGGTATTTCAATTTAAATAACACATTTTTTTTTCTCCTGCTTTGAAAAACACAGTAAAATTTATTCTTTGCAAGTAACTTAAAAATTAAGGTAACCAAAAATTTTCGATTAAAAGGGGGGAGCCTAGGGGAGTGTCATTGCCGCAGGATTTTGAAACATATATATGTAACTGAATTTTCTTTTTCTCCGATTTTGTATATAGTAAATTTTATTTATACCCAGAAACTTAAAATAAAAGTCGGAGAGTATAGCAGAAATATCAGTTGCGCGCGGGGGAGGGGGGAGAAAAGCCATTTCCCTTCCTGGATTTTGAAATTTAAGTAGTTAAATTTTCTTTTTTTCTTTCTTTTTTTTTATGAAATGCATAGTAAAAATTCATTCTTTTTCAACATTTTAAAATAAAAGAAATAAAAAAAATCCGTTAAGGAGGGGGGTGGGGGTGGGGTGGAAGGCCCATTGCCAATTCATGAAGTTTGAAATTTAATTAACGGAATTATATTATTTTCTCCGATTTTGACAAATATGGTAAAATTTATTTATTCTGTAATAGCTTAAAATTAAACAGAAACTAAGAATTTTCTGTTGGTGGAGAGATTCACCCCACCCCCCATATCTCACTCTTAGTAGTTAATTTCGGTCGAGTTTTTTTTTTATGTTTATGTATTTAAACTTTATCGTAAAGTCAGGTTCAAAACAGTGTTCTTTTTTGTGTGTGTTTGTGTGTGTGGGGGGGGGGGGGAGCTCTGTAGCCCGAGGACGGCATTCCCCTCGCGGATTTTAAAATTTAATTTTAACTAAATTTTCTTTTTCTCTGATTAAACAATAAAATTTATTCCTTCGGCCAACTAAAATAATTAAACACTAAGAGAAAGACGAGAAACTGGTAAAATTAAAGAGATAAAATTACTTCTATATTGCTGTATTACTACAGACGCAAAATCTCATTATTTTAAAAGTTTATGATGACTTCACTTAAACTATAGTATTTTTGAGGTTAATAGCAAAGAGAATTTTTGAAATAAAGGACCACAAAATTACGCCACATTAGCCGCAGAATTTCTAAAGTATTTTTATAGTCGAGATTGCACTACAGAAAATCTATAGTTGACTATAGAAAAACACCAAAAATACTCCACTTCTGTAGAAAAACTGAGGTTCATTTTTAGCTGGGATTTTTTCCCGATTTATCTAAAGAAGTATGTTTCAATCTTCTACCATGATATAGTAAAGTTTGACTTATTTACAATAACGGTTTTTTCAATTATTCGCGATTTTTTTTATTCCATTTTTAGCGTTTGTCGTATTTCGCGGCAGTTTTTTAAATTCTTAAAACGAATACGGTTTCAATATTTTAGATTATTATGGTAAATAATATCCTCTTTAGAATGAAATTTATTTGGATATCGTTAACGATTTTTGAAATTTTCGTGAATACTTTTATGCGATATTTGACTACTATTCGATCGGAAGCAAAATTTCAGTGAAAATAATGTCATAGGTTTGTAAAAGTGATGACATTTTCCAGTAGTTTTAAATGTAAAAATACTGTCTTTCTTGTAAATATAATAGAATTTTTTCCGGGGTGGGGGCGGAGCATGTAGGATTTAGAAACGTTCATTGTACTACTTTAAAAACATATTTTAAAAGATACTTTGTATATAGCACGAAATTTGGATTATCATTTATAAAAATAAGCGTTTTTTAATGAATGCGACCAGGTCAGGCTATGTTCCGAGTGCTATTCTTCATGTTTTATGAATAATTCCATTATTCTTTTTGAAAAATCGTTGTCCAAGAAAATAGGTGGCGGAAAATATGAGATATTTTGACAACGATGTGGTAAGTATTGCAGAAAAATTATCTTGCTTTTAAAATTGCAGCTAATTTTGAACCAGGGTGTATCGCCATAGCATAAAACTGTCACGATGCTTGAAACAATATTGCAGTGGTTTTAAATTTAGAAAACGTATAAACGCAGTTATCTGTCAAGAAATAGTAAATTTAAAGAATGTTTTTGAAAACATTTAAATATGCCAAATCAATATTTATTAAAATCTTTTAATTTGACTTGTTCATGCCAGTATGACTAATAGTATTGGCGAGAATTCTGATTACCTGGGGCTAAATATATAAAAACTAGCAAATCCCGCGGCTTTGCTCGCGTAATATTTAAAATATGTCAAGTGATATTTATATGTCTAATTTTTATTAAAAGGTACTAACTAAATTTTTGTTTTATTAAAAGGTAATATTTTATTTTATTAAAAGGTACTTATTACTTTTAAGAATAATTAAAAAAATTACTATTTAAAACACAGTTTGATTAAACATCATTGTTACACTGCATAAGGCAGAAATGAGACTTAAATTAATAAAACGAAATAAAACTAAATAAATAATAATTTAGAAAATATTTTGAAACATTTATGCTCAATTAATACGCTCATTTCAGTATTCATTTGAAGTTTTGAATTTTTTAGAAACCATCTTCTTACATCCTAAAATTAACCATCATGTCAAATTCCAAGTCCTACCATCTCTCTCAACATAAAGGGCTATGTTGAAATAGGAACTGTCACCATTAATTTGCCAACATTAATTTTGAAATTGGTTTGTTATTTCCTGATATTCCACAGAAACGTAATTTAGAAAGCTTTTAAAGACTTTTTTAGAGCGTTTGTTGTTTCTGTGAACCCCAGGTGGTAGAATCATCGGCATAAAATATAGCCTGTGTAGGATCAGAGGCTGTTACCATTGATTCGCAACTATTACTTTTATATTTGGTTTATATTCCCTGAAACTGCGTAGAAATCGTAATTTAGGACTTTTTTAAAATGCTTTTCGCACCTCCCCTTCACTTCACCCCTTTTTAATTCGAATTTATTTTCGACAGTCCTTCGAGGGCATTTATAAGTAACTACCATGCCATATTTAAAGTTTCTAGCCTTTTCAGTATCACAGAAAGCGCAATTTAGAAAGTTTTTAGTTACTGCAACCCTCTGGTGGTAGTGGCACAGAAATAAAATATAGCTTATGTTTGAGCAGTTTCTATCACCAACAATTTGTCATCATTATTTTTTTAATCGATTTGGTATTTGATAAGATTACATAAAAATTGTAATTTATAACGCTTTTCACTCACTTCATCTTTTTAAATATGAAATTTTCTTTCGACAGTTCTTAGAAAGCAGTTGCATCTTGTAAGTAAATACCATGCCATGCTTCAAAGTTCCCTTCAGTTATGCAAAAAAACGCAAATTAGAACATGTTTTGCTTTTGCAACCCTCAGATGGTAGTGACAGGAACATAAAATATAACCTATGTTATAGCAGGGACTGTCACCATTGATTTGCAACCATTACTTTTGAAATAGCTTTGGAATTTCCTGATATTGAGTAGAAATCACAATTTAGAACGCTTTTCGCGCATTTTCACCCCTTTTTAAATTTCCAATTTTTTCAAAGCTGTTCTTAAAGATCATTTATATGTAATAAATATGTACCTTGCCTAATTTTAAGTTGCTAGCCCCTACCGATCACAAAAATCGAAATTTGGAACGCTTTTTGCTCCTGCAACGTCTAGGTGATAGTGATACCGACTTAAAATAGCATTTATGTTAGAGCAAAGGCTGTCAGCATCAATTTCTTACCACTACTTTTGAAATCAGTCTGATTCTTCCTGAGATATTGGTGACAAATCGGCATTTAGAAAGCTTTTCGCTCATTTTGCTCCTGCATCTCCTCTGGGGTAGTGGAAAAAGATTAAAAGTGGAAACAGATCTTGGAGCAAGATCTGTCCCCATCATTTTTACACCATTATATTTGAAATCCATTCAGTATTTCCTGAGATTGCTAGAAATTGCAATTTAGAACGTTTTTTAGAACGCTTTTTGCGCATTTTGACCCCCCTTTTAAATTTCGACTATTTTAGGAAATGTCCTTAGAGATCATTGATATCTTATAACTAACTACTATTCTAAATTTCACGATTCAAGGCCCTTCCGTCACGCAAAAACCGCAATTTAGAACGTTTTTCTCCTGCACCCCCTTTGGGGTAGTGGCACCGACATAAAACATAGCCTATGTTGGAGCAAGGGTTTTCACCATCATTTTGACGCCATTATTTTTTTAATCGGTTTGGTATTTCCTGAGATTGTGTAGAAATCACCATTTAGAACGTTTTTTAGAACGCTTTTCGCGCATTTTCAACCATTTTAAATTTCGAATTTTTTAAGAACTGTTCTTAGAAATCCTTTATATCTAATAAGTAGCTGATACTTCAAATTTCATATTTCTAGGCCCTTCAGTAACACATAAATCGCATTTTTAGAAGGTTTTTTGCTCCTACCCCCTTTTGGGGTAGTGGCACCGACATAAAACATAGCCTATCTTAGAGCAAACGTTGTCACTATCATTTTGACACCAATATTTTTTAAATCGGTTTGGTATTTCCTGAGATTACGTAGGACCTACTATTTAGAACGTTTTTTAGAACGCTTTTTGTGCATTTTCACCCCTTTTAAATTTCGAATTGTTTGGGAACTGTTCTTACACATCATTTATATCTTATAAGTAACTAATATTCCAAATGTCATATTTCTAGGCCCTTCAGTAACGCAAAAACCGCATTTTTAGAACGTTTTTTGCTCCTGCACCCCCTTTGGGGTAGTGGCATCGACATAAAATATAGCCTATGTTCTAAGTTGGACTAACACCATCATTTTGACGCCATTATTTTTTTAAATCGGTTTGGTATTTCCTGAGATTATGTTGAAACTACTATTTAGAACGTTTTTTCGAACGCTTTTCGCGCATTTTCAACCCTTTTAAATTTCGAATTGTTTAAGAACTGTTCTTAGAAATCCTTTATATCTAATAAGTAGCTGATACTTCAAATTTCATATTTCTAGGCCCTTCAGTAACACATAAATCGCATTTTTAGAAGGTTTCTTGCTCCTACACCCCTTTTGGGGTAGTGGCACCGACATAAAACATAGCCTATCTTAGAGCAAACGTTGTCACTATCATTTTGACACCAATATTTTTTAAATCGGTTTGGTATTTCCTGGGATTACGTAGAAACTATCATTTAGAACGTTTTTTAGAACGCTTTTTGTGCATTTTCACCCCTTTTAAATTTCGAATTGTTTAAGAACTGTTCTTACACATCATTTATATCTTATAAGTAACTAATATTCCAAATGTCATATTTCTAGGCCCTTCAGTAACGCAAAAACCGCATTTTTAGAACGTTTTTTGCTCCTGCACACCTTTGGGGTAGAGGCATCGACATAACATAGAGCCTATGTTCTAAGTTGGACTAACACCATCATTTTGATACCATTACTTTTTAAATCGGTTTGGTATTTCCTGAGATTATGTAGAAACTACCATTTAGAACGTTTTTTAGAACGCTTTTTGTGCATTTTCACCCCTTTTAAATTTCGAATTGTTTAAGAACTGTTCTTAGACATCATCTATATCTTATAAGTAACTAATATTCCAAATTTCATATTTCTAGGCCCTTCAGTAACGCAAAAATCGCATTTTTAGAACGTTTTTTGCTCCTGCACCCCCTTTGGGGGAGTGGCACCGACGTAAGCTATAGCCTATGTTCTAAGTTGGACTAACACCATCATTTTGATACCATTACTTTTGGAATCAGTTCGGTAGTTCCTGAGCTTACCTCCTACAAATAAACAATTTTTTCCTCTTTATAATAGGAGTATAGATAGATTACTTAAACCTATCAAAATAAATTTTTCCGAAGTCGAGACTTCGTTCGATGGTTTTCTGGTATTCGAATAAAGTTTATTTCATAAAAACCGTCGGAAATGTTTTCGATTAACACATACATCTGAGTAATGAGCTTGTTTTCATCATACAAAACGAATTTTCACAAATTATAGAACTATCTAGATAATTTTCACGTGATCTCATCAGTATAAGAGGCACGTTTTTGAAAATCATTAGAGCCGTATTAAATATATAGCAGTATTTCCAATGCTGAGAGTATTTCAAACTCTCGAAACAATGTTTTCTGAATTCGAGATAGTTTTCTCGTACTCAAATTAATGTAAGCGCGGGGTATCTACAAATCATGGAAAAACACAGTCAAAACAGAAGAACATATCAGTATTTTCTTATAGTACAATTTAACTTATATTATTCCGCAATGAAATGAGATGGATTTTTATGTAAGAAAATACTGGTATTCTTCCATTGTTGACTGTGTTTTATCTAATCTTACGCCACGGTTCAAGCAGCATGTTTCGTGTAAATCGCAAGAGCATTTTTTTTATATATAGCAATCGGAATTTTACTTGCTGAGTTTATTTTAACCTGTATAAACTAATTTTGTCGAATTCAGGACCTAGGTAGATAGTTTTCTCGTGCTCGATTTATATTAGGAGTCAAGTTTCATGAAAATAGTCCCAAACATTTAAGATATCATTCGTAATGAGGAAAATCACTTGCCCATTTAATACATTGTATATATGATATGTGTTACCATTGCCAAAGTAAGGAGCTACCTTTCAAATAGGAAGTCCCTGAACTCAACCACAGTTCACAATTTCTAGTAGTAGGAGAGCTGTTGAACATTTTTGAGTAGGTATTTGAGGCACCCTGAAAAATTGTGCAACACTTCTTTTGTAATGCCTGAATACAAAATTGAATGTCTGGGTGAAGGATCGTGGCCCAAAAACTGTGCCAGACACGTGTGAAGTGCCATTTGACACTTGACACGTGTCTGGCACAGTTTTTGTGCCGACTAAAGTGTCTGTCATTTTCAAAATATTTTTTTCTAAGCATAAATATAATTCTGCCTCAATCTCAGCGTGCCTCAAAAACCTTTTTTGGGTAGTCAAAAAATGGCACTAGACACGTGTCTGGCACAGTTTTTGGGCCGACTAAAGTGTCTGTCGTTTTCAAAATATTTTTTTCTAAGTATAAATATTATTCTGTCTCAATCTCAGCGTGCCTCAAATACCTTTTTTTGGGGTAGTCAAAAAATGGCACTTGACACGTGTCTGGCACAGCTTTTGGGCCACGATCCTTCAGCCAGACATTCGATTTTGTATTCAGCCATTACAAAAGAAGTGTTGCGCAAATTTTCAGGGTGCCTCAAATACCTTCCCAAAAATGTTTAACAGCTCTTGGACTATAGTATAAAGGTAAGGCAGAGATTATCTTAGAATAAGCAATACAGAGATAATGAACACATTGCCTGTTGGGACATGGATGTTCTTTCCCCTTTTTTAAACAATAATAGTGATGTAAAAACTCAACAAAAGCAAGCCGGTATCACGACAAAATTTAAATAGTAATCTTCTCCTGATTTAATCCCTTGAGGGGCTGTGAGATATATTTTATCCCACCTACGATTAACACTAGAACACCCGGAGAGAGCCGATCCGACTCCAACCATATGATTAAATGTCAACCGGAACCAGAACTTCTTTCATAAAATAAGTTACATTTAAACCACGCAAATTTACGTTAAATAAATCCGTCAAATAATTTTAAATAAAAATTCTGGTGTCAAATATTTTTACGAAACATGAGTAAAATTTCCGGGCGTTCTAGTGTTAATGAAGGTTTCCACCAGATTTTTTTTTAAATTTTACTTTTCTAACTTTGGTGGAAGAAAAGTCGTACAATTGATTTTCCTTAGTTTGCGACAAATCTTTTCGCAGATTCCGGTGCGAATTCGACATTACAGAATTACAGTTACTTGCCCCTCAAGGGGTTAATCGCAAAAATTCGGAAATTTGACCATTTGCGGTCGACAGTCAGCAAACAATCCCGCAAACATTTTATACATGGTTCTAGTTTTCCATGCTATTCGTACCACTGTATTTTAAAAATGCATTTTTTCGTAAATTTCTCTTGCACATGTTGTCAGACTACAAGTAAAAATGTTTCTTAAAAAAAAAAAAAAAAAAAAAAAAAAAAAAAAAAAAAAAAAAAAAAAACGACTAAAAAATCCGAATAAATTTGTCTAGGAGACATAGGTGCGTCGGAAAAGTGGCGACATGGGTTTAACGGTAATACTATTAAAAATGACAGCAGAGAATTGGACTATTGGTGCGCAACGATTCCATCCCTGCAATAAACTAAAATTATTTGTGAAAAACCACTTTTCCCGAACTAAAAAATTTGCTTTATTTAATCGATTTTTTACTGTTATTATATGAAGCGAAGGCTACAATTAGAAACTGTTTGTATAAAAAATGTTTCAGTGACGGAGGAAGCAAATTCTTCTGAAAGTGAACTTCAAAATCAAGAAAAAATAGTAACTCTTAAAATGTCTCATCGTAGGTTACGATATTTTTATGCACAAAGTCAAATGTTTGAATGCACAAATTTTATCTTTCAGATTATTAATGCAGTTTCCGTTACACGAAACAATAAAAATGAAGGCCTCTTTGATGAAAGATATTTTTGTTATTAATAGTTATTATTATTTTATTCAAGCATAATGAAAACAATATTCAGTATTTTATGTATTTTAATATACTACAATATATTTATGTATTTAGATACATAACTTTTAATATTTCAGTGATTTCTTGAATAGCTTTGTGTTTGATTAACTAATTCGATGGACAAGATTTTGCGAATCAAATTTAGTATTCGATGCAACTTCAGAAATAAATTCAAAACATGATTAATAAGATGATACTTGGTGCAATATATTATACATGAAAAAATGTTAATAGCGCCAGAACTTTTAAATTTTTAAACATACGAATTTCGGTAGCATTGAACTTTCCGTTTGTGTACCAATCATTTTCTTAACCCAGGAGGACGCGCGCCGGACCTGATAGACCCGGAGTGCGTACGGTTTTTACAATTGTCACCACTATCTTTTTAAAAGTAATCTTCAACTTCTTTTATCGCAAAATTATCCCCGATAAAATAAGGTGAAGATTATTATTTGTATTTATTGGTGACAAAGTAAAAACCACTCATATTCTGGCTATGCGCGCGTTCTCCCGGGTTAATTACTTCCAGAATTTTTCACATTTTCTGATTTATCGCTAATTATATTTTCCTATTCGCTGTTACACATAACCCCTTGTTTTCCTATTGGTCCTTTCTTTTTAATCCGTTTCTTTCCTATATATTGGAGCAAATTTCCGTCATTCTTTGCACAGCGGATGATACGCTTAATGCTATAACGAAAGTAGGATGATTTAAAACTTAAAAATTCTGGCATTGTTAACGTTGTTTTTATTCATTTATAATTAATTCAAAGCATATTAATATTTTACACATTAAAATAAAAATATAATACACTTGACATGACATTTTTAGTAATAATGATGAAATGATAGCTCAGGTGCAGCATATTAGAAATGATACTTTATGTAAATGGATCTTTTAAATGTAACACGAGATGGGTAGAGACATTTACTATTACCAAATGCTAACCTTCGCCTTATTTAATTGTAAAATTCACCACTTTAATATCACTAAGATTATTAGTCGGATATAGCGGTAGTCAAATGTAAGCACCACCCAGGCTCCGTATAATACCAATGTGAAATCTTAACCGTTTTTCATCGATGAGTAATTATTTCTTAAACAGGATCATCGTTTTCACTACCCCTGTTTCTAAACAAGTTTTTTCGACATAAATTTGTATTGCAAATCTCTACATATAATGATTTTGCCAGGTCTTAATAAAAAAAAAAATAACTTTTAGCACCGGAAAATGTAAATTGTTTAGTTACTTTCTTTTTTTCAAATTGTTTGTCTTTTATGCAGAATCTTCTAAATTGCGTTTAATTTTCATGAAAATCTGCTTGTTGACAAAAGCAGATATAGTAGATTATAAAGTATGTTCAGCGCACGCCGGAAAGTATCACCAGATGAGCAGATTTTTTTTTTTTTTTTTTTTTTTTTTTTTTTATAAATAGTCGTTTAGGTCAGCATATACTTTTCCCACTTTTTCACGTATCTCGATTACAAGTTAGTGAAAAAGTGTCCCATTTGGGATTTTTAATTAGTCGAAAAAGAGCAACTCGTATGATTTCTTTAACACTAGAAGCTCCAAGAGCAGTCAACTTGGCTGCTGCAAAATATGTATAATTCGAATTGAAACAGGAATTTCTTTAAAAAATATTTAAATATATACATCTATATATCAATGACACAAATATAAGTTAAAAAGCTTTAAATAAAACTTCTGGTGTACATTTTTAAAGTAAAACTTGAGTCAAATTTCCCTCGGTTCTAGTGTTAAAAATCAGATTGTTTGTGTTAAAATTCAAAAGTGTAATTACGTATCCAAAGTTTATTGGAGTTCCTCTGCGTGTATCTGTTGAGATGTTTGATATAACTGGCCAGATGCTATTGTTAAAAGGTTAACTCAGTGAATTGTATCGTCCGGACTTGTCAGGGTAGCTTGGTTCTTTGACCCATTAGCGGCTTCACCCTTTCCGGCACACTGTGCCCGGGTCTGGATACCTAATTTTAATTCCAAACTTACGAACGGCACCAAGAATATTTTGATGGCATTTTTACAATGAACATTAAAAGAAACATGTTTTTAATTTCTAAAAAAGTCGTTTTAAAATTCCGGTGCCAGTCAGTCATTTCATTATTTTACAACAAAAATTGTCTGTGCCGGAAATGGTTAACTCTTTCGACTAGGGCGTTTATTACACAAGTTTTATTCGGTTGACACCACTTAAAAAAAAAAAAAAATCCTTCAAGTACATGATTTCAAAAATGCTCAAATTGAATGAGGAATATTTTATTTTCCTTTAAAACAAATTTTGAAAAGAAAGAATGTTGTTTGAAAAGAAAGAATGCACTTTCATTTCCAGTCAGACTGGACATAAAAGTACAAAGTGTTAAGCGAAATTTCGACCTAAGCATTTTTCACTCAGTTCGAAAACTTACATACCATATGATTTCTTACCAAATTAGAATGATTGTTATAAGATAATTAAGTATGCTTAAAAACTGATTTAGTATGCCTCCAACATGATTTTTATGATAATACAGTTTCGAAATAATATTTTGGTGTAATGATAATGAAATAATACGTCGTATACAGTGTGTAAGTAATTTATTTCATATTAAAAAAATATGCTTTGACAAGGGAATATTAAAAAATATCAGTAACAGCTTGTGATAAAAAATTTAATTTAATTTTTTTCCAGAAAATTTAATAAATTAGATTTTAAACGGGTTTTTTTTCTCTTGAAATTAAGTAGCAGGGATTCCAGTTTGGTGGAGGATTATTTTATATCCGAAATTTCTTATCTACACCGGAAAATCCTTATATTAATCTTTTGTTTTTAAAATGATTAACATTTTGTAATTATCTAAAGTGAAATTTCTTTTTTCAGAATTTCTGGAATGAATTCGAAATTATTGAATTAAAAAAAAAAAAATGTTAAAATGACTACCCTATTAAGTAGAAGAGTTAGTGCTGTTTCTTTATAGAGAATTTTCAAATTGAATTTTTTTAACTTAATGACAGCCATTTAGTGATTTACATGAAGTAGAATTTCTAAAAAAGAAAGATGTTAAACTTACAAACTAGTCGATACAATTAATTTATTTTATGTATTTTCATAGTTTATGGCAATCTGCTCTCTCATAACAGCAGATTTCAGTAAAACATTTTAAAGTATCCAACGAATTTTATGACACTGAGACGAGACAATGTTAAAGCTTCTTCTGGAAAGCAAAGTGGGGGATTCACGAGCAGTGTTTTAACTATAACATTAAAAAGAAATTCCTCATTATCGTTTTACTATTTACAATTCTCGCTTTACCGTTTACAATATCAGCTTTTCGCAGTATCAATAACGTTCAAATGTATGACGTTTTATTTTACAACATATCTTTTAAAAAGTTTTTGTAGCATTTTTTTTAATCATTGTTAAAGTCAATATGGAATTCGATGAAAAATGAAACAGCGTTATGATGTGAATTTGTCCGAATACGGATTATGGCACTATCTTTACATATAAGGAGATTTGCTTAAAGCATAAATATTACGAATTTATGCAATATTTTATGCTGTAATTTTTTTTTTTTTTTTACTTTGATTTTGATTTAATGACTTTTGTGGCAGATGCTGCTACCCAATCTAGACATGGTCTTTACAAACAGTTTTTCCGTATATAGTTTCCATCTCCTTATCTAACAATGAATTTATAAATAAAGAGGAGGAGTCTTGTAATAAATCGTCTTCCTGCTGCGAGTGAGGTAACTAAGACGGTTGTCACAAGATGTCGACTGTTTTTTGATAGGATCAACAGTTTCCGATTATCGATGGAGAAACTATCATCGGGGAATTTAAATAGAAATTTTATATTACAATTATAATACAATTCGTTTTTACTGGTGGCAGTTGCCCTTTTATATTTTTTTTACTCACGCTGACAAGATGTTGTCGAATATCCAGGTTGCCACAATATGGCGGAAGCGCAGAGCATGACCACCGCCGAAGTAAACTTCCACCAGTAAAAGTGAATATCTGAATTGCCATTACTTAGGTCTGAAGTTTTTCATTAAAAAGTCTTTTAAATGAGGATAAATTTCTAATTACATTTGCTGCTGGAAAGTTTCCCCAGTGTTAACCAACCCCTGCGAAAGTGGTTGAAGCTTCATTACTTTAAGGGTAGGTCAGTTCCCCTTTATTAATAGTTCCATGGCTCTAAGAATAAAAACTTCCTAAAAGACTTATTTAGAAAAAGTTACTAGAAATTACTGGTAGGAAAGAGCATGCCCGGTTTTAATATCATAATTCGCACATGACTGTATAGTTCAGTATATGTTAGTTTTAGTGCGAAATGACATCATTAGGATAAATTTTTCACAGGATTGATTGCTTTATTTAACAGCAGAAAGCTTTTAAATTTCTGAGAATTAAATATTAAATAGATATTTTCTAATCTGAAATAATGGAGCAGGCCCAAACCGGTTAAAGTAGGTGTAAACATCCAAAAGTATTTCATAAAAGTATTTTTTGCCTTATTTAACAAAAATTCGTTTTTCACATGCAATACCTCATCTTGTGTAAAAAAACTATGATTATTAAATATTTTATGAGGTTTTTAAAGTTACATGATAATGTACCGCCCCCCCCCCCCCCCCAACCAAATTAGATGGGCTCGAAATATAGAACAACGATTATTATGTCTTGATAAAAAATAACAATGCTTCCTACATGCAAGAATAACGTTTTAAAATTTTGCATCAAGCTCAAAATATATTCATTTTTGATGAACTAAATACAGACTTTTTTATAGTGCTATAAACGTTTACAATGTGTGAAATGTTTCTTAAAAATTTAGTAAACTTTCAATGATATTGTAACTGAATAAACTTTTTTTCTTTACTTGATACTTAAAGTGTAAACTGTTTAACTTTATAGCAACATAAATTTACATATAAATAATGAACTAAATTTAATATTTAAATATTTTTGATGAGAAAAATACAGACATATTAATGGTACTATAAATGTTTACAATGTGTGAAATGTTTCTTAACAAATTAATATACTTTCAGTAATATTGTAACTGTATAAACATTTTTTCTTTACTTGCTGATTGAAGTGTAAACTGTTTAACTTTATAGAAACATAAATTTACATATAAATTCACTATCTCATAATGATATCAGCTAAGAGTTCTTTTCTGTAATTTACAAAATTAATAATTTTCACTTGTAAACAGAACGGCTAATGTAAGTAAATATTTCTTGAGGTCTTTAACGTCGCGCGATTATAGTTAAAAAAATTGATAAAAAAGGTATTTTGTAAAGAAGCATTCAATGCGTTATAAATAATTAAAAAAAAACGTTGTTTGCAATGCTTTGAAGAAAGGTTTTAAAAAAAAAACATTGTTCATCTTTAGTGAGATATTTTTAGTTTTTATATGCTGATAAAGCGCTAGTTTAACTTTTGTACATCATGTTTTTAAAAGCCTCGAAAATAATTTTCAAGGAAATTAATCTTTCGACAATTGTTGTTGAAACACTTGTTAAATAAACGCTTTTATGAATAATTCTATGGCGTTATTGCCAGTTTGGCCTCCGCTTTTCTTCGAAAATTTCCAGTTCATAGCAGAAATAAAGAATAGTATTAAATGCTTTTTTTTAAATAAGAGACATTTTGTGATCATATAAAGTAAAAATTCTTCTTTCGAAATTTACGATATTATTTTAAATTTTCATATTAAAATTGGAGGCCAAACTGGCAACCCTGTACTATGGTAGTAACCATTTAGGAATAGGATTTACTTTTTATAATCTTTTGTGGTCCAAATTTAGTTAGTATAAGGCTGTACATACCTGATAAGTCTCTTTTATTTTGAGTACCACTATCTCTAAATAAAAATGTTTGCTTTATTTAATACAGAAACTTAAGATCGCATAAACTTAAGAATATTATTCGGAAATAGTTGTTCGTGACATACCACAGGGTTTACGAACTTGCATGCCAAAAGACCACTTGTTCTACTATTTCTGAATCGTAATATTCCGCACTTTTAAATCAATAAATTTATTATATATTACTTCAAATAAATAAGGCGAATATTACTATTTTGGATGAATGGTAATATATTGATACTTCGCACCATGGAACTATTAATAAAGAGGAACTGACATATCCTTAACTCTTTCAGGGGAAAAGTACTTGTATTCGTAAAATATTCAAATAATTTAATGACACCAGTACTTACAAGATATTTTATCTGTAAACAAGTAAATGTACATTTTCGCGTTCTTAATAAAGAAAGCATTTTCATCATAAAATTCCGGTGCCAACGTGGCAATTTGGGATAAATTTTTTGATGCCGTGACGGCATCACCGCCCTTCAAGGGGTTAAAATAGGGAAGCTTCAACTGTAACCGCTTTCGCAGGAGTTGATTACCTCTGAGTCAAACTTCCACCATGAAATTTAAATAGAAATGTTCTTCTTATTTAAAGGCTTTTTGAACGCAAGATTTCGGTCAAAAATAATGGCAAAAATAATTATTAATTTTTACTGGTAGAAGTTTACTTCGGCGGTTGTCATGCCCCGTGTTTCCTCCATATTGTGACAACCTAGACCACCTCCTCTCAGTGTCAATGAAAATTATTATAACACATGGTCAAACTGGCACCAGAAAAAACAAATAGAAATTTTAATCATATTTTTGAGAGAAATGTTTCATGAAAGGCCCGATGAAATAAGGCAAAATATTCTACTCAAAATTTTCTGGTGGAATTTGCTTCGTCGGTTATCAGAAACTGTTTATACGATGCAAAAAAAAAAAAAAAATCACCCACCACATTGTGACAACCTCCTCAGTTCTTTCCCTTCACTCGCAACTGGTAGACAATACACTATATGTCTCCTCCTCTTTATTCATAACTCCATTCTTCGTACGGAGTTTCATCCCAGATACAGATGATTCTGTGGTAGAGTGGTTACAAGTTGAGCGTGTTCAGTATGTGTCAAATGTGTTAGCGCACTCTAGCATCACCTTGCGTCTGGTGTGCAAAAAAGAAATGATCTGTAAACGTATATTATGCAAATTTCGTTTGGAGATATTTGCGCCACTATCTTCTCCTACCGCGAGTTATGGACGAAAAAGAACCGGAGTGAAAACAGAAAAGCTGCGTGTTCAGTATGTGTCAAATGTGTTAGCGCACTCTAGCATCACCTTGCGTCTGGTGTGCAAAAAAGAAATCATCTGTAAACGTATATTATGCTAATTTCGTTTGGAGATATTTACGCCACTATCTTCTCCTACCGCGAGT